>NW_021027821.1:364565-389574 GCF_004153795.1 Camellia sinensis | reverse complement strand
AAAAAAAAAAAAAAAAAAAAAAAAAAAGAAAAAAAAAAAAGAAACACTTATAGGTTATATCTAAGAAGCACAGACACTTCCAAAAATGTGACGTATCTGTGTCGGACTCCGATACTCGTTGGACACTTCCCAACACGTGCCCGACACTCCTCAAAATGTGTCCTATCTTTTAAAAAGTTCTTTAGATTCCGACACACTTCAAACACTTGTGTCCATTACTTAAACACGCGTGTCCATCAATTAGACACGTGTGAAACTAATTATAAGTTTAAACTAAATAATTTAGGATACAATAATAAAAGAAAAAACATTGTAAATTTATAAAGTAAGTGTTATATTTATTTTTTTATTATTATTTTTTAATGATATATTCATATGACATATAATAAATATATAAAATTATATATTTCGTGCATATTCCCACGTGTCGTGTCCTACATTTTTTGAAAAGTGACATGTCAGTGTGTCCGTGTCATATTGCATCGCGTGTTTGTGTCGGTGCTTCTTAGGATTATATTACCAAAATAACCTTCTATATTTTATTTCTTTTGTAGGTGGATGAACAATTTTGGTATTGTAAAAAATTAGTAATCTTCCCCTTTCTTCTCTCCCAATCTCTCCAATTTTGGATAGATTCAAAAAGTGGGTTTTAATTTCTCACCATTTCTTTCCATTTCTCTATTGTTTAGTAATCCAAACAAGTGATTAGGAACAACAGAAATTGAACTTTCTTTTCCCCCCAAATCACTCAATCCAAACGAGGTGTAAACTAGAACTGTTGAATTACCAACAGAGAGGAAAGTAGCTTCAGGAAACAGTCAACTATGTAAAAAAAACATGCACATGAATTCCCAAATCCCATTGTGATTTCGATTGCAGCAAACGAAATACATGTAAACAGAAACACTCATACAAATGCTTCATTCAACATCGTCTATCGACATAAACCGCACAGTTAAGATCCAATCAAAACCCAAGTTAATTAAAAAAAAAAAAAAGATAAGGATTACAACAATTGCCTCAATTAAAGATTCAAATTACATATATATATATATATATGATTGACACGCGAAAAGGGAGGGAAAGGGAAATGAAATACCTCCAAGGGCACAGTGGATTCTGGGTTTGTTGGAGTTTTGGGGAACAGAAGCGAATGTTGAGTTGGGAGAGACGGATATGAAAGAGGAAGAAGAGATTGAGCTGAGAAAGCAAGACATGTTGGAGTGGTTCTAAAGCTCTTCTACTCTGAGATTTGCTTGCATTTCTCTCCAAAAAAAATCTGTCAAATCTCTTCCCTTGTAAAATGTATGTGGCGAGGGAGGTAGTCTTTTTCTGGGAAAGGTATGGGGATAGATAGACGTAGGGACAAACAGATAAAAAGAAGATAAAGAGAGGCCAAGTTTGTAATTCACTTTTATCTCTTCTATAATTTCATATAGAGGGCTGCTATTTGGTTGTATTTCCAAACACTTAAAACCTCGTTTGGGAACAAGTTTTTTTAGTAATTTTTTAGCTTTTTAAATAAAATATGATGTAAAAAAATTAGTATGCTTAGGATAACTTTTTGACTTTTTATGAAAAGATCTGCAAAAAGTAGAGAGAAAAATGAATCTTTGACTTTTTGGTATAGGTTGTTGGCTTTTTGATTTTTTTTAATAACTTTTTGATTTTTTGACTAAAAAAGTCACTTGCCAAATGAGGCCTTACTTCAGTGTATATCTTCTCTCAATACGTATATTTATTAACTTGATTATTAATTAATTTTTTCAATCCACGTACTAAAAGTTACAATCATTGTGTTTGGTTTGAGTTTTCTGAATTAAGTTTTTTAAAAATTGATTTTTTTGGTTTTTATGTTTTTTTATTTTTAGTGAATATTTTTTAAATTTTAAACATTTTTTTTTACTTTTTTAGATGCACGTTACTTAGATGTATCTAAAAAGTAAAAAATTTGTGAAAAAATATTTTAAAAAATTAATAAATACATAAAAATAAAAAAAGATTACTAAATTCTTGTATTTTTTTTGTATTTTTGGTATTTAGTGAATTTTTAAAAGATTTTTTTTACAATTTTTTTTACTTTTTAGGTGTATATTATGTTAGGTGTGTCTAAAAAGTAAAAAAAATTGCTTAAAATATTAAAAAAATTAAGTAAAAATAAAAAAACATGAAAAATAAGAAAGTAGAATTTTCTGAAAAGTGTTTTGGAAAACTAAAACCAAGCAAGGTGAATTATATTCTTCACTCATAATCATTGTACACAAACCACTTAACTCTCATTTTTACATGCTTGTTGAGTGACCCTACTTCGAGATTTGCAGACCCATTGTAGGCCCACGTGAAGACCATTGAAGACCTTATTGAACCTCCATTGAAAACCCTTCAAAATATTGTTGAAGATAAGACATATTTCCATTTTATTATTGCATTTATTATTTTCAGATCTCTGTACACTCCATTGCCATAAAACCCTCATTTTTTTTATTTAATTTTTTTTTATGTTTTTCGGTTTGGAAATTTCGGCATTGGTTTTCCGAAATTATACATTGAATTCGAAACTTAACTTCCGAATAAAAGTGATTAGTTCGACAAATTTGTTCCAAAAAAACTTTTGACAGTTGATATCCAAATATAATGAAATAATTCGGCACTGGTTGTCAAACTGAAAACCGCGAAAAGAAAAAAAGAAGTTTTACACAAAAAAATTAACATTTTCATCATTAATAAAGTATAAATCTAGAGATTAAAGCAATATGAGAGTTGTTATGAAAGTATTGTTTTAGTATAAAGTGTGTAACAAACAAAGTAACTACAATGAAAAAATTAGAGTTTAGTTTTTTTTTACTCAAAATATGTATATTAAGATTTTTTTTGTTTTTAAAATATATGTACAAAGAATATTTTCATATAATATTATGGGTGCTAGTGTATGTTCATTATAGTTATTTTAGTTTAAGGTATAATTGTCATTAAAATAATATTTCATTAAGTGTATGCACAAAGGTAATTAGGTGTATGCAAATATAATTTCCCCTATTATTTGCCCCACCTTTTTATTTTGGCCCCCCTACTTCTTTGAACCCCTACCTAGCAAAATAAAGCCCTTTGAACCTTCACCTTAATATCAACTATACCCCTAATCCCAAACCCTAACCCTAATTACATCCCCACTAACACCGGTCAACCCAACATCGGCGTCAGCATCTCTCGAAGTGCCAGTCTCATATGGCACCATCTTTCCCCCACTTCACTTCTACAACTCCAACCAGTTAGCATCACCATTTCATTTTTGGAACTCTATCATTCTCCCATTCCCATCCTCATCCTTATCTTCTTCTTCTTCTTCTTCTTTTTCTTTTCCTAAAATCCTAACAGTCGAACAAATCCTTTATGTTCAGCAATGTATTACCGAACCAAAAGGATTCATTTAGCACTGTGCTGCCAAACCCACTCCACTATCATGACCACCCCATCTATCGCAAGAGAGAGCGAACGAGAGAGAAAGAAATGAAAACCTAGGGTTTTCAAAAGAAGAAGGGGAAGAAGAAACGGCGACAAATCTCATGATTGGTAGGTGCCCTTAGCTCTGGAGATCAAACCCAAAGCCAAACCAAAACCCACAACCTCTTCTCTTCCACTACGCTACTCTATCATCATCGTTGAAGCCGAACCAAAACTCCCTCTCTCACTCTCTCTCTCACACATATTGCCAATGATAGTGGGTTGTGGAGTTAGGGTTTGAAGAGAAAGGGTAGAGAAGAGACATTAGAAAAAGAAGGAGACAGGTCAAAGGTGGTGGTGAAAGAGGTGTGGTGACGGCCAGAGGTGGTGGTGACTCCCGGAGGTGATGGGGATGGGATTAGAATTAGGGTCAAGGTTTGGGAAATTAGGGTTAGAAGATTAGATGAGGATAAAAATGAAGTTTTAGGTTGGAATAAAATTAAAATAAAAAGAATGAAGGGGGTGGCGGTTCTAAAAAGAAAGGTAAGGGTTAATAGCAATGCTCTTCATATATGAAAATGTTTGAGACTCTCAAAAAGTACTCACAATTCTACTCACAATAATGTAATAGGATATGTGTCAACTTTTGATTTGTTATGGACTTAATGATGGTGAGTCCAACTCTCATGTCACGTCACTATGGGTGAATTTGTAGATATAAATGTGTAGATCTATAACATTATATATTACGATTAATTATAAAATTCGTATGAATATTCTCATTCTCAAGATGGTCTGAATGGGTAAAAGTAATACAAAATATGATCGAGGGAATCAAAATTTATGAGTTTATAGATGAGGATGTAGAATCATATTCACTAATAATTGAGAAGATTATAGTGTAATTGGCCTAAAAAGAATAATGTTTATTCGAGGAGCTATGACAATTGTCCTTGTGGATAGGAAAGGAAGAGAGAGCGTCACCCAAATTATCATAAATAAAAAGAGGAATCCATTCGCTCTTTTCTAATGGAGTTTCGTACCAGGACTCGACTCATATCTCAAGGAAAAAGTTGAACCTGTGGGTTCAATGCTCAATCAATTTCAAAAACATATTCTGGAGGAGACCTCCTGTCCTAGGAGCTATCCAAATTCTATGACCAAGTTTACTAAATGCTAATAGCATTTGTAAACCCCTTATATGGGATACCATTATATAATTTAGAACGATTGTTCTAGGCCTCTTTAATATCTTTACAGGACATTTACTTTTATAGTAATGATGTTAATAATTGAGAAGATTATAGTGTAATTGGCTGTTAGAATTTGTCTCAGATCGTCTGGAGTTGTTTCATCTGTATTAGTTATAAGGCTCCAGTTTTCCTCTCTTTAATACCTGGATTTTAAGGAGAAGTGTGGGCTGGACTTTTCAACTTGGTATCAGAGCTTAGTTGGGCCTGTGATTGGTGTGCCGTTTGTCCGGCTACTATATATTGTGGTCCCGGAGGGTGTGTTGGAATGTGTCTCACATTGCCTGTAATTGTTCCATCTGTGCTAATTATAAGGTTTTAGTTTCCCTCTCTTTAATACCCGAGTTTTAAAGAGAAGTGTGGACTAAGTTTTTCAACTTAAAAGAATAATGTTTATTGGTGATAAGTCAATGTCTGCGGGGATGTGACATTAATTTTAAGAATTAATCTTTTTATGTAGATAAGAATATGATTAATAAAATTATTAGATGAAAAAAGCAAATCAATGTTTTGAAGGAATCGTTTTTTCATTTTTATCCCACTATTACTAGTTATCAATGGACCAACTTCAAACCACCATTGGCACTGAAGAAGTTGTCAATGGTGGGCGGCAGCAACAACCAATGGTGGTGGTGATATAGATAAATAGACAAATTAAATGGACAGATAAATGACACTTGAACAAATAAGTTGATAGTGAACAAATAAATAAGGGTAATATGATCTTTTTAAATTATTTTATTCTTTTAGTCCTAAAAGAATAGACCTTGGGATTATTATCCCCAAAATTTTGAATTTATACTTATGATCCGAGTGTTAAAAACTTAGAATTTAGAATTTAGACTTATCATACAAAGTGTAAAAATAAAGTATAACATATGCATCTCTCTTTTCAATCATTGAATTTTAAAATAAATTGGATCACATTGTATTTTAATCAACATTATTTTAAATCATAAACAAAAATTTATATTGTTGCATGACTAAAAAACTAAATATTAAGGTGGTGTTTGGGAAGGACTTCTTGGGTTAAATTAGCCATGTAAAGACAAAAAAGAAGATTTTAGCCACATGGAGACAAAAACTTCATAATCACTTGCCACCAACCATTGTCAAGGTAAATTTACAAATCTACCCCCACATGAGAGAGGGGCATCACCACAAAAGCTTTACAGTCACTTCCCAAAAAATACCTATTTTCAAAAAAATACAAAGGACGTTGAAAAAAAAAATTAAAAACGTTTTTTTGGTTTTTGTTAAAATATTTTATAAAAATAAATTTAAACTCTGGCTAAATTAGCCATGTAAAGACAAAAAAGAAGATTTTAGCCACGTGGAGACAAAAACTTCATAATCACTTGCCACCAACCATTGTCAAGGTAAATTTACAAACCTACCCCCACATGAGAGAGGGGCATCACCACAAAAGCTTTACAGTCACTTCCCAAAAAATACCTATTTTCAAAAAAATACAAAGGACGTTGAAAAAAAAAAATTAAAAACGTTTTTTTGGTTTTTGTTAAAATATTTTATAAAAATAAATTTAAACTCTATTTATAAAAATATTTGTAAATTTTTTAAAATTTTTTTATTATGTGTTTGGTTATGATTTGAGTGTAGAGATATGAAAGTAGTATGGAGTTTCGAATTATGTGTTTGGTTATGAGTTTTAAAAATAATTTACTAATTGAATTTTATTTTATGTGTTTGATTATGATTTGAGTGTAGAGTTCTTTTTAAATTTAAAATATTAACATTTTAAATTATTTAAATTTTTTGAATATTTAAAGTATTCAAATTTTTTTGTTAAAATAATTTTTTAAATATTTAAATTATTTAAATTTTAACGATTTAAATTTTTTGAATATTTATTTTCATTTTTTGCTTATTAAATTTTTTAGATTATTTAGATTATTTAAATATTTAAAATAAAATTAAAATTAAAATAAAATGAAAATAAATATTCAAAAAATACACAGGACAATAACATAAAACCTCACTTTTTATCATTTCACAGAAAATGAAAAAAAAAATTAAAAAACACATGAAAAAACCATTTGTAAAAAAAAAAAATTAAAATACATAAATTATTTAAAAAAAATACGCGTCATTCAAAAATATTTTAAAATATTTAACAAATTACAAAAACATAAATTCAAAAAAAAAATTAAAAAAATCATTTGGGTTAAGGTTAAAAAAATATTAATAAAAATAAAAAACACATGAAAAAACCATTTGCAAAAAAAATAAAAAAAGACCTTAAAATATACAGGACAATTATTTAAAACTTCACTTTTTATCATTTTACAGAAAATTTAAAAAAAAAAAATTAAAATCAACATAAAAAAACACATGAAAAAACCAATTTAAATTATTTTTATTTTTTGAATATTTAAATTATTTAAATTTGTTTGTTAAAATAATTTTTTGAATATTTAAATTATTTAAATTTTTACGATGTAAATTTTTTGAATATTTATTTTAAATTTTTTCCAAGGTAAATTTTTAGAATATTTACATTATTTAAATATTTAAAATACAAAAAAAATGTAAATAAAATTAAAATAAAATTTTAATTAAGTTTTGTTTTATATATTTAGTTACGATTTGAGTACAGAATTGTTTTGAAATTAAAAATATTAACATTTTAAATTATTTATAGAACGTAAATTAAAGAACAAGAACTAATTAATGTATAAAAAAATATAAATGACAAAAACATAAATTTAAAAAAAAATTAAAAAAATTTAATCAAAAAATAAATAAAAAAATATTTTACCAAACTACGCCAAAATAAAACCCAAAATAAAAAATAAAAAATAAAAAAATTTAAGCAGAATACCCAAATCGAAACCCCCCTAAAAAAAAAGATAGCGAAAAACGGCAAATCAAAACAAAAAATAAGAGAAAAATAAAAAACAAATAAAAAAAAAAACAACATTGGTGGACCGTGTGGGAAGCTGCCGTGGATGCCAAAATCTTTGAATTACAGGTACATGTGGATCAAGGGCACTTTGGTAAATTAATAGGAGGCCACCTCACCAAAAAGTCAAAAAGCCAAAAAAGTCAAAAAGCCCTTTCCAAACCAGGCTTTTTAGCCTCAGACTAAAATAGCCAAAAAAGCCAATAAGCCAAAAAGCCAACCCACTTCCCAAACGGAGGCTTAGGTGGTGTTTGGAAGACTTAATAAATGCAATTTACATACATGAACTAATACAAATTTACAGCTAGGCTAATAAATCAGGCTTTTTAGCCCCAGGCTAAAATAGCCAAAAAAGTTAAAAAACTAAAAAGTCAACCCACTTCCCAAACGGAGGCTAAAACAGGCACATTAAGACTTAATAAATGCAATTTACATACATGAACTAATACAAATTTACAGCTAGGCTAATAAATTTGGGATGGTGAATTTTTGGATAAATATTTGCATTTCTAAAAAAAATAAAAAACAAAAAATTGGATAAATATTTCTTGATGTAAAAGTGAGCCAATTCCCATTTCAGCAAAAGTGAGCCAATTCCCAAGTCTTTTCTCTGTTTAATTAAGAGTAAGAGTTATACTAAGACCCTAAATACCCTATCAAATATTTTACTAAATCTCTCATATGGGTGTGAGACCCACATATATGTAGATTTGTGTGAGTCCCGCCCCATGTGAGATGTTTGGTAGAATATTTAGTAGAAAATTTGGGATACATAGTTTTTCGTAAGAGTAATGCTAGGTAATCCAAATATTTTATTAAATGTTTTATCAAATGTCTCACATGGGACTAGATGGTGTAGGTCTCACACCCATGTGACATGTTTGGTAAAATATTTAGAATCCCTAACATTTTTCTTAAATTAAACTTTTCTTGAGTTATGCTTGGTAACATTTTTTGTTTTCTATTGTTGTTTTAAAAATTTTGAAAATTGAAATAAAAAATGACCTTAGGTATAATGACCAACCGGTACTATTTACGGGACTTATTTGCTCATAAATCTTGAGATATTTTTTTATGCATTTGCCCCTCATTTTGATGATTAGAAAATTTTAAGATTTTTTAGATATATTTTATGTTTGTGAAATGAATATTTGATATTAGTAGTAGTAATGATACTAATAAATTTATCAAAATAATAAATAATTAGAACATTTTGATTTTTGTTTGTGAGCTTTGATTTATTTTTAATTTATTTATATTAGTTTGTATTAAAATATGATGTGAAAAGTGTAAATAATTGAATTATATTTTTAAAAAATATTTTTATAATTATAAATTTGTCACTAAAAACTGAGTTGAATTTTTCAATAATCTCATCCACAAGACCGGTTTGTAACTGAGCCTCTCAGTAAACATTTTTGTTTTTATTTATTTTTAAAATATTTTTTGCGCACTAAACTATTTTTTTGATTTTGTAATTAGAGTTACTTTGCTTTCAAATATTTGGCTGCAGTGGCGGAGGGAGTGTATGCTCAGAGGAATCATGTGCCCTGGATTTTGAGATTTTTTTTTTTAAATTTTGTAAACATAAAAAAATATTTTAAATAAAAAAAATTATAAAAATATTTTTAAGATTTTGCAAACATAAAAAAATATTTTAAACGAAAAAAATTATGAAATATTATTAGAGTGAAATGTCAATAACATATTAAAAATTATGAGAATAATAATGATTATTTTAATTGAAAATGAAGAGACTATTATAAACCATATTATTTATGAATTTTTTTTAATATAACGGTGATATCATTATTATTGATATGCAAGTATAAGTAATCTCACTATAAATATATGAAGTTTATTGGATTGTTAATTACATTTGACATGTGAGGTTCATTCTCTATGTGTTTATGTACTATTAATTGGTGATATCGCATATCAATAATGACGTGGTAATCCATTATATTGAATTTTTAATCAAATTTTGTATAATTTTTTTTTATCATTATATAATTTATTTTAAGACTTATATCTATAATTTTTTTGCATTGTCCATGATACACTAGTTACAAATAATAATATTTTTTTGATATTTCTCGAAATCAATCGTAAAAATTTGCGTAAAATATTTTTGTTAAAATTTTCGATATTGTAATTAATAAGTGCCTCCTCTAATTTAATTTTCTAGTTCCGCCACTGCTTGACATGTCTATATCTGACAAGTGTTGGATATCGATATTCATTGGACACTTCCAAACACGCCCAATTACTTTTTAAAAATATTGAACTTGGACAAGCTTCGAACACTATGGGGGAAGGGGGAGGATTTCATTTAGACGCACATAAAACATGTTTGAAAAAAAAAAAAAAGATTTAATGACAAATGAAAAACAAGCAAATTTGCAAACATTAATCAATTATCCTTAAAACTTAATTCGTGTTATATTGCAAATCTTTATTAACTTTGAACGAATAAAATATTCATCTATATGATATATAATAAATAGATAAATCATATTCAAGTCCTGTCTTATATTTTTAAAAATTGTCATGCCAACACTTGTCCATGTCTATGATCCTTAGCTAAAAGTATTCAAAACAAATTTCTCACAAAAATGGTGAGATGGAAATAAATTTTAAAAAATAAAAATAAAAATAGAACTGAAATATGAAACTTTTGGTGCAACAACTGATGGAAAGTAAAGCACTTCCATCATTAGATGGAATCTTAGGATTATGGTTGCCCATTGACCACGGCTAAATGATTCACATAATATAATTATTGCTCATCATTGTGGTAAGTTAGTCCTGTATTAATAGTAAGAAAAAGTAGCAGTTGAACAATATAAACAACAAAAGAACCAAATTACGGAATTTGAGGTTATTGAATTTTCATAGAACACAAGAAGATGTAGAATTTTCATGTAACACAGCAAGATACATACATAATATGAGCACACATGCGGCACTAGAATATTATGCATATCAAGTATAATTAGAAAAGATATGATGATATGAAAGACTTACACATCAGCTTGCATGTATACTTCAGAACCAAGATTGACCAATGTCCTGTGACTGGTTACACTACTCTTTTCTAAATTTTCTATGTTCTTTCTCAAATTTGAGCTACAAGTTCAAGAGTTAAGTGAAAAAAAGATATAAACAAAAATTGTCAATGTTGGTGCGAAATTTCAAAGTGTAGTAATGCCTACAATAAAGGACAACACTATAAGAAAAGTGGGTTTAAGAGGCAGAATTATTTGCGACGACACATTTACTGAATCAAAAAATGACTTTTTGTGACGGCACAACTTGCCGTCGTAAAAAATGTGACTTTTTGAGACGGCACAACTTGTCGTCGCAAAAAAAATGTGACTTTTTGTGACGGTACAACTTGCCGTCGCAAAAAATAGAGTATTTGCAACGGCATAAAATACTGTCGCAAAAAAAGAGAGTATTTGTGACGGCAGTGATGGCAGAGATTGCTGTAGCAAAAAAATAAAGTTTTTGCGACGGTACCAGCTGCTGTCACAAAAAAAAGAAGATTTTTTTACGACCGTAATAGGTACCGTTGCACACAAAAAAAAAAGTAAAAGTAAAATAAAAAGTATATATATATATATATTGTGGCTTTGAGACGGCTTCATATATATATAGTCACAAAATGGTTTAAATAAATGCAACGGTATTTTTCTGTCACAAAAAAAAAAACTTACTGTTTTGAACATTTCTCTTTTCACCCATTTTTTCATCTTCCTATCTCTCTGTCTCTGTTTCTCTTCTCTCTCTCTCTCATCACTATTCTCTGTCTATTTGTCTCTCTCTCTCACTCATCACTCTTCTCTGTCTGTCTCTCTTTCTCTCTGTGTCTCTCATCCATCTCTCTTCTTTCTATCTCTCTCATCTCTCTTCTCTTTATCTCTCTCGCTCATCTCTCTCTGTCTCTCTCTCTCTCGTTTATCTCTTTTCGTTCTTTTTTTCTCTATCTCTTTGTCTATATCTTTTCACTCATTTTTTCATCGTCCTCTCTCTCTCTTCTCTTTCTCTCTCTTACTCATCACTCTTCTCTTTCTCTCTCTCTGTCTATCTGTCTCTCTCTCTCTCTCTGTGTCTCTCACTCATCTATTTCTTCTCTCATCTCTTTTCTCTCCCTGTCTCTTTCGCTTATCTCTCTTCTCTCTATCTCTCTCATCTCTCATCTCTCTCTGTCTCTTTCGCTCATCTCTCTTCTCTCTATCTCTCTATGTCTCTTTCGCTCATATCTCTTCTCTCTGTCACACTCTCTGTCTCTTTCGTTCATCTTTTTTCTCTCTCTGTCTCTTTTTCTATCTCTCACTTTCTGTCTCTTTATCTTTTTGTTTTTCTCTCTCTCTCTCTCTCTCCCCCACTGTCTTCGTGTTGCCCACTCTCTTCCTTCCGTCTTCTTTATTTACTGAGCTCCCTCTCGATTTATCTATCCACTACAAGAAAAATGCACTTTTAACGACTACTTTGTCTCTCTCTCTCTCTCTCTCTCTATCTGTCTCTCACTCATCTCTCTCTCTCTCTCTCTCTCTCTTTTTCTCTCTCTCACTCACCACCATTTTCTCTACCACCATCACCACTACTGCAAACGCCATTCTATTACCACCATTACTACCACTGTCGCCACTTCACCTCTACGACTACCATTACTATTACCATTGCCACCACTCCACTACCACCACTACCACTACTGCCACTACTACTACTACCGTTACCTCTCCTTCACCCTTGCCACTCCATCTACTCTACCACTATCACAACTTCACCACTAATCTCCTTCCCCATCACCACCACCACCACCACCACCTCCTCTTATCCACCGTCTTCACCACTATTGTCGCTCCCTCTCCTCTATCACAAAAAATTAGTTCATGATTTTTAATAACAAAAAAAAATGGGTCGCAGAAAAATATTTTTCATTGACCACAGAAAATTAACTTTTATTTTAGTGGAAAATATTTTTTATTAAAATATTATACCTACTTCTACCAAATAAAAATAATAATATTTTTTTTCATTAAAATAAAAATGAAACAAATAAATTTTCAATCTTAGTAACTGAAAAAAAGGAATTTTTTTAAAAAAATTCATTGACTACAAAAAAATATATATTTTAACAAAAAATAATTTTTTTTGACGATGGCAACCCCCGTCGTAAAAAAAAGAAGACGAGTTAAACGACGTTATTTTGTTATTTAAATTTCATTTGTGACCCAAAAAACAAAAAAAAAAAAATTTATCCCGTTGTTCGGTTGCAGCCCAAAAATGTATCAAGAAATGACATTTTAAAAAAAAAAAAAAAACAAAAAATCCCCAATCTCAAACCCAAAAATCCCTAATCTCTTCTTACCTCTCTCTCTCTCTCGATCGACAGCGAGCGGCGGAGGAGCAGCGTCAGAGTCATCGTTGGGGCAGCGTCGGAGTCGGAGGAGTAGCAGCGTCGGCCTCCTCTTCCGCCACCTCAACATCTCTTATGTCTTTCTTTTTTTACTCTTTACTCATCTCTCTCTCTCTCTCACACACACACACACACACATGTTTATTCATACATACATACATACATATATGCATTAGTTCATGTTTGATTTCCAATTCAGTTTATCAAATTTTTGAAATACCCCAATTATCTATGCTGATGCCCTAGGTATTGCAACTTTTCTTAATTCCCCCAAACCTAATACACACACACGCACATTAATCTGTTACCGAACAATTGTTTTAGAAATTGTAATAAACTAACTAGCACAACTATTTTAATACTCTCTGCAATTTCCTATTTTTCTTTGGTTGTTCTTTCATCTATTTTCTTCATTTTTAAAGTTTAATATCCATATATTGTGGTCCATGGACTTGGTTCTGTTTTTCTATATTGTGACTAGTATAAAATGTTTATTTTTTTTGATATTCTTCATTAATTAATCTTTTATTTAATTTTAATATTGCAAATGTAATTTATGATTGGTTTTTTTTATAGGTGGTATCCCATTGCCAATATTTTCTGAGTGGTGGTTAGCCAAAGAAAAGTTCTCTACAATTGAAGCATTTATTATATCTTCATTTCCTGGAACAACATGTCAAGGTTGCAATGGGTTGAGCATAAAATATCAGGTAAACCCATGTAAAGCTTTGGAATACTTGTTGCATTTTGATATAGTCCTTGCACAAAGGATAAGGAGGGTTACTATATGTTCTACTTTGACCACATGGCTTCTTTAATCCCTGTAGTAATTGATCCCAAAATTATTGAATTGAGCTTTGTATGATATGAGTTGAAAATGGAATTATATATGAGCGTATGGTTGAGTTGGTGTTCTGGACTGCACAAACAGATTGGAGTGGTAATCAGCATGTTATAGCTCTTAGGTTCAATAATATCCTCCGAAATACTTAACTTTTCCTTACTTATTCTTTTATTCCTTTCATATGCAGACATCAAGTCACCAGGTGATCCAAAGTTTATGGATGCATTTGGTATGTGTGTCATTTTGTATGCTTTGGGCTTTCCTTAGTGTAGTTTTCTTTGGTAAGCCTTCTTCTCTCATGATATACAGAGTTTGGTGCATTCTTTCCTAATTTTTCTTTGCACACATATATAGTAATGGGACGTCATTTGGGGTTTGATTTGGGATTGATTTTTGGGTTTGATTTGGGGTAAACTGCCAGAACCATGAATGCTTGCTGACTCTGTGGTAGTCTAAAAATGCTGTCTGTCCATTATATTTAGCTCGTGTCCTTATTTGCCACTTCATATTGTAGACACCCCATTTTTGACCGACCTTAAGACTCAGACATCATCGATTGAGCACTCGGTGATGGTGCATGTTGTGCTCGTTCTGAGGTTTCAGAGTTTCAGCTGAGAGCCTTACCCCCGGACGTTGGGACCCTTTTGTGCTTTGCCTCGGTTTGTAAATCAGGTCTTGTTTTCTCTTCCCGAAGGGAGGGAGAGGTCTTGTAGACCATCTCTCAGTGGCCATAGGCTATTTTTCGTGGTCGTAGACCACTGTTCCCGTTTGGAGACTAGTTTCTGATTTTCAGAGCCGTCGACCGTGCGCCTCGGTTCGGGACCGCTTAACTTTCTCCGTTTGCTCCGGTTTTTGGCACACACCTTGTTTCCTATCTATAGAGGGACACTGTGGCCCGGGAGACCACTTTCGTGGTCGCATGCCACTTTCGATGCTTAACAGTCTGTTTTCGGGGCACCCGGTTGCGCGTTTTGGCCCCCGAACCCTCGTTTTGCATCCGTCTTGGTTCATTTTTGGCATGGACCCTATTTTCATTGTTTAGAAGGTGGTACAAGGGTGGGAGACCACCTTTTCTACTTGGAGACCACTTTTTCCCCACCGGTCGATTTCCTTGACAGGTAACTGGTCTCTCTCACTTTTGGGCCACAATTGTTGGTCTCCCACCACACCACTAGCTTGCATTTACTTGGGAGACCACCAATTGGGATGGCCGACCACCGTTCACTCACTTGAACCTTTTGAACTAGTCGGCCGACCAGGAGGAGTGGTCGGCCGACCACCTGAACTGGTCGGCCTGCCTCCTTCAGTTCTGTCTCTGTGAGTTGTTGCTAGCTGTGCCAGCTGGAACGTGTATGGAGGATCTTCAAGCTTGTTTTTTAGCTTCTTTGAGAAGCTTTGGACCCCTTTGGCTATAAGAGAGACCCTCTCCCTCATTGGTAAAGGTTCAGAATTTTGGTCTAAGGCATACAATACCTCTATCTCTATATCTCTACATTCAAGCTCAAAAGGTGCTAAGTCCTTGCCCCTTTTCACACTACCTCTTAGCCTAACACCTCCAACATAAACCTAAGCTTCTTGGAGGGTCTTGAGAGGTCCTAAGGAGCTACATTTTTGGTTCATAAGCTGCTGGAGTTACTGAGCTACAAGGGTAACACCCTATTCCCTCTTTTGAGCATCATTTTGCTCCATCTTTTAGACATATTTGCAAATATTTTTGAGCTTTGGTGTAAACTGAAAAAAGTATTATTTTGAGGTCCTTAACATGTTTTTTTAAGATCATTTTCCTGTTGGGGGTCATCTACTCTCTTGCATGCTTCATCTTTCCTTATTTTGAGCCATGCATTAGGGCCTTTGCATTGACCTTTGTTTGGCCTTCTAGCCACTAAAATCCAGTGGATTTTCAGTGGCTAGAATGCTGTTTTGAGTGCCAAAATGAGAGATTGTTTTGTTTCCTAGCATATTTGGCCTAACAAAGGAGCCCTTATTTGCATGCTTCCGAGCCATGTTTCAAGCCATTTTTGGTGAGTTTTAGGAACTTCATAGGCTCTGTCCAGAGCTTGTTTTTCCATATTGGGTGTCCATCTTGCATGTGTAGAACAACCCTCTTTATAGCTTATCAAAAGAGCATGTCATTCTTGCATGCATGGACCATGTTTCAATGAGTTTTTGGGATTTGTTTGGCATGTCATACCTCTTACTATTGCTGGTTTAGTGACCTCTTGAATGCTTCATATACTTGTAGTGTAAACCCTCTTCACTAGCTTGTATTGCATACTATTTTGGTCTTTGATTCTAGCACTTTTTGGTCATGCCTTAAACTGATTTTGTGCATGTTTTGGACTTCCTTAGCTCTATTTTTATGCCTCGTGGTTGAATAATGCTTTCTATGCATGGTTGTAGTGTAATACCCTTGCCTAGCCTTGAGTTTTGAAGCCTATTGCATGCTTATACTGAGGTGTTTTCATGTTTTGGGGCCATTGAGCATGTCATTTCAGAGCCTATACTTGTTCCATATTCCCATATTTTCCACTCTTTAAATGTGTTTGAGAGTCGTGCTTAAATACCTTATTTATGGGCCATTGCATGAGCTTCATTTCCATGCCTTTCGAGTCATCATTTTAGTCAATTTTCCTACTATCTTGGGCCTGCATAGGGACTGTTTGGGTCTGGTTTGGTCATTTGTGCATTGCTTTGTGTACCTCTAGTGTAATACACTTCACAAGTTTCGGTATCCGGGCCATCTAGTATGCATTGTGTGAGGTGTTTACATGATTCGGGACCATCTTGCATGTCATTTCAGAGCTGGAAAATGTGTGATTGTATGCCATATTTCATCCCTTGCCATGCTTTGGTAGAGTTGCATTTGGTGCCTTAGGTTTGGTCCCATGCATTTGTGCATATTTGCATGTGTTTTCGTTACCTAATTTCATCATGTTTGGCCACTGATTTGAGTGTGGCTGAGGCCCATTCATTTTAGTTTAAGTCCATCTTGCATTGTGTATGCCATGTCCATGTTGTCGCATGCTTGATCGTCGCATTGTGTATGCCTTGATTATGCCTTTGTGTATGTCCATCGTCATATGTGCGTTGTGTATGCCATATAGCGTCATGTGCATTGAGTATGCCATACGTAGTTCATAGCATTGCGTATGCTAGTTGCACCTTTGCATGTCATTCCTTACATGTTTGCATTTCGTTTAGGATTGCATGCTAGTTGTTGCATTGTGTTTGCATGCCATGCCATTCTAGTTGTTGCATAGTGTTTGGAGTAGGGTTTAGTTCAAACACAGAAAATGAAGGACGTTTCGTACTCAAAGTGACGAAACGTGCTTCGATTCCCAGTCGCCGACACTCTTGATAACCCATGATGAAGTTTAGGCCTTGTTGTGTTTATATGTGCATTCATTTTACATCGAGTCGTGCAATCTGACTCCTCAGCCATCATGCATCGAGATGCGTGATTGGTGGCACGAGGATCGAGGACTACACTCCCTAGAGCTTATGCAATGACGAGGAGAGTAGTCGTGCACACATATGTTGAAAATACTTTGCCATGCCCCTTTCTTGCTCTCTGTTGCAGCAAACCGGAAGCCAGCAGCAAAAACTGGTCGGTAATATCCCTACAGCATGGTGGAATTTTAGCCTTCTGGAGTTTTGTACAGTGTTCTGGGACCAGTTGCAAACAGAGGCAAATCGGGGCATCGCGATGGATTTTCCGGCAAGGCGACTCGAGCATGCATGCATTCCTTGACATTCAAGACCGAGCTGAGGCAGTCCATTTCATATGTTTTGCAATGCTAGCTTATTTATTTTAGTTAATTTGTTAATTAATTAGGGTTGTGTAATAATTAGCTGTAATTCGTTATTCATTCGGTTGTGCATTATTTATTCGGACCCTCTGAGGAGGGCAATGTTGTAATAAGTGTGTGTGTGTGTGATGTATGTCTCCCAACCCCACGTCTTTCTCCCTTTTATTTACCAACTTATGATGGTTAGTTTTAGGGCATGTTTAAATTAGCATCCTTATGCTCGTATGTTCACATCCATTCATCTGTTTTGAATGCACCGGGCTCGGCGCATCATGCTAACTGCATTGTATTTCAATTCCAAGTTGAATGCATGTATCGATTGTTGCATCTCATATGCCATCTTAGAATAACCGAGCTTATCGTAGTTGCATTCTTGCATTAGGCATCTCAACATAGTTAGGATTCATGCACGTTTTCTAATTAGCTTCTTTCTTTGGCTTGGAGTACTCGGTAAGTGTTTATGCTTTAGCATCCTTGCATGCGTGTGAGTGCCTGCCATGATAGCATGTTTATTATGAGGCTATGTGCTTATATGATATAACTGCCTGAATGCCTGTGGGTGAAGGTTGGGTTGCTTGAATTGGATAATTCGTCGAAACCCGTGTTTTAGCCTACTTGCAAGTAGCAAACTTCAATCCATTTTCAAAATAAACGGATATGCGATGCTTTGTTCCAACTTAGGCAATCCAGTCTATACTTGTATGTTGTGCGCATCACATAGTAATTCTAGGTTAATAAACGGAATAAGAATGCATGTGTTTTCAAAAACTCGATATCATGCTTAGTAGTGGCCAATCTTCGATCGGGCGAGCGGGGGTGCTCATGAAATGACCTTCCGCAATCGTACCCAAGTTCTCGAGCTGAGGCAACTTTGGTGATGACGAACACATGGCCTTAGGCACGAGTCAGGGTTTCTTAAATTCTCCCAAAACAAAATATTTAGGTGGCGACTCTGTATCTGGCAAAGCAGTCCATGTTTGACACTTCTTTCTAAAATCAGTTTTTCAAAACGATTTGTCGGATTTAGACTCTTTGGTGATTCATCGGTCTTGCGTTGCACCCTGCGAGATTAGATACAAAACCGTGATATTGAGTCCTGAACTATAGTAAGCCTAAATGAACAAAACGGGATTTCCTTCTAGGACGTTCGGGGACGTCTGCAATTTCTAGCGACTCTGCTGGGGATTTAGAGAACTTGACTCGTACTCATGATAGTTTGTTTTGATTACGCTTATGTGTCTCTTTGCATTGCATTTGCATTGGTGCGCCTAGGAGACCTTGTTTGCCATCTACTATTCCTGAACAGTTTGTCGGAGGCTCGCTTTGAGAAGCGTGCCATAAGGCTGACCGGTTACGGGCTCTGCCACGATGGGAACACAAACCCCGATTTTTACCGAGGCACCTTTTTTGACCATTCGACCTAGTGCATATTCGGAATCTGTAGTGACCATTCCAAACTAGGACAGGTTGCTCACCCGATTGTAAGTTGTGTAAAACCGCTGCGTGTGTAGTGAAACCCTAGCTCCTGACAAAATAAGACTGGGAAACCCTCCCCCAACATAGGGGTGTTTTGACTCTCACTTGTTTGCTATGTGCTTTTAGAGTGCGTCTCTACAGGAATGCATGTATCAGTTTACAGGTTTGGGTATCAGGCCTGCGGGCACCAGTTCAGTATTTTGGGAATCAGTTATCTGCGGGTATCAGATTCAGTTTTGGGGGCAGTGATTTGGGGACAATGATCAGTGTTTGAGAACAGTCTATTCAACTTACCAACTGTGTGTTGTTATACCCAACTGTGTGTTGTGTTTATTTAAGCAGTTATGCTGTCCGTTTCTGGTTGTTTATTTTCTTATTATGCTTTATTTATCTTTTTGCTAGGTAGTTTAGCACAATTGCTTCTGACCAAACAGATATTCTCCAAGCACTCTGGACTAGAGGTCGTCGACTCCATCGATCTGAGGATCTGGTAGACGGACAACTAGTGTTCTACTTTTTACCCCCGGTTGCTAGACGAAGATCAGTGATGCACAGTGTATCGGTACTGTGGTTCCCTGATCAGTGGTCCTTGAACAGTCAGGTTGAGATTTTCGAGTCTACTACAGAGGCATATATACCGGTAATTCAACCAGAACAGGGCAGTATGGTAGGAATGGAGGAAATGGTGCGTCAACTCTAGGAGAACATGAAAGCCATGCAGGAGGATACTGTTCGTTAAGCAAAATTTGCCAAACAGCAGGCCGTTGTCATGGTCCAACAGGCAGAGCTAATTGCCCGGCTACAATAGCAAACCAGAGCATCAGCTTCACACTAAGCTCCTCCCCACCAAGAGTCCCAATACCCGAGGAGACGATGAATGTCCAGAATGTCCAGGAGGATACAGATATCCCAACGGGGCTGGCTCCGCCCTCGATTCTACCTCAACTATCAAAGGCACCCACTCCTATCAATCAACTGGATTCTCCCTTCGAATTCGAGGTGGACCCCACGGCATTAAAAGTGAGCAAGCTTGAAAAGCTGTTCAAGAAATCTCAAGGTGTGAAGTCCATCCCGAACATCGAGGATGGGTATACCGACGTGGACGTGACACTGCTAGATAGATTTAAGATGCCACATATTGACCACTTTGACGGGTCTGGGGATCCCATGGTGCACTTACGGCTATTTTCAGACATATTAAGGCCGATGGGCCTCACCAGACTACAGAAGCTTTTTTCATTCGGCCGGACCCTGTCGGGTGTGGCAGCCATCTGGTACGCAAAATTGGAAGACGATGTTAAGAGGAATTGGGATGAGATGGCCGAGGCTTTTGTCGCTCAGTACTCTTATAATACACAGATCGAGATCACAACATGTGATCTCGAGACGACTAGGCAGGAGCCGAAGGAGGGCTTTTCTGAATTCGTAACCCGCTGGAGGGCCAAGGCCTCGATGATGACCCTTAGGCCAACTGACAAAGATCAAATACGGATGATTGTGCGCAATCTCCAGCCTAAGCTCATGCTAAAAATAATCGTACTCCCTTTCCCCACCTTTTTAGATTTACATAAGATGGGGGTACAACTTGAGGATGCTATGAAATAGGGTCTGATTGACCAAGACAGAGAGCAACCCAGGAGAACCTTCAACCGCAACACCAATACAGGCACGAGCAATGCCGCAACTGCCAAAGCTTCAGAAGTGAGCATGGTCGCCACCACTCCCCCCCAAGAGCCCTTGCGGCTACACCATTCACCGGTGCGTCTGGTAGCAACTCACAGACAACCAAATACCAACCTCGAGGCCAAAGAACCTTCACCCCATTATATATGCCCCTATCCAAAGCTCTGGGGGTTTTAATCAGGAAAGGGCACTTGAAGTCCCTGGAGCTTCGGCCATTGCCGAATGCACTTCCCCCCTCCCATAATCTAGCCAAATATTACGCCTTTCACCAACAGCACGGTCATGACACCGACCAATGCTTCCAATTACGTCATGAGATTCAAGATCTCGTTGATAATAGGGTGATTGTGCCTCCAGAGAAACCCAATGTCACAACCAACCCTCTCCCACCACACAACCAAGCTTCACCTCCCAAACGTATCAACTTTATCCAGACTGGGGTCATGTCATACGACCACAACATATATATCACCCCATCTCACCTACCCAAGCTAGAGGTGTTCCTTCCTGACAGCACTGACTTGTGCATGTTGGACATCTCCCGAACCCAACCCGAACCAATGGTGGTGACTGTCGAAGATAGAATAGGGATGATTTCGGAGGAAAGTGGTACAGTGGATTCGGGAACTGAAGAACTGGGGAGCTCTGTTGAGCAGGGATACAATCTGAGTGGCTACATTGCGCCAGTAGGTCAGATTAAGCCAAATGTGGAATTGCCGGTGGGAGCAGAAATTTGTGTACTACGGGGGGACAGACTTGATCAGAGGATAGATGACTTAGCAGTTCTGGAAGGGGACATTGCTGACCTTTAAATTTTCAACGAACAAGATCAGGGAGACATGACAGTCAACTAGTTTGATTTTGAGGAGTCAGTAGAGGTTACAGGGTGGCTTGACGACCAACCAGATATTGTTGAAGAATCTCAACTGCAAAAGGGCCCGTCAGGGGCAAGGACATCAATTGTGGCCGGAAGGGCCGGGGATCAGAATGCATTGCCGGAGAGCGCCAGTGCCAATAATTTCGCTCGGGATCTGGGCATTTTGAATACAAGAGATGTTGAACAATAGACTGCATTGACGTAGCTAGAATGGGAAGGAATTGAAGACTCTAAAAGAGCCAGAAAAGCCAAGGCCCCTGTGGGGACTGAAAGTGCTGTGTGCACAAGAACAGAGGGTGCTGCGAACACATGGACAGAAGGTATCGTGAGTACAAGGACAGTGGTAATGGAGCTGGACAGGTGTCTGTTGGCTGCCGATGGAATGTGGTGGGAGGACGATGATCTATGTCTTGCTCACACGGATGAGGACTGGGGATGATACCTGGTACATTGGTGAAGTTGACCATATGACTAGGAGTGGGCGGTATTTCAAGCCCCCACACCTAGATCAGCCAATGGCGTCCGGGAAGGACAAGGAGGCAAAGAAATAGAAAGAGAAGCAACTCGAAGAAGAGGCTGTGTTGAAACAGTTGAAAAAGATACAAGCAGACATCTCCAGCTGGGGACTACTTATGGCTTCTCGAGTACATAGACAGGCCGTCCTTTCAGCCATGGACAAGGCCAAACTCTCGATAGACACCATGCCAGAGCAGCTAGTTGGATTGGTTTTTCCTAGAGGAGGTTCCCTGACGTTGACCTTTTCTGACAAGAAACTACCGCCTGAGGGCGCAAATCACAACAAACCTCTCTACATCTCTGTGAAATGTAGAGGTAAGTGGGTACCGGTGGTTCTTGTCGACACGGGATCCGCCATTAATGTGTGCCCGTCGAGGACGACATATGCAATCGCGTTGAAGCCCGTGAACTTCGTGCCAACTGCCCAGGTGATTCGGGCGTATGATAACACAAGCAGGGAGGTGATGGGGACCGTCAAAATTCAGAACCCAGGTTAGTCCAGGACAACACGAGATCGATTTCCATGTCTTGGACATTTCCGCAACCTTTAACCTACTTTTGGGGAGATCATGGTTGCACTAGGTAAAGACAGTTTCTTCCACCTTACACCAGATGTTGAAATACCCTCACGGGAAGGGGGTAGCTATAGTTTTTGGAAATTCATCAATGCATCCGTCGCCGGAGGTGTCTACACCAGTCTTGGAAATCGAGCACGACACGGAGGATGTGTTCTTATCGGGGTTTACTCTGGCTGAGGCTCGAGTCTTGCAAAACATCTTGGCTATTGATGAGGGGGCGTATATCAGCGCACAATCAATATACCTCATGAACAAGCTTCAACACATCCCCGGGATGGGATTAAGAAAGAGTGGCCGGAAAGGCATCGCAGTATCGGCCGAAGTGCCTCACAACCCGCATACCTTTGGCTTGGGTTATCTGCCCACCAAAGAGGACTGGGTGAGGAAAGGCAAGGAAATGGCTGGAAGAGCCAGAGCAAAGCAGGCAGGGAAGCCATATGAGTTAATGCACTGACCCATTCAGGGTACCGTAAACGGACGCTTCGTCTGGGAGGGGGAAGATTTTCCATTCTGCGGCTTCCCAGACCCATGGTTGAATGCGGAGAGGAAGCGCGTGCCAGGTTTTGAGATCTTTTTCGACCTGCAGTTATCTGGGGATGATGTTGCCGAGGAGCAGACAGACCCATCAACTGAGGTTGAGCAGTGTAAAAATATGGATTCCGAGAGCACTGAACTTGAAATGGGGATAGCACTGGCTTATCTACTTTCAGACCCTCCGATCGTACAGAGGTGCTTGGGGGATAACTTCTCGGTGTCCATGATTAGGAATGAAATGGCTGCGAGCCTACCTGTAAGTATTTTGGATGCATCCATCGCACCCTCTCTCATCTGGCAGTACGAGGAGGGATTTTTGTCAAGCAGCATCGGGTCAGGTAGTGAGCCGGAATCTGATTCTACCAAGTTTGTGGAGTCGGAATCAGGTTCTAGCTCGTCTGAGTCTAAGTCCGGTATTCCTGGGGGTGATAACCCGGATACCATAGTCCTGTCTAGGTCGTCTTTTTCTTTCTCTTTTGAGTCTGTTGTAACAGAAGAATCAGACGATTTGGAAATGCTTAATGAGAATGGAATGGATGTGGTTTCTGAGTACTTTTTTGTGCCATTGATTTATTGTATTAATCAAGACTTTCAAAATTTTGATGAAAACGACGGAGAAGAAATTCCTCCGATTTTGCAACGCTTAATTGATCAAGAGCAGGAAAGATTTGTTAAACCTTTAATTGATGAAATCACTACTGTTAATGTTGGTACTGAGGAGGATCCGCGGTTGGTCCAGATCGGGTCCACGTTGTCTTCGGAGGAACACGAGCGCTTAGTCGCTTTATTAAAAGATTTCAAAGATGTTTTCGTGTGGTCCTACGAAGACATGCCTGGAATCGATCCTGAGATTGTACAGCACCGGATCCCTCTTGACCTAGAGGCCCGACCCGTTAAACAGAAACTCAGAAGGATCCGCTCGGGCTGGACCCTCAAGATTAAAGAAGAGGTCACAAAGCAAATTGACGCAGAGTTTCTGCTGGTATCCGAATACCCAACTTGGTTGGCCAACATTGTTCCGGTGCCGAAGAAGGATGGCAGGATCTGGGTATGCGTGGATCTTAGGGATTTGAACAGAGCCCGTCCGAAGGACGACTTTCCCTTGCCACATATTGATGAGTTAGTGGACTTCACAGTGGGGCATGCTTTGCTTTCGTTCATGGATGGATTCTCAAGCTATAATCAGATAGTGATGGCACCTAAAGACCGAGAGAAGACTGCTTTCACCACCCCGTGGGGGACTTACTGTTACAAGGTGATGCCATTTGGGTTGAAGAACGCTGGAGCTACATATCAACGGGCCGCGACCACAATATTGCACGACATGATCCACAAAGAGGTTGAGGTGTATGTGGACGACATGATTGTCAAGTCCAAAGAAAGAGAGGGCCACTACACCGCCTTGCAAAAGTTCTTTCAAAGGATCAGAGAATTCCAGTTGCGGTTGAATCCTCAGAAGTGTACATTTGGTGTTACAGCAGGGAAAATGTTGGGGTTTCTCATTACACAGAGAGGTATCGAAGTCGACCCTTTCTTCTACCTTGCACCAGATGTTGAAATACCCCCACGGGAAGGGGATGGCTATTATTTTCGGGAACTCGTCAATCCATCCACCGCCAGAAGTGTCTACACCAGTTTTGGAAATCGAGCACC
>NW_021027821.1:352629-364335 GCF_004153795.1 Camellia sinensis | reverse complement strand
TGTGATAAATGTTCTTTAGATGGGAGGGGTTGGTAAGACAACATTGGTGAAAGAAGTTGCCAAGAAAGCAGAAGATAATAAATTGTTCAATGAAGTTGTGTTGGTAGAAGTGCCCCAAGACCCATCCTTCACTGTTATTCAAGGTATGATAGCTGTGCAGTTGGGTTTTCGATTCAGTGAGAAAAATTTACCTGACAGAGCAAGGCTAAAACAAAGAATATTGAGTAAGAGAGTCCTTGTAATACTAGATGATATTTGGAAGAAACTTGAACTGAAAGACATTGGAATTCCTTTTGGAGCTGATTACAAGAGTTGCAAAATTGTCAGGTGCTCTAAGTAATCTAGAAATTCTCAGCATTACTGGCTTTTCTATGAAGGAGCTACCGAAAGAAATAGGAAACTTTACTCACTTGAGGTTGATGTATTTGTTGAAATGTCAGGTGCATAGTATTTCGAAAATGGTTTTGAAAAGTTTATCAATACGGGTATGGGGTAGGAGTGTTGCTAATAGCACCCGACAATTCCCGTATCCCTCTAGCCTTCAAACTTCGGTTCAAAGTCTCGAACAACGAAGCAGAATATGAAGCATGCATTGCTGGTTTAGAAGCAGCCCTGGAACTAGGGGTAAAATGGTTGGACGTCATCGGGGACTCGAACCTTGTTGTATCTCAAGCGAAAGGAGATTGGAAAGTCAAAGAGGAAAAGATGAGAATGTACCACCAGACCTTAGATCTGCTGATTCCTCGGTTTGAGAAGTTGAACTTCGCTCATCTACTAAGAGAAAACAACAGGTTCGCAGATTGACTAGCAACTCTATCTTTCATGATAGACATCCCTTTCGGAGTCCGGATGCGTCCGATCATCATTGACCAGAAATTTACGCCAGCCTACGAGTCGATTGCTGTTATAGATGAGGTTCAAGATGAGAACGCCTGGTACTACGATGTCTAGAACTTCTTGGAAAAAGAGGCGTATCCACCAGGGGCAAATGCTAAGGATAAAAGGGCAATCAGAAGAATGGCCGTTCAGTTCATCATCTGCGGGGGTAAATTGTACAAGAGAGGTCATCTGGGAATGCATAAGTTGTGCGTTGATGCCGAAGAATCGAAGCGCTTAATGGAGGCCATCCATGGAGAAGAGTGCGGAGCGCATAGGAACAGGGTAATGTTAGCTCGGAAGATCCTCAGACAGGGTTACTACTGGTCTACCATGGAGGAGGACTGTATCGGCTTTGTTCGGTGATGCCACAAATGTCAGATCCATGCAAACCGCATGAACATCTCGCCGTTGAAGCTATAAAATATGACTTCGCCAAGGCCATTTTCAGTTTAGGGAATCGATGTGATCGGGGCCGTCACTCCAAAGGGTTCTAATGGGCATGAGTTCATTCTGGTCGCGATAGATTATTTCACAAAGTGGGTCGAGGCCCAATCTTATGTGGTGTTGAAGGCTTCACAGTTGCCAAGTTCATCCGGAACAACATCATCTGTCGCTACGGGGTCCCAAACGAGATTATTTCAGATAACGGTTCCCACTTCAAGAAGGAAGTGATTGATTTGTTGAAAAAATACAATGTGGCTTTTCACAAGTCATCCACATATCGGCCGCAGGCCATTGGAGCAGTCGAGGCCGCCAACAAGAACATCAAACACATTTTGCAGAAGATGGTGGAAACCTACCGGGACTGGCCAGATAAGCTGCCATTTGCTCTGTGAGGCTACCGGACGTCAATTAGAACTTCTACTGGGGCGACTCCGTATTCATTAGTTTATGGGATGGAGGCCGTTCTACCTATTGAAATTAAGGTTCTGTCATTAAGAGTGCTAGCTGAGTGTCAGATAACCGAAGCAGATTGGCAGTAGAGCAGATTTGAAGAACTCATGCTCTTTGATGAAAGAAGACTGAAAGCACTGTACCATGTTCAAGGTTATCAGCACAGAATTGCCAGGACTTTCAACAAGAAGGTTAAGTCCCGAAATTTGAAGGAAGGAGATTTGGTGCTCAAAGACAACCGAGCTCCCATCCATGACCCTAGGGGCAAGTTCAGGCCCAATTGGACTGGTCCCTACATCATTAAGTCTATTTGGTCGGTTGGAGCTGTCGTTCTAATAGACCTAGATGGCCTAGAGTTCTCACAACCGGTCAATATGGACAAGTTGAAGAAATATTACCCTTGAGTGGCTCACTAGGCCGAAAACTCGAAAGGGCGACCTAGGCAAAAGTTAGAGCATGAAAAATTTGAAATTACAAAAACCGAGCTCGCAAGGTTGAAAACCCGCAAAGGGCGGCCTTGGCAAAAGTTAGAGCGTAAAAGGAGAGTGAAAATACTCAAGTGAACCCAAGCTTGAACTACGTAAGGCTTGATTCCCATCTTTGGGATACGTAGGCAACTTCATCCTGAAGTTTAGCCATAAAATTTTCCCCGATCAACTTTGTCTATTTGATCATCTCTGTCATCTTTGCCTATTCAGCATTCAAGAGTTCGGTTGTGATCTCCGGTGCAGTGCTACTCAGACTAGGGGCAACTTTCCAGTTGCTAGAATCCGAGGTTGTGCATCTTAGTGACAGATCTCAGGCGTGTCCAGTTCTGATCCATGTCGAAAATGGTTTTGAAAAGTTTTAATAAAAGTTGATTTTGTTCAAATTAATCTTTTTACAACTTAGACCATTTTTGGACCAAAGTGAAAAATTTTCAGTACCCACAACCTTCAATTTTATTGATTTCAATACAGAGTCTTCCTGTTCTTACATACAAATTGAAGTTGCTTTTGGTTACATTCATAAAGAAAACTTGAAAGTACAGCTAAGTCAGGTGCTCCTGCGCCCCCTCCCAGAGCTGGTCGAAGCTTCTGACGCCAAAGTGGGCCCAATCTGTGCCTCATCGTTGAACCAATCTATGCACTCACCAGACAAAGTGCAACTGAAAGTGAGAGCGGCGGCCAGAAGTTCTCTCGTCCTCCATGTTGTAGCATACCGAGCAAGCTGTGTGCCTCGGACTGGGAATGCAGCAGGGTACTCTATCCCCTCTGACGGGCAAGTCTAATCATGGCCGAACTGGCACTGGAACCGGAAAGGAAAGTAAAACACGTAGTGCGTAACACCAATCAACTGAATCCTAGTCTGCCGGGACATGCTGTAGCTCATTGCCAGTAGATTGAGCTAAGGACGACGCCAAGCAATGCGTTCTGCGGGCAAATGACACATCTAGTTGAACCACCATCCCTCATCAAGGGCATCGACTAGGCGTCAACGGAAGAAGTAGCCACGAGCCTAGTATGCTGGGCAAGAGTCCACAACCTGTAACTTGTCCATCAACCACACCTGGGGAGGGATGAAAAATGAGAAATTAAAGAATAGAGAGATGTACGATGAGGGAAAAGTGAGAAAAGGGCTTTGTGAGAAAAACCGAGCTTGAGGGCCGAGTGATGTGAGCAATATAAATGTGAGATAGGGTGGGAAACATTACCTGCAGCAGTAGTGGACTCCCTGCAAATCTGGTCGTCTCTCGGCGATGAAAAGCATCCAAGCCCATCAATGTCTCGGCCAATGACATGGCAATGCAGCTTTTGTCCTCCCTTAAGCCTTGGGCAACCTCAATCAACCGGACACTAGATCCTCCGGAGCCTGAGGCAAGCAAGAAATGAGATAGCATGCACAAACAAAGGGCATGTCGCCGAAAGCCTTGCCAATGATGGTCATTGCGGTCACCGGCATCGGAAAACTGACAAATCAAACTGCATTCCGTCACAAATCAAAGATCGAGCGTCATGCATAGTGAGCCCACACATTCGCCTTAAGGCTTGGGCGTGGCCAAAGCGAAGCTGGGGCAAGATTTCTTCATCACGTTCAGATTCCATCAAAGCTTAGAAATCTTCAAAGGTAGGACACATCTCTTGCCCGCCGAAACTAAAGACATGTGTTATCGGATTCCAAAACCTCGCCGCGA
This sequence comes from Camellia sinensis, assembly GCF_004153795.1. NCBI lineage: Eukaryota > Viridiplantae > Streptophyta > Magnoliopsida > Ericales > Theaceae > Camellia > Camellia sinensis. Next base: position 360,389 of record NW_021027821.1, on the reverse strand, counting down.
CATGGAGAAAGGGAAGATGCAGCGGAGTGCGGCTCGACGTGAATAGTGCATTCAAGCCGAAGCCCCGGAAGTTCAACATTTCTGAGCCGTCTAAAGTAGTAATCCAAGCTGCGAGATTTTTGATGAGGAATGCCTCCATTTTGATGTAAAACTGAGATGAAATGAAAGAACCACGAAGCTGGAACTTTTACAGAGGATAAGACACTATTTGGGGACACGTGTCAAAAATCTGGTGGTCACCAAAGCAGGTGGTCGATCGACCACTTTTTCTGGTAGGCCGACCACCTCTTTGGTCTCCAAGGAAAATAGCTAGTCGGCCAGCCCCTTCTGGTGGTCAGCCATGGAGAAAAGTTGGTCTTGGGTCTGTTCGTAGTTCCTAGAAGAGAGATCCTAGCTTTTCCATGCGTTGTGAGTGTTGAAGGTCCGAGTTTACCTCTGTTTCGAATGCGTTCCGTCACTCCAATTGTCCGAGATGCATTTGCTTATCGAGTTGTTGTTCTTTGTTTATCGAGTTGTTGTTTGGTTTTGCTTATTGAGTTGTTAAAGTTTTGTTTATCGAGTCATTGCTTATCGAGTCGTTGAGTTCCGTATATCGAGTTGTTACTCTTTGTTTAATCAATATTTTCGGGATTTGCTTATCGAGTTGTAAACTTGCTAAGGTTTGTTGTTTCTTAGTAAGTTAAGTTGTTTAGTTTGTTGCGTCGGTTCACTAACTGACTTGGCAATTTTCGATGCTCAATTTTCATTCAATCTCATTTTTGTGCAAAATGATGTGATGCGATGCTAAGAACATAAAATACAACACTTTTTCAAAAAGCTATTTCATTCCATCATGCTTCCTTTGTTACAACATTTCACAGCAAGGGTACAAGTTTTAAAAAAAATAAAACTGCCTAAAGCTAATGTGCTGCAGCTGCTAGTAAAAAAGGGAAAATAAAGCAGGAACATCTGCATCAGTGCTATCAAACGCAAGAATAAGAGGCCCTCTTCGTCCTCTTCAGTTGAACGACCTCTACATCAACCCCATCATTCGAATCGGAGTTGCCGTCTTCGGAACCCTCCTCATCATCATCTCCACTCTCAGAACCGAAGCCAGAGTCCTCCTCCCTGCCTGCGGATGTCTCTGACTGAAGATGCGCCGACTCCTCATCCTCGCTGGACTCCTCATCATCTATGACAGGTGCTCTGCGCCTACCTTGTCTGCGAGACGAGTCCCCTCTCCCAGCTCCTCGAGAAGGCCTGGATGGCCCGGCTTGTAGTGGTGGCATCTGAAAAGGACAATTTGAGTACATTAGCCAACATGTATATCAGATGCGGAGACAAGAATGCTACATAGAGTGGGTGTATGCAGATACAATGTATGAATATGGTGTGTGCCAGATGTGCTCTACGCATACAGTCAAGCAATGCAATGAAATGGTTAAATATAGCATGTCATCAGAAGTATGATAAATGCGAAAAAATTGAAAAATACCATAACACCGGCGATGAACAGCTGTGTCTCCCTCTGCAAGACCATGCCCTCAAGTGAGGCCACCAATCCGAGCAGATCATCAGAATACTCCCTGGGAGGCTGCAGATACAAGCTCAAATCATCAATGAATAAATGAATGCCTAAGTATCTGAGTGATAAATGAAAAGCAGTGGAACATACCGGTGGTGAGTCAGGATCACTGACATATCGGTGATCGGGCATAGGAGGCTTTATTGGAATTAGGTAAGATGACCCGTATCGCCATCCAGTCAACTCGGTCGGAAGATCTGGCCACCCGACATTCTGATAAGTCAGGGGAATCGGGGGAATCTGTCTAGCCCCACTTCTCGATATGCCGGCCCTGCTAGACGAAGGAACGTCTGCAGCCCGAGCTCGAGCTGACGATGATGCACCAGCAACCCTCCTAGTGGGAGTAGGGACAACCATCAGTGGGGGCATCAAGTACGTGTGGCGGTAAGTCGCATACTCCCCCTCCTTCATGTGCAGAGCTGCATTGGTATCCAACATAGCGACATCGACCTCCTCGGGAGTGAGTCTTTCAGCGGACCACATGTCATCTGGAGGTGCAGAAGGGACACTCTGCTTAGGGATGCCCATCGTCAGGCGCATGAAGCGATCTCCAAGAAACTAGGCCCTGCCAACTGGCCCCATAAACAAAGTCCTATACTGAGAAGAAGCCCATGCCCTCGGGAACTGGAAACGGATATCTCCTCCCAAGGGTGCCCAGAGTCGCTAAGCGATCTGAGGATAACAAGTGCATGAGCCAATCAGATGTCGTAAATATGCGAGATGAATCAAAGCTAAAAATATGAAGAACTGAGAGTTCTGAAGTACCTCGGTCGCCTGCACCGTGTCAAAAAACTGTCGCAAGAAGGGCAGAGTCTCTCGAGCCCTCACCTGGCATCGATCCTCAGACACGTGATATTAAGGGATCGTAAGAGGCACTTCCACCTCAAACTCTGGGGCAAGTGTCGGAAAGTACACGTAAACCCATAGCTGTGGAAAACAGGGCAGTGACCATCAGAATACAGAATATACAAAAAATACAGAGTGCTGAGTGCAGAATGTATAATACAGAATGTAAAGTGTGCCGTGTGCAGTGTACAAAAAATGAAAAGCAGAAACGTAAATCAAGAGGGCAGAAGGCACCTCCCATGCTCTCCAGTAGCCGCCAACTATGTTCCTCCATCCGTGGGAGGTCGCACTCATATAACAGTAGAGGGTAGCGAGGCCGGCGCCACCCCAGTCATACTGGCTGACCTGTGATTCCACCAAAGCACTGAGCAGATACAGTCCAACTGTGTTCCCCCTGTCGGAGAACAAAATGGTCTTAAAGAGGAACATCAAAAAACCTCGAGCGTACTGTTCTATCTCCTCAAGAGTCTCAGGCATACTCCCCCTATACTGCATGGGGAACCAAGTGTACCTGACTCTGCCTAAAGATCGGTTAATCGGTAGGCGACCTCCCAACAGATAGATCCAGGCAGCCTCCCACTCGCCCATATCCTCGTCGTAGGGGACCGGTCGGCCGGCCACATCAAGGCCAGTCAGCATCGCAAAGTCGAACGGGGTCATCGTCATATCCCCGGTAGTTGAGAAGTGGAAAGATTTGGTGGTGTCCCCCCATCTCTCCACGAATGCCCCCTATCAAGGTCCTGCTTGCAGGGTAGCGAGATAGTCCTGCGCAGAAGGGCCCAAATCCTACCCCGTCCACCATGTGACGAACGGTCTCTGGGAGCTCTGCATACCACTCCCTAACAATAATCAAGCCATAATCTCACGTAGAACGAGAGGGTACCTGCATTCAAAATGAACAGATGTATTCAGTTTCAGAATGAAATGTATAAGCTGCGTGTAAATGAAATGAATGAGCTAAGAGTTCAAAAGTGAAATGTAAGAACTGTGTGTTCAATATGCGCTGCGTGCAAATGAAACAGTGGGCTGTGTGTTCACCTCAAGGGTTTGGGCTGCGTGTTCAACTTTCAAAAACAGTGGGCTGTGTGTTCACCTCAAGAGTTTGGGCTGCGTGTTCAACTTTTAAAAATAGTGGGCTGTGTGTTCACCTCAAGAGTTTGGGCTGCATGTTCAGATTTCAAAAACAGTGGGCTGTGTGTTCACCTCAAGAGTTTGGGCTGTGTGTTCAACTTTCAAAAATAGTGGGCTGTGTGTTCAGATTTCAAAAACTGTGGGTTGCATGTTCACCTTAAGAGTTTGGGCTGCGTGTTCACTTCAAAAGTTTGGGCTGCGTGTTCAACTTTCAAAAAAAGTGGGTTGTGTGTTCACCATCAAGAGTTTGGGCTGCGTGTTCAACTTTCAAAAACTGTGGGCTGCGTGTTCACGATAAAAAGTATGAGCTGCGTGTTCAGAAATTCGAGTGATTGAGCTGTGTGTTCAAAATGCAAACAGAATACTATGTTATAGACTAAGTGTTCAAAACAAGCTGTGTGCCCACTCAACAGAATTCTGTGCTGTGAGATATGTGCTGAAATAAGCAGAAATATGGTGTGCAAATGTGTTCAGAACGAGCGGATAAGCATACATAGCGAAAGTATGAAATGTGCATGAAATGCAGAATACATTGCAGAGAATGTAAAAGTGAAGTATGTACCTCTCGTGCCTGATGAGAGAGATGAGTCTCTGGCTCCCGTAGCAATAGATCCATTGGCGCTCGGTCATCAAAGTCAGTGAAATGGTAGAAAGTGGCCTGAGGAAGGACGTGCTCCCGAGGATGATACCTCTCGAGATCAAACGGCCGAACTCTCGGGGGCAAGGACATGATGTCCGGCTCACCCTCGGTACCTGGAGGACCTCCACCATGAGGAAAATGACCTGCCATTTGAAGAAATCTGCAAAAAGGAGCAAAAATGAGCCAAAATTGGAAAAAGTCAACAAAAGTCAACTCTCGAGAAAATGTTCCAAATTTTGAGACAAACTTACCCCAAGTGGTGGAAATGAAGAAAGAGACTCTGAAATCAAATTTTAATCGGTCCAAACTGAAGAAAACTGAAAGATTTCACGAAACAACTTCGCGTGGGGCATTGGAAAGCGCGTATAAAGAGCAGATCTGAGAGAGAAAATGGTCTAGGAAGGAAAGAGAACTGATTTCGGCCTTGAGGGTGTGAGGAATAGTGATTGGGACATGTGGATTTAAAGAAACAAGTGTAAAAAGACAAAACTATCCCAGATTTGGACAGGTGGTCGGTTGACCACCCCCTTGCACAAATCCTGGTTGGTGGCCTCCCTAGGTCATCGGTGGCCCTCCTGGGTGATCTCCAATATCTCTTTGAGCTCCCTGCAAATTTTGGTGGTGATTGGAGTCCCCGGCACTCAAGAAAGTACAAGTAAAGTGCACTTTTCGGCGTGAAACCCCTCCGCGAGAGCTTCAAATCCAATATTCGACGCATGGCTCATCGTTACTTGCCAAGAGTAAGGTGTATCCTTTTTAAGCACGTTGCGACCCCTCCAAGAGGTAAATCGGAGGTCGCGTTTGAGTTGCCCTCGTCGAGGCTTGCATTTTTTTGCTCAATGTTTTGCTTCAAACATGCTTTTGAAGTTGCACTTATCCTACATTGTTATGCACGTCACTTGCATTATTATGCACATCGCCTGCATTGTTGTGCACGTTTCACTGGCATTGTCATGCCCCCATACTTAACTTGCGTTGTCACGCGCGTTTCTTTTGCATTGCGATGCACTTTTCCATTGGCACCATGTCTATCCGCATTCGATATAGTGTTGAACATATGTTGCTAACTATGTTGTGCCTGTTAAGTTTCTCTCTTTTGCAAGCACGATATTGTATGTACAGTTCATTGGAGGCTGGTGCGACCAGACGATATTGTAGGTACGGTTCATTTGAAGCTGGTGCGACCAGACGAACCAGGCAGGTATTGTATTCTCCGTGTGAGACGTAGCGAGAATTGAATAATTCTTCGCATTCTTAAACTGGATGAAATGTAGTTTCGCTTTGCATTTTTGCTTAAAACTGTTGCATTTATTGTGAATATTTGCTTCATTACAGCTTGCTGCTTTGCATGATCATGAGTTACGTTTGGCTTTATGCATATCATTTTGCATTTTGCCCCCCGCCTGCGGGCACATCTCTTTTATCTCGCCTGCTTGTCTAAGTCTTCGGCCTTGTCAAAAATGGGTCGTCTCTGGGCTTTGACATTCACTCCCGTCATGTATGACTTTCGAGTTCTGTCAAAGAGGGATAACATTAGACACCCCATTTTTGACCGACCTTAAGACTTAGATGTCATCGATTGAGAGCTCGGTGATGGTGCATGTTGTGCTCGTTCTGAGGTTTCAGAGTTTCGGCTGAGAGCCTTACCCCCGGACATTAAGACCCTTTTGTGCTTTGCCTCGGTTTGCGAACCAAGTCTTGTTTTCTCTTCTCAAAGAGAGGGAGAGGTCTCGTAGACCATCTCTCAGTGGCCGTAGGCTACTTTTCGTGGTCGTAGACCACTGTTCCCGTTTGGAGACCAGTTTTCGATTTTCGGAGCCGTCGGCCGTGCGCCTCAGTTCGGGACCGCTTAACTTTCTCCGTTTGCTCCGGTTTTTGCACACACCTTGTTTCCTCTCTCTAGAGGGACACTGTGGCCCGGGAGACCACCTTCGTGGTCGCACGCCACTTTCGATGCTTAATAGTTTGTCTTCGGGGCACCCGATTGCGCGTTTTGGCCCCCAAACCCTCGTTTTGCATCCGTCTTGGTTCATTTTTGGCATAGACCCTATTTTCATTGTTTGGAAGGTGGTACAAGGGTGGCAGACCACCTTTTCTCCTTGGATACCACTTTTCCCCCGCCGGCTGGTTTCCTTGATAGGTAACTGGTCTCCCTCACTTTTGGGCCACAATTGTTGGTCTCCCACCACACCACTAGCTTGCATTCACTTGGGAGACCACCAATTGGGATGGCTGACCACCGTTCACTCACTTGAACCTTTTGAACTAGTCGGCCGACCAGGGGTAGTGGTCAGTCAACCACCTGAACTGGTCGGCCTGCCTCTCCTAGTTCTGTCTCTGTGAGTTGTTGCCAGCTAGAAGGCACAGAATGGATCCTCCATACACGTGTATGGAGGATCTTCAAGCTTGTTTTTTAGCTTCTTTGAAGCTTTGGACCAATTTGGCTATAAGAGAGACCCTCTCCCTCATTGGTAAAGGTTCAGAATTTTGGTCTAAGGCATACAATACCTCTCTCTCTATATCTCTACATTCAAGCTCAAAATGTGCTAAGTTCTTGCCCCTTTGCACACTACCTTTTAGCCTAACACCTCCAACACCTACCTAAGCTTCTTGGAGGGTCTTGAGAGGTCCTAAGGAGCTGCATTTTTGGTCCATAAGCTGCTGGAGTTGCTGAGCTACAAGGGTAACACCCTATTCCATCTTTTGAGCTTGCTCCATCTTTTAGCCATATTTGCAAACATTTTTGAGCTTCGGTGTAAACTGAAAAAAGTATTATTTTGAGGTCCTTAACATGTTTATTTAAGATCATTTTCCTGTTGGGGGTCATCTACCCCCTTGCATGCTTCATTTTGCCTTATTTTGAGCCATGCATTAGGGCCTTTGCATTGACCTTTCTTTGGCCTTCTAGCCACTAACATCCAGTGGATTTTCAGTGGCTAGAATGCTGTTTTGAGTGCCAAAATGAGAGAGGGGTGACCTTCTTTCCCCTTGTTTTGTTTCCTAGCATATTTGGCCTAACAAAGGAGCCCTTATTTGCATGCTTCCGAGCCATGTTTCAGGCCATTTTTGGTGAGTTTTAGGAACTTCATAGGCTCTGTCCAGAGCTTGTTTTTCCATATTGGGTGTCCATCTTGCATGTATAGAACAACCCTCTTTATAGCTTATCAAAAGAGCATGTCATTCTTGCATGCATTGACCATGTTTCAATGAGTTTTTGGGATTTATTTGGCATGTCATACCTCTTACTATTGCTGGTTTAGTGACCTCTTGAATGCTTCATATACTTGTAGTGTAAACCCTCTTCACTAGCTTGTACTGCATACTATTTTGGTCTTTGATTCTAGACCTTTTTGGCCATGCCTTAAACTGATTTTGTGCATGTTTTGGACTTCCTTAGCTCTATTTTTATGCCTCATGGTCAAATGATGCTTGCTATGCATGGTTGTAGTGTAATATCCTTGCCTAGCCTTTGTGCATATCATTTTGCATCTCGCCCCCTGCCTGTGGGCATGCCTGCGGGCACATCTGTTATCTTGTCTGTTTGTCTAAGTCTTCGACCCTGAGGTTTCAAAATCAGTG
>NW_021027821.1:324502-351902 GCF_004153795.1 Camellia sinensis | reverse complement strand
GGTTTAGTCCAAACACGGGAAATAAGGGGCATTTCGTACTCCAAGTGACGAAACATGCCTCGATTCTCGGTCGCCGACACTCTTGACTAGCACATGATGGGGTTTAGGCATTTATATGTATATGTGCATTCATTTCACATTGAGTCGTGCAATCTGACTCCTCAGCCATCATGCATCGAGATGCGTGATTGGTGGCACGAGAATCGAGTATTACACTCCCTAGAGCTTATGCAATGACGGGGAGAGTAGTCGTGCACACATATGTTGAAAATACTTTGCCATGCCCCTTTCTTGCTCTCTGTTGCAGCAAACCGAAAGCCAGTAGCAAAAACTGGTCGGTAATATCCCTACAGCATGGTGGAATTTTAGCCTTCTGGAGTTTTGTACAGTATTCTGGGACCAGTTGCAAACAGAGGCAAATCGGGGCATTGCGATGAATTTTCCGGCAAGGCGACTCGAGCATGCATGCATTCCTTGTCATTCAAGACCGAGTTGAGGCAGTCCATTTTATATGTTTTGCAATGCTAGCTTATTTATTTTAGTTAATTTGTTAATTAATTAGGGTTGTGTAATAATTAGCTGTAATTCGTTATTCATTCGGTTGTGTATTATTTATTCGGACCCTCCGAGGAGGGCAATGTTGTAATAAGTGTGTGTGTGTGTGATGTATGTCTTCCAACCCCACGTCTTTCTCCCTTTTATTTACCAGCTTATGATGGTTAGTTTTAGGGCACGTTTAAATTAGCATCCTTATGCTCATATGTTTATATCCATTCATCTGTTTTGCATGCACCGGGCTCGGCGCATCATGCTAACTGCATTGTATTTCAATTCCAAGTTGAATACATGTATCGATTGTTGCATCTCATATGCCATCTTAGAATAGCCGAGCCTATCGTAGTTGTATTCTTGCATGTGTTACATTAGGCATCTCATTATAGTTAGGATTCATGCACATTTTCTATTTAGCTTCTTTCTTTGGCTTGGAGTACTCGGTAAGTGTTAATGCTATAACATTCTTGCAAGCGTGTGAGTGACTGCCATGATAGCATGTTTACCATGAGGCTATGTGCTAATGTGATATAATTGCCTGAATGCCTGTGGGTGAAGGTTGGGTTGCTTGAATTGGATAATTCGTCGAAATCCGTGTTTTAGCCTACTTGCGAGTAGCAAACTTCAATCCATTTTCAAAACAAACGGATATGTGATGCTTTATTCCAACTTAGGCAATCCAGTCTATACTTGTATGCTGTGCGCATCACATAGTAATTCTAGGTTAATAAACGGAATAAGAACGCATGTGTTTTCAAAAACTCGATATCATGCTTAGTAGTGGCCGATCTTCGATCGGGCGAGCGGGGGTGTTCATGAAATGACCTTCCCCAATCGTACCCAAGTTCCCGAGCCGAGGCAACTTTGGTGATGACGGACACATGGCCTTAGGCACGAGTCAGGGTTTCTTAAATTCTCCCAAAACAAAATATTTAGGTGGCGACTCTGTATCTGGCAAAGCAGTCCATGTTTGGCACTTCTTTCTAAAATCAATTTTTCAAAACGATTTGCCAGGTTTGGACTCTTTGGTGATTCATCGGTCTTGTGTTGCACTCTGCGAGATTAGATACAAAACCATGACATTGAGTCCTGAACTGTAGTAAGCCCAAATGAATAAAACGGGATTTCCTCTCGGGACGTTCGGGGACGTCTACACATATATCTCCACAGGGTTTTTTGCACATTGATGAATATCCTCCAAATGCTAACCAGGGATTTGACATCCCATCAGTTGTTGTAAGCTTTTCTGAATTCTAAGCGAGTGCGAATTTTCTTGAAGATGCCTCTTCAAACAAGTCACCACTATTATGTAAATTGCAGGTATTAATTGCTGTGATATGTTGGTTTTAAGGGTACCTTGCTTTCTGTTTCTCTGTTTACATAGTTGACTCCCACAATTGGAAAATACTTGAAACTTGCCTGAAATCTACTCTTTCTAGTATATTTTTGGATCCTTGTAATAAGTTTGTTGCACCATAATTGTAGTGTTTTTGTTATTAGTTTGACTTTCCCAGACATACTCACTTTAGAGTTACACCTTTGCTGCTAGCTAGCCACATAATATTGTGAAACATGTTTATGATCAAGCTTCTTTCAGTCTCTTACTAGAATCAATGCACACATGATACACGTAATCACCACTCATATGGTACTTCACTGAAGTTTCTAATCATTTCAGCTTCCATGAAATGCTATCCATACTCCTGTGTTTTTTTTTTTTTAAAATATTTATTATTATTATTTTTTTGGAGTTGTTTCTTTTGATTTTGTGCTGACTGTGAGACAGGTATGTCTTAGACAATAACTTGCAAATAAGAACTTTTCTTAACGAACATGGGTTCGAAAAAATAAAAACCAAAAGGTTACAAGGTTCAAAATTTTCCAATGTGCAACTGTCTTGGCTTCTAGATGCTATCAAAGATTTTATCTCCCAGGTGACAAAAAAATAAATTTATTGTTCTTATTTTTTCAGTGAAGTGGATTAATTTGTAATTTATGGCACAAGGACAACATATATAGAAGTTTTTAAGCTCGATACTCAAATGTCTATTCAGAGTTATGATCCAACATATAATAAATTTTTTTAAAAAAAAACTATGCTATCAAAGGGTATATAGGAAGTAGGACCCAAGTCTGGTCAGGGGATTTGATTGTTGAGGTCATTTTGTTTGTTATGTTGTGACTTTTGTGATTGTTTTGTTTATTTTCAGGTGATTCATTTTTCTCAATCCTTTTTCAAATTTGATACAGGGTCAATTTCAGATGATTACTTAGAATACATGTTGTTACAGTTCCCTACCAATGTTATTGGATGGATCTGTCATACTTTGGTCACTTGGATGAGATGTTTGGTGGAGAGATATCTGTTTCCATGGTATTTCCTCTTTTTTTCGCTGCTGTTATCTAAAAAAATGTGATATAGCCTTTTGAAGTTTGTAAGTGGTTTGTTTCTTCAATTTAAATTTTCGTTTAAACTTGATCTGGACTCACTGATTGATGTTTAAGGCCATTTAAATTTGAAATTATCATTGCGTTCATTAGAGACATTACAAATTGATCCCATCAAACGTGTTATTGGGGTTTAAAAATCTTCCTTGCTTGTTCCGAGGTCTTTTATTTCATTTTTTTAATTGTCATCTTATTTAAAGGTTGTATATTAAGCTCTATTTGATGAATAAAGGGTTGTAGTTACAACATTAGAAAGAACTATGTTTTTAAGAAGTCCGTTTTGAGTAGTGTATAAAAATTTGATTCTTCATAAAGAGCATTTGGAGCTTGCTTAATCACAAATTAACATAGTTATGGAACTCCACGAATAAAATACCTGTTGTATATAGGTCTAGAGGTTTACATTTTGTTGTGTAGCATATATCTCAGTCTAGGATATATCTACACCTTTATGTGTACAAACATAATATATGCGTATATGCCAATTAATGGAAGGATGATGAACTTTTGTATAGATACTAGAAGGCTGACATTTCTTTGAAGGTGTCATAACTTATTTCCATTGCTTAATTTTCTCAGAAATGCATCTGTTCTCATTGCTAATTGAGATGTTTAATTATCCATGTGGGATTTGGTGACTAACAAAAAAAATGATATATTTGATGCTGTTGGGAGTTAGAGCCAGATTTCAGATATAATTTTTATATTATTTTGTATTTGATGCTATAGTAGTTAAATTTTTATTTTTTGTATTTGATTGAGATGTTTAATTATCCATGTGGGATTTGATGACTAACAAAAAAAATGTTGTATTTGATGCTATAGTAGTTAAATTTTTATGTTTTTTTGTAATTAACATTAACACATAATTAAATTGTCATTAATTATTTTTATATTTATTTTTCAGATATTTCTCATGTAGGAGTGTGCATCTTGTGGAATGCATGCCTGTGGAGAATGTGGCTAACTTTTGTTTTTGTTATCTATGAAGAATGATAAGAAAAACATTTAATTTTGATTTATGTTATTTTGAATTATGAACAAAATCATATATTTAAACATTATATATGTATTATGGAACATTATGTAGTGGGATAATTTTGTTGATGTGTAATTATGAATGGAAGAATATTTTATTATGCAGAAATTGTTATCTTTATACAGGAATTGTTATCTTTATACAGGAATTTTTATATAATTATGCAATTATTATGGAGAAATTTTAATATTTTTAATAATTTTATTGCAGGATGTTTTTTTTCTTTTTTGTGACGGCACTACACCGTCGCAAAAAATAGAAAATTTTAATTTTTTTATTGATTTTGTTATAGGTTTTACTTTTTGCGACGACACTAAACTGTCGCAAAAAATAGAAATTTTATTATTTGAAATAGAAAATTTATTATTTTTTTAATACTTTTTGCGACGGCACCACACCGTCGCAAAAACAGTGTTCTTGCCATTGCAAAAAAAAAAAGACTATTAGCGACGACATTTTTTGCCGTCTCAAATAACATTTTTAGCGACGGTAAAATAGTGCTGTCGCAAAAAGTCAAGAAATTTGAAAACATTATTAGTGGCTGCAAAGTGCCGTCGCAAAAGGCAAAAATGCCGTCGCAAAACATTAGCGACGACATTGTGCTGTCGCAAAAACTCTTTTGCAACGCTCCTAGTTACGACCCCCCTCTTGTCGTCTCAAAAAGTCATTTGCCGTCGCAAAAAGTTTTTAGCGACGGCATTAGGAGTATTAGCGACGGCATTTTGCCGTCGCAAAAAGCTGAAATTTTAGTAGTGCAATCACTCCATAGTAGGGGTGGGCAACGGTTTATTCGATCCGCAAAAACCGCCCAACCCGCCCAATCCGCACACAAATGGGCGGTTTCGCAAATACAATGCGGGCGGATGCGGTTTGAAATATGGCATCTTTGCGGGTTGCGGGCGGGTTGCGGGTTTAACCCACACCCGCAAGAAACCGCCCGCACTTTATTTATTTATTTATTTTTTTATTTTTTTATCTTAACTATTGTTTTCATTTTTATATCCCACCTAAATATTTTTTTTCAAAACAAAACACCTTTTATTTTTTAAACTTACTCTAGCATTACATTTGCTAAGAATATTATATCAACTGAAACTGAATAAATACTAATCATATTATTATTGTTATATAACTGAACTTGTCCCGGATGAAGTGTGATTTGAAATTTTAAATTCCTTAATGAATATGGAGTTATAGTTTAGGATTTTGAAATATATGCTTGTGTTAGTTTATGAATTGATTTAAGATTTTGAATGATTTGTTGTATTACGAATTGATTTTGTTGTATTTTTAATTTTATAAGTTTTAATTCATTAATTATTAATGCTGGAGCATTTTAGAAAATGGAGAGAAAATTACCCAAAATAAATATTTACAAAATGAGAAAAAAAACAAGGCTCAAAAATTATTTTTTGAAGCAAAAAGTCCAATCCGCAAACCGCCCGCAACCGCCCGCACATCCGCGAACCCTACCCGCACAAACCGCAAACCGCACTGCGGGCGGTTGCGGGTTGTCTTTTCTCCAAACCGCATAAATGCGGGCGGGTCCAAACCGATCCGCAAACCGTCCAAATCCGAACCGCGAACACCCCTACTCCATAGATATTATTAGGTATTATTAGGTATTCAAGCAACTCAATTAAATCAAAAGAAAAAGTTATATATTTCAAGAAACATGACATAAAAAGGGAGCAGAAGAAGAATACAATATTTTTTTGTTTTTTAGAGACTTTGTCCCTGCAAAACACACAAAAAAAAGTTAAGGGAATTCATGCATTACTCAAAACTAAGTGCTTTAGCTACTTCTCAAGTCTTAACTCTAGGGATGGCAATGAGGATTAATGGGGTGGATATTAATTCCTCACCCCCATTCCCCTATAATAAATTTTTTCCATTTCCCATTTCCCATTCCCCATTCCCCATGGGTACCATCCTCCCCATTTTCTAATGGGTTTGGATTTTCCCCAACCCCCTTTAACCCCCATTTTTTTTTTTTTTTTTTTTTTTATATTTAATTTTTTTTTTTTTTTTTTTTAAATTTTTTTTTTAAGGTTCACAACCATTTTTTTTTTTTTTAAGATTCACAACCAAGGATGATGAACTTTTGTATAGATACTAGATGGCTGACATTTCTTTGAAGGTGTCATAACTTATTTCCATTGCTTAATTTTCTCAGAAATGCATCTGTTCTCATTATTGATTGAGATGTTTAATTATCCATGTGGGATTTGATGACTAACAAAAAAAATGTTATATTTGATGTTGTTGGGAGTTAGAGGCAGATTTCAGATATAATTTATATGTTTTTTTTTGTATTTGATGCTATAGTAGTTAAATTTTTATTTTTGTATTTGATTGAGATGTTTAATTATCCATATGGGATTTGATGACTAACAAAAAAAATGTTGTATTTGATGCTATAGTAGTTAAATTTTTATGTTTTTTTTTTTGTAATTAATATTAACACATAATTAAATTGTCATTAATTATTTTTATTTTTATTTTTATTTTTCAGATATTTCCCATGTAGGACTGTGCATCTTGTGGAATGCATGCCTGTGGAGAATGTTGTTAACTTTTGTTTTTGTTATCTACGAAGAATGATGAGAAAAACATTTAATTTTGGTTTATGTTATTTTGAATTATGAACAAAATCATATATTTAAACATTATATATGTATTATGAAACATTATGTAGTGGGATAATTTTGTTGATGTGTAATTATGAATGGAAGAATATCTTATTATGGATAAATTGTTATCTTTATACATGAATTTTTATATTATTATGCAATTATTATGGAGAAATTTTAATATTTTTAATAATTTTATCGTAGGATGTTTTTTTTCTTTTTTGTGACGACACGACACCGTCGCAAAAAATAGAAAATTTTAATTTTTTTATTGATTTTGTTATAGGTTTTACTTTTTGCAACGGCACTAAACTGTCGCAAAAAATAGAAATTTTATTATTTGAAATAGAAAATTTATTATTTTTTAATACTTTTTGCGACGGCAGTACACTGTCGCAAAAAATAGAAAATTTCATATTTTTAATACTTTTTGCGACAGCACCACACCGTCGCAAAAACAGTGCTCTTGCCATTCCAAAAAAAAAAAGACTATTAGCGACGACATTTTTTGCCGTCTCAAATAACATTTTTAGCGACGGTAAAATAGTGTCGTCGCAAAAAGTCAAGAAATTTGAAAACATTATTAGTGACTGCAAAGTGCCGTCGCAAAAGGCAAAAATACCGTTACAAAACATTAGTGTCGTCGCAAAAACTCTTTTGCAACACCTCTAGTTACGACTCCTCTCTTGTCGTCTCAAAAAGTTATTTGCCGTCGCAAAAATTTTGCGACGGCATTAGGAGTATTAGCGACGGCATTTTGCCGTCGCAAAAAGTTGAAATTTTAGTAGTGCAATCACTCCATAGGTATTATTAGGTATTCAAGCAACTCAGTTAAATCAAAGAAAAAGCTATACATTTCAAGAAACAAGACATAAAAAGGGAGCAGAAGAAGAATACAATATTTTTTTGTTTTTTAGAGACTTTGTCCCTGCAAAACACACAAAAAGGTTAAGGGAATTCATGCATTACTCAAAACTAAGTGCTTTAGCTACTTCTCAAGTCTTAACTCAACAAAGTGACATGGCATTATCCCCTTTCTAGATCAGGCAATACATCCTATCACCACTTCATTGCTTATTCCGCCTCCAAAAAAAGCTAGTGGATCAACCAACCTTGAGTAGAAATCTAAAAGTCCAAACGTATCCTGTTACAAAATGTTAAACTTGTGCTAATGGACTACTGCCACTTGGATTTTTAGAATATCTCATAAGACATGAAGCAATTCTCCATCCATGCACACTATTAGAAATATAACTTTTTGCGTCTATTTTTTTGCGACCGATTATTTGACCGGTGCAAAAAATTTACTTTTTACATCAAAATCTCATTTTACTTGACCTAATCGTGTTCTTAACAAACAAAAAAAAAATATATGTTACATGCCCAGAAATTTTTTTTTAAACAGATACGTGCCCAGATTTAGGCGCCCATATATTTACATCCTTTTTCTGTCTCTCTCTCACACAAAGAGCCTCACATCTTCTCACTTCACCGAAGTCCCTCACTACCGTTGTTGACGTCCGTTGCACATCGCCACCGCCGCAATACGATCAGGTTCTTTATCTTTCTCCTCTCTCTCTCTCTCTCTCTCTCTTTCTCTCTCTTCCTCTATTTTCCCATTTCACACTCTTGCTCTAGGGTTTTACATGATTTACCAAGTCTGATTTCGTGTTGATTTCTGATATGGGTTTGGCTTAAGTGGTTTGATTTCTAGGGTTTTATGGGTTTGGTAATAATCAATTTGTTTGCCTAGTTTTGGGGCTATTTTTTTATGACTGAACCCTTATTGTTGTTTATTGGGTAGACAAATACAAGAAATTGGTTTTCATTTGCATATGGATGGGGTTTGCTATTTTTTATGACTGAACCCTTAATTTCATTATCCTATGGTTGCTTGATTGAGAATTCTCTTGGCTCTCTGTGTTTGAGTTTGGTTTGTCCTCATATTGAATTGGATTCGTGGTTGTTGATTTGTACTTTCCATACATTTGTTCTTTCCCATGAATTTGTTCTTCCTGTTATATCTTTCACCCTCCAACTGCTTGATGCAATGCCCGAATCAAAAATTTACTTGCTGTGTGCATATTATTGAAAATTAAATGTAGTGGCTATTTGTACTGATATCATAAAAAGACAAAGAACAACTGTGTACAATAAATAGAAAACAATGGAGGATCTTTGTAACTCCCACCCATGGTATAATGTTGGCAACAATCAGGACTGAGGAGTGAATTTGAAGAATGGCTTCATGTTGGATTTTGATGTTTTTAAATAAATAATGTGAAGACAATGTGTTGTGTAATCCTTTACTGGAACTAATAAATGTCCAAACTAACTGTTGTTGTACAGTTTTATGTTGTTTTTTCCCTTTCCCCTTTTATAAAAATCCATGCTTCTTGCAATGTATATCGGATTTTCACTCTGCTCTTCTATGATTTGTTTGTGGTGTTGCTTTCACTTGAATTGGATAGACATCATATATCTTCATAAACGTTTATGTCCTTGCTTCCACTATAACCCTTTTATGTTATGGCTATGGACTTCTTCTTTTTCCCAAATTTATATGATTTGTGTTTTTGCCCCATCATTAATTAATTCCTGCTCACCTAAACTCCGCGCTCCAAAGTAAGAGACTTGTGAAAAAATCGCTCCCATATGAGGTAAATATATAAATCTCACAGAAACAAAATAAGAACAATTCAAAATTTTTCTATTAGTTTCTATTTACTTAACAAAGCAATTTATACATAACAAAGACAATTTATAGTTAGACATCAATCTCTAGTGTTTTCATATTTTAACACATATATTACAACTAAGTAGAAAAATATATTTGTTGTATATTTATATATTTAATATATAGAATGTATATATGTTCTCAATGGCACTACCAACTTAGAAACTTCTATATACTCCCACTCCCATCCCTACCCCTTCAGATTCTGTCATTGTTGAAGAATATTTGACTAATTTCCTCTTCACAAATTCACTCTTTGTTTTCCTTATACAAACAGTTTTTGGTTGTTCAACGATCGGGTTCTATCAATAACTATCTCGCTTAAATATAATTATTTTGCTCTTGAGTTACTCAATAGTGAATTTTTTCATACTTAAGCTAATTAAACAGAGGCAATAACGAGCTGCATGAGTATTTCCAATAGAATGTTCAGCAGAAGATCTGCTAATGGGAAACTTTTATTTCTTTACTCAATATTTAGCATGAATATTTTGGGATGATGCTTATCTGGTTGGAGCTTTAGATGATTTTATGTTTACTTCCAGATACGATCAGGCACTAGTATGAATGCTTTTACTTATTGCAACATAAGGCTTTTGTTTGTTAGCACAGTTGTATTTCTGGTGAGGAAACTTTGAGAGGGTACTCTAGTTTATTGTAGTGTGATAAGGCTGTCATCTGCTGTATTTTACTTCTCTATAGTTTTAAATCTTTTCTTTTTGTTTGAACTGCTTGTTAGGAAGATGTAACAAGGCCTAATGTTAAGCTTTAACTTGCACCCAACAAGCACCTAGATGATGAGGTAGAACTAAATGACGAACTAAGATATGAGATATGGATAAAACATGATATATAGGTACATGATCACACGGAAAATTTTAAAAAAGACCCAATTCTTATTTGAAATTCATGTCCGTATGTCAATGCAGCTAGGAGTCTAGTACTTATGACGGATCGGAATGTATGAGACAAACCTATCTCTTTGAGACACGTGGCTTTATTATGGAAGATCCTTTGACCTAATAAATGGGTTATTTAGTGGAATTAGTTCATCATTGCTCATAAATGAATTTTTTTAGCAATTACATCTGGTTAACCAAGATGCCACTATTTTTTTTTTCATCCTTCATTGCGACTTTAAAAGAGTCTTGTTTCTTTTAGGATTCAACGTTGAGACAGTGGAGTACAAGAACATTAGAGGAAAGGCTAAGGTTAAAGAAAGGAAGAACAACAAAGAAGAGAAGGAGAAAAATTATAAATAGATTATCGATCAAGAACTCTAGGTAAGGATTACATGCTTGATTCTTGTAGATTAATTATCTAATAATTAAAACCAAGAAATGATTAGGCTCAATTTCATGTAATTGGAAAGAATTGAGGTTTAATTTGCATGTCATATACGTAAATTAGAAAGAGGATGAAGAAATTGAGTTAGGTTTAAAAACAAAAATTAAAGGAATTAAGAATTGGTTTGATTTTGGCTTTAAATTCATACCTTGTCAGATATATTTTGTTGCTGCTGTGGACAAATTCTTTGCTAGAAATATGTAAGCTCCCTCAATCTAATATATAACTAATAAAATCCCATAATTAAAACCGATTGCTTTATAGTGTATGTTGAAGCCAAGGAAATTGGCATATTTGCAAACTGGGCTCTGTTATTGAAGATAGAGATAAGGGGATACATAAATAAAATTCTTTTCTTGAAGTTTTGTCTCTATTTTTCTTATACCTAATGTGTTTTTGTGTGTGTGTTCTTTTTTTTTTGTAAACCCGAGACTTGCAATTATGTCTCCTATTGGTAAAATGCTCTGTCAAGTTTACTGTTCCATGCTGGTGTTGAATTTGTGTAGGTCACAGCACATGACAAAGCCCAAAATATTGTGTTGAATTTGTGTATGTCATTTGGGTCCTCATTCGGTATTGACCTTAATTGTGTTGGATTTCAGTTTGTCTTTATTTTTTTTTTTATCCAGATTACTCCTCCATTTGACCTAATGTGCTTGCATGTCTTGTTCAATGGTCTGTGATTTTAGACTCAATCCCTATTTTGTGTAACATCTTTAGCTGAAGCTATTACTTTTGTACTCTTTATCTACGACTTAGAAGATTCATGGAATATATTCACTTTGTGGCCTGAACATTAATAAAATGATTTGATCACGCTAATAAATCCCTAGCCAATATCACTACCTTAGCCAACAAACCATTATCTCTAAGAAAGCAAGTCAAAGAAAATAACAAGCAAAGAAAATAAAAGTATAAAAAGAGAGCTTAATGACTTGAAAATACAATTCAATTTCCTTCCAACTTGTTTTGAGACTAGGACCTATATACATTCATCTAAGTTAATTGCCAAAAAATTTAAAATAATCAAACTTAAATAAATGCCCTCTTACCTATAAGGAGCACATTCAATTTTAGTTGATGAAAGACTACTGATATAATGTGTTATCATAAAACAAGATGACAAAGAAGGAAGCCACTAAATTGACTTGCAGTGAAAGTTGCCTAAAATTTGAAGACACTGCACCATGACTGAGGCTTAGGAATTTATTTGGACTCAAAAATGCCTTTGTCCCACACTCCAATTTTCTCCATTTTCAAGCATTGTGAGAATCATATTCAATTGTTTTTCACTAGCAAAGATTTTTAGTTGAACCATGGATAACAGTATTAAAAGATGAATCTAACCTGTAGATTCTAGCTTTACTTCCTTTGCACGCACCAGACCAAAGCAATCAGTCAAAGAAAACTTTGAAAGCCTTCTTTTAAGCACAAAAGTTCATAAAATATAGATGTTGATTTAGAGTTGATTTTGTGCTGTCCCTACTCTACATTTTATTATGTATTACAGGGATTCCTTTCTTCTCTTGGTATACTTGTTTGGGATTAATCTAAGATGAAGACAGTTTGGAATACAAAGCATTGTTAATCTGTTGAGTTTCTTTAATGTTTTATTATCTTTTTCTACATTCAAATGTCCCTCATGGGCTGTGATAAAGTCATTAAATTCAGTCTAGCTACCTGTGCGTTATATTTTTCAATGGCAATTGGATGCCTTCTACATATTTGAGAAGAATAGATTTGTAATTGACTGTGGTCATAGAGACTATTGATTTTACTTCCTCTGCCATGCCTTTATTATAGTGTTGTTGTACTACAAGTATTTCTCTGATAATTGTAGACCCTTTTGATGGGACTTAAGACTTGGTTTGGTTTAATTGTAGCATCTTCTTGTAGCTGCTTATGTTATATGTTTGGGGCTAGTTTGCTTTCCTATAGGAGTAGGAAATATGTATTTGTATTTGCATATGTATTTTTATTCATTTATTTTGGCTTGATAAGATGTCTCTATATTTGTATTTATGTGTCTCTGAGGGTACGTTGAGGCTTATGCTGTATTTTTTTTGTCCCTTTGTAGGTCAAACTTACTCAAAATGGGTAATAGACAAAGAGTATGATTGGTCTCCCAAATGCTATCTATGTCATGCTGTGATTGAAGAGGGGGCTGATCTTCAAACTAATCGATTGTGTTACTTGCATATTGTCAAACATCATACATGCAGATTTTTCCTTTACATGCAAGCTGGCTGAACTTATACTGAATAACTACTTTCCTCTTATTTGTTTTGTATGAAATTATTATTGTAAGTTGGAATGTACTTGGTTTGTATGCAATGTTGACATTAAAAGTTATTCTCTTGTTTGGATGGTTGTAAATGAAATAGATGCAGATTGTGGAATGAGTGATAATTTATATGTATTGTTTTGTTTGTATATCTATTACAAGTTGCATGAGATACATACAGGTTGTGAAAAAATTAATTAAAATAAATAAAAAAAACATAAAATGTTGTTTTTGGCGACTAAACAATTGGTAACAAAAAATGGTGTTAAATATTTTTAGCGACTACATAGTTAGTAGTTAAAAAAGAATAAAATGGAAACAAATCTTTTGGAAATTAAATATTTAGTAGCCATTTAAAAAAGACTTTAGGCGACTAATGATTTAGTAGCCAAAAATTAAAAAAAAAAGAAAAAAAAACTTTTGGCGACTAAATATTTAGTCGCCAAAACATAAAAATTATATGATAGGCGACAAAAATTTTAGTAGCTAAATAAAAGAATTTGACTTTAGGTGACTGAACTATTCAGTAGCTAAACAATAAATTAGACTTTCGGCGATGAAACATTTAAGTCGCCCTAGAAACCTCAAGTTTTGGCGATAAAAATTTTAGTAGTTGAAAATGTGATGTTAAATTAAATTGAAAGCTTTTGGCGATTAGTCACCAATTTAGACTAATCAGCGACTAAAGATTATTTTGTCGCCAATACATTTACTTTTGGCGACTAAAGATGTTTTAGTCGCCAATACCTTTCCCGACAATCTTCTCGCTACAAATCTGATGACCAAAATATTTAGTCGGGAAAGTTTTTCGGCAACTAAAATCTTACTCATGGCGACTAAAAATCTAGTCACCAAAAGTACAATTTCTTGTATCCTTGAAAAATAATAATAAAGATATTATGCTGGAAAGTGGTTTATTCATTTGTCAGTATATATTTCTAGATAGTGGTCTATCTGTCACATTGTCTTCTATATATATATATATATATATATGAATAGGATTTTGAGTTCTTGTTGTGTCTCAAAGCCACCATATTTTGTTTACAATTAAACCAATTGGAAGTGAAAGTGGCAATGTGGAAGCCATGTGAAGATTTAGAAGTAGAATAATTATTTGTGGCAATGTACAAATATCTAACCATCAATTTTATATACAATTGTAGAATCTAATTATATAATTAGATGTTATTTTTTTAATGTAAAATAGGACTCTCACATTTAATAAGTCGATAAGTCTTGATAATTATGTAAGAAAATTGTATCTTATTTTATAATTACATTATGTGCACTTAATGTTTTTTTTTTCCTTTTCCATACTGTAGACACGCCCGAACGTCTCGGGAAAATCCCGTTTTGTTCGTTGGGCTCACTACAGTTCGGACTCAATGTCACGGTTTTTAATCTGATCTTACAAAGTGCAATGTGAGATTGATAAATCACCAAAGAGTCCAAATCCGGCAAATCGTTTTGAAAAATTGATTTTTAGAAAGAAGTGCCAAACATGGACTGCTTTGCCAGATACAGAGTCGCCACCTAAATATTTTATTTTTGGGGAATTTAGGAAACCTTGACTCATGCCTAAGGCCACGTGTCCGTCATCACTAAAGTTGCCTCGGCTTAGGAACTTGGGTACGATTGGGGAAGGTCACTTCGTGACTACACATGCAAGAAGACAAAGAGGCACTGCACTACACCTATTGAAACCAAACATGGCATGACTTGGACAGCATAAAATAGAGTTACATTAAGGTATAACAAGACCAAAAAAGTACGAAATTGATGAGCCAAAGACTTAGGCTTAATGGCATGCACAAAAGTTCATTCTCGAGCCCTAAAGAGCCAAACCTCCAAGGCATTAAAAGCATGGAAAATGCAAGTATATGGCCACATTTTATGGACTGATATAACACTTAGAAGGATGGCAAAGCATGCAAACATCACATGTATGGCATGGTAGGGGCCTCAAAACCTAAGACTAGCCTAAGCATTTACACTGTTGTTATACAAAGCATGAGTGATATGCCCATGGCAGCCCAAAATAGTCCAAGAACAGCTCAAAGCAAGGATAAAATCATGCTGGAGCAAAGCCAAAACATGCTGGAATGATGAGTCAAAACATCATGCACATAAAGCTAGTAAGCAAGATTTGTTCTACAAGTATATGGAGCATGCAAAAGATGACCAAACCCACTTTAGAAAGAGTTATGTCATGGAAAAAAATCACCAAAAACATGCTGAAATGGACTCAACATAAGCTAGGCAAACATGCTACTTTGATGAGTCACAAATGGGATTATACTACACATACAACAAGCATGCACAAGATGACCAAACCAGCCATGGACAGAGTCAAGGCAGGTCCTAAAAGTCACAAAAAAGGGCCTGAACCAAGCCTCAAAAGTAAAGGGACACATGCTCCTTTGAGAGGCCAAAAACTCAAGCAAACAAAGCTAAAAGAGAGGGGGTCACCCCCCTCTGATTTGAGGCCTCAAAACCACATGCCTACCACTAAAAATCCACTGGATTTCAATGGTAGAAAGGTCATGCAAAGGTTAGAACAAGAGCCAAAATGGATGGCTCGAAACAAGGCCTAAGAGGGGGTGGACCTCCCCCAATGCAAAAATGACCTTAAACAAACATCACAAGGACTAAAAAACAAAACTTTTTATAGTAGGAAGTTAAGCTCAAATCAACATGCAAATATGGCTAGGAGAGTAATCAAAAACAAAGCTTAAAGAGAAGAAAAGGGGTTACCCTTGAAGCATTGCAAAACCAGCAGGTTTCCTAAGCCAAAACCAACTTTTGAACTCCCACAAGACCCTCAAGCAACTTAGCAACAAGGTAAGAGTGTTTGGCTAAGAGGTTGTGTGCACAAATGAAGGAATAACACTCTTTAAGGCACAAAATATAGAGGGAGAGAAGAATATAGAGAGGGAGATGTATCTATCACCCTCAGCCAACTTCAGAACCTGAGACAAGAGAGAGAGCCTTTCCTCTTATAGAGAAACAAGCACCAAGCTTGTTGAAGAAGTTTGAAGCTAGATGCAATCCCTCCATACACGTGTATGGAAGATGCAATCTGTGCACTTTGGCTGGCACAGTCGGCATCCACAACACCTGTAGAATATGCAGGAAGACCGCCGACCAGTTAACGTGGTCGGCCCGCCATTTTTACTGGTCGGCCAGCTACCTTTTTTGGTTTTTCAGGAAAATTCTGTTCCCAGGTCCAACTTCAAATGGGCATAACTCCTTCATATGGACTCCTTTTCATGTCATTCTTGTGTCCAAATTGAAGCCCCGGAAGTAAGACTTCCAATGGTGGAAGCCTTGCATCAAAATTCCAACTATGCAAAAAGTTATGCCTATTTTGATGCAGCCGCGCAGTTTTGGTCCTACCCGGATTCATGCGGAACTTCTTTCAAACTAGTTTTCATCTCTCATTTCCTCTTTTCTTCAACTCAAAACCCCTAAACAAAGTGTTTTGAAATATGTTTCAAAGATTTCATCTCTCTTTCATTCATTTTCACTTTGTCCTTGCTCGGTTTATCGAAAAATGCGACATTTAACAAAATGCGAGTGTCGGAACATCGTAGAAACTTTATTTTCAAAACATCTTGAAAGAGAGGGTTTCAAGGTCTAAAATCTTTTGATCAAGATTTTTTTGGTCCAAAAGGGGTATGAAGTTGAGATTTGTCTCTCTCCTTGCTGAAGAAACTAAACTTTTTCCCTGCACACATTTCTCCACCAAGTAAACGATCAGTAGTGCCCAAGTTTTAAGGGCGGTCAAAAATGGGGTGTCTACACATACATAATCCACCAACTTAGCTACAAGATTGGTGAATGAATGGACCAACCTTCACATGGTAGCCAGCCACAAATTGGACTATTGAGGTCATTCTAGTTAAGATTGTTGGGTTATGAGGTCAAGTTAAAACCATTTTAATATCAATTGAGTTTAAGTGAATTAGTAAAAATTGGGACCAATAAATGCTATATGAGAGCCCTATGTCGCTCTGTAGACTAACGCAACTCAAATAGCAGATTGATCACTATAAATATAAATTTAAGTATAAACTTGAAACCCACCCTAACGCCAATTGATGATAGTCGCTCACACCAATTTATTTCAAGTGAATTGATGAAATTTAGGATGAACATAGACTTAACCCGCATTTGGAAACTTAACTTTTAGGCTAAAAAAATTAAAAAGTTAATCATATACACTAGTCATTCATTTTTCTTTTATAAAATAAAAAATACTCCATTCACAAAATTCATAAACTTTTTTCATTTCCTACAAAAATTAAAAACTAAAAAGTTATCAAAAAATCCAAACCCCGAACACAACCTTAATTGTGGTTCCTTCCAGTCCCCTAGAGCACTATGGTAAATAGTTTGGGCTTAGTGTTAAAGTGGCACTGCTGGAAAATCCATTTTTAGCGGCTAAAAGTACTAAAAACGTCGCTAATTCTTTTCGTGACGTTTAGTGCCAAACGCCGACGACGCAGCCGTCGCTATAACTTTATGGCATTTGAAAAACGTCGTTATATTAATATAGGCGGCGTTTTTAAAAATGCCACCAAATGTCCACCCTAACTGTACTGTGACGTCACTATGACATTTAACGACATTTTTAAAAACGCCGTCACAGACATTTATACATTTTAAAAATCTAGCTGTGGGGGTGGGATATAGTGACGTTTTTTAAACGCCACCATAGCCTTTTTTTTTTAAATTTTAAATTGTGCTAATTTTATATGGTTGAACAAAAAAAATCCTGTCAAACAATTATTAAGAACTAATAATTAATGTTTATTAAAATAATAAATAAACTAAGCTTGAAAACAAAATTAAAAATAAGAAACAATGCATTACATACCTAAGAATAGAAACAATTCAGACTTTAAATACATCAATTAAAATCAAAATGGTCAAGAAGTGTAATTTGCCCAAAAAAAAATTAAAAAGGAATAGAAAACACACTAATATGGCTTAAAATATTAAAAATACCACTTGTCTTCCAACTATATCCAAAGATGAGCCTAAACTATATGCAACAAATGATACATTTGGAACCATACAGTATGCTATAATCCAATTAAACAAGATAAAAAGAATTAGAGGGGGGAAAAAAAGTAAAAGAACAATAACAAATAAAAAAAGCTTCATCATGCCCAAGCTGTCCATTTGTACCTCTTCCGCAAGAAAATACATTTTGTCTTTCAGTAAAAGCAAGTGTATGCCTCCACCCACATGAGATCGAAACTGTACAAGAAAAAGAAAGTTCAACTTGTGCAGGAGAGCAATGATCAACATTGTCACCAACACCAACCTGTCCAAACTGTACAAGAAAAAGAAAGTTCTAATTGGTTGATGGAGATAGCAATACCTTCTTCTGTTTGTAATCAAACTAGCAAACTTTTTCATGAAATAGAGATGCAGTAGCATTCAATTAAAGAAATTAAAGAAGAATTAAGTCATCAACCTTATTCCAACCCCAACCGTAGAGTTTTCCATCAGATGTCAGTGCCATGGTGTGTCTCCAACCACCTGATATATGAAAAATTTTGAAGCTAAGAAAAGTTTAAAAACACGGGACAATAAAAACATCAGTCATAGTTGCAGACAAGTGAACAAATGTACGTATCTACACTTACTCGCACACATACACATATATAACTGGACAGGCAATATAAATTTGTTGGGAATTATGGTTATTAGTATGAGGGGTATTGTTGCATTGATAATATATATAACATTATTGTTGGTGAACACATGAAAGTGTATAGCTACGCTAATATTTTTAGGTACTGATGCTCTTTTATTAAGTAAATTCCTTTAAAAATTTCAAAATCTCTGTCAACCACACAGCAACTAAACTCTTCACAAGTTGGAATACATCAACTGAACTCTATTGACTCATTAAACAGTACCTTGTCACCAAGAAGGCAGAGAAAGAGAACAGAGTATTGAGATCTCTAAACAACAAATTCAAGCAGATAAAGAATACAACAAATTCCATATTCTTATTCTTTTCACTAGATTTTCCTGTCTAAAGAAAAGAACATAAAGGAACTGATACCAAATTAGGAAATCATAATCAACTCCATGAAAACCGAAAAGGTTACCTGTGAAATAAAATTTTCATGCAGGGCTTCCAGCCTATGAGGTATGAGGTGGTCTTCAAAATCTCCATGTCCTAATTGACCATACTTACTCCACCCATAAGTGTATAAACCACCAGAAGATGAGACAGATATTGTATGCCTCCATCCACAGGCAACCAGAACCATCTTCTCTGCCTGGAACTTGGAAATATTACAACTTCATATTTGAAGTAAACAAGTTTGAGAGAGACAGAGATTAACACAGAACAAATTATAAAGTATTAACAAAGTAATTGGAAACAGTTTCTGTTAAAATTGCCTATTATGGAAACACAAGACTGTTCTACAAAGTTAATAGAGGAAAATACAAAAGGGTTTTTTTTTTCCTTAATCATACAGTTCCAAAAATGTTAGCTTTCTAGCATTTTTGGCTTAACTAATGGCATTTTTAAGTGGCTAAAGTTGGCTTTTTGGTGGGAAATGGACATGCCAAATGACCTACTGCTTTTTTTTTTTAGAAAAATGGATTTATAAGAGCATCAAGTTTGAGTAAAAATTGGTTAAAAGCTTGATGGGATGCTCCAATAGCTTTTCATCAAATTTAATCAAAAGTTTGATTTGGTGAAAAAATTGAATGCTCTGATCCTCGCTAAAAAATTTAATCAAATCCTTTTTAAAAATTCCAAGCCTATCCCCAAAAGCTTCTTTCATCAAATTTAGTGAAAAACTTGTTTTTGCCTAGATTTATTGAAAAATTGGTGAAAACTTGATTTGATACAAGTTTGGATAATATGTAACCTTACTGAAAAACTCACCTCACAAATAAGTAATAAGCAAAGGAAATGGTAAGTAACTTTTTTGTCCATACATCTGTAGGATAAGTTTACTTTTGCATGTTAACAACCTATTCTAAGAAACCAGTGATGGACATAGATTTATTGAGTGGAAAGTGTACAAAAGTATGCAATTTCCTCCATGTGGTCTACAACAACAACAATGTTTTGTTAAAATTTTAATTTTAACTTCTTTTTTTAAATAAAAAATCAGGTCGTGAACTTTTTCAAATTTCTTGCCATACACAAGACCAACAGGTTCATGAGCTAAAGTAGAGTACCCATCGGGCTGAGCTCAAGCATAAATGTTTTTACAGCTCGATAAGCTCAAGCCAAGCTTGAATATGTCCAAATATAACCAAGCAACACCAAGATACTTTGTAGCCCTATGTCTAACATGACTATAAAAACACGAACAGTACCTCTTTCACAATAAACTTCAACATGTTTGAGGATTTTCCAACTGTGGGGACTCCTGGTTTCTCAAATACCACAAATGTTTGTCCTGGTGAATCATATGGAAGAGATCTTAGAGGCCTTGTTGACACTTCAGTAAATTCCTCGGTGTCAGAAGCATCCACAACAACGGTGACTTGGCAGTAAGCACAAAAAAATTGAGAGATTATCCCAAAATAATTTCAGAATAGAGGAACTACTACTTTTTTTAAGATGGTCATTACATTTTCCAGTAATTGCTCGGAAATTGAATTTGTGCAGTTGTACTGGAACACCACATGCCTATCAAAAATGTGCTTAACAGCATTAACTGCATATTCTGTTTCAGCCTCTGTAAGCTCCACAGGTGCCGAAGACTGGCATAGGAAACAAAAATTTATATGAACCTGAATTAGCAGATTATCAATAATAGTCAAAATCAGTATATATAATGGAAGGAGTGTCTGGTAAAAAACCTTGAAAAGCTTTCCAAAGCTCGAGAACTCTGGGATAGAGGAAAGAAGCTTTTCATAAGCATCAATAGTGGACGTGGGAGCAGTTGGAGCAGCACCTAAACCAGTTGGCTTTTTACCAGGGGCCTTCTTCTCGGCAAGTGGAAGAGACTTAACCTCCTTAGGTATAGAATCAATATCAAAAGGCTCTTCTGAAGGTTCTTGAACCTTTATTGAACAAACACGTGAGAATATGATAACAAACACTGCACAATGCATACAGAGACTAACAAATCTCTGGGAACACTCACGTAGTTCTTCAAAATCATCTCCAGGTTGACTAATGGCACATCCAAAGACCCAAAAAGGAAGTTCTTCACATCTTTATCAGTTTCAACAATTGCACCATCAACTTCAAGCATATTCAGATATAGAGCAGCCCTATCACGAACCTGCAAACAGATGGTTAATCATTCCTCTTCTCAGAATAAAGAAAACATAGAGAATTATGAGATATTGCAAAATTCACAAAGGTGAAGTAGCCCATTTTCTTTGGCATCTGGGATGTCTCTTATAAGGATAACAATTGAATCAACAATTGCTTTCTTGTAATCAAAACCGCCCTCTTCCCTCAAAATATTGCTTAAGAAATTCATCTTTAAAAAGAAGGAAGACAGAAAATAAATAAGAGTTGCCCAAGAAGAATAAGCATAACATGAAAAATAAATTTAAAAAGCAAAATGGACCGCGTATGACATAAATACATGAAACCATGGAATTCGGTTGTCCTTTCAAAAAATCTGTTCTTTTGAAACCATGAAAATGACTCTATCTAGCTCAAGTGCTTTATTGGATTTTATGTTCTTTTTTATTGTTGTTGGTATGATCCTTAAAAAGAAGGAAGACAGAAAATAAAAAAGAGTTGCCCAAGAAGAATAAGCATAACATGAAAAATAAATTTAAAAAACAAAATGGACCGCGTATGACATAAATACATGAAACCATGGAATTCGGTTGTCCTTTCAAAAAATCTGTTCTTTTGAAACCATGAAAATGACTCTATCTAGCTCAAGTGTTTTATTGGATTTTATGTTCTTTTTTATTGTTGTTGGTATGCATCTCAAGTGTTTAATTTCAGTGATTTATATCAATGAATTTTCAAGTCCATAACAAACCATTCAAACAACTGATTTGAGTTTAAGTTTTCATTTGACCATTCAAATAGGGGATTTTTGTGGTTGGATGCCTCAGAAAATAAAAATGCTCAAAGACTAACATAAATAAATAAAAATCCTTGTACATCATACCAGAGGCTTAGAATAAATATCCCACCTTCACAGACTAACATAAATAAATGAAAATGATCGAAGGTGCTAGCTAGCTTTGCTGGTGAAGTCCTTGTACATCATACCAGAGGCTTAGAATAAAAATCCCACCTTCACAGACTAACATAAATAAATAAAAAGGCCATCTATCATATATGATTTGAGAATTGCAAATATACATCTTCTCATAATTGAAGGCTTGATAATAAAATAATTACATGTCTTCATCTATATGCTAAAATTAAAGTTTTACACAAACCTGATAAAGGTGTGAATTAACCTCAGCACAGGTTTGATGCAATGTTTCCAGAGGGGCACTACTAAGCTTAAATTGCCCCCCAGGTTACAGTGATATGCTTTACTTTCGCTGCACAAAATTAATGCAAAGTCGCTATTTAGAACTCACCAAAAGTAAAAGCCAAAATTGAATAACAAGAATCACAAATGTTTATTGGTTTTGAACCAAAAAGTCGAGCATCACCATCCATAAAAAAGCAATGTATAAACTGGAAAAGGGTTCAAAACTAAACAGTTACCATGGATTTAGAGAAGAAGTTTTTGCATTTTGAAAACGTTATGGAAGAGAAGTTTACCTGTTTGAGTCTAATAATGTTGTCACCCCCCATTATTTTATCCCAATCAAACCTCTCAGCAATACCATTGAGCAACTCTGCAATTTTTTCATACTTCATTGGCCGTAAAGTTCCAAACTCAAAGCCAAATACCTCCTAAATTCATTTTATTTTAAAATTTTCTGGAATTAAGAGGAAAGTCCATAAAATGATCTACTGATCAGCAATGAGATGGTTGAAATGAATAATTATGTACAACTAATCTTGTAACTATGTCTCAATCATCAATTCACTGAATATAAAAAATTAAATGCATGGAATGGACTAGTGATGAGCCAAACACATGATTTGGTTTAGCTTAGAACTATTAAGAAAAAAAGCAATCATGTAAATTGTAACAGTGATTTCCCTAGGAGATAATAAACAAAACATCAAAGTATCTCCAAGTAAAATACACCACAAGAGATGCCACTTGAATCTAAGTACCAATAAAAGCTAGAAGTTGAACCTCCATTTCTCCTCAGAGGTATTCGAAAACCAGAGTCTTACACAGCCCAAAGAATTGAAATAACAGAATCAAAAAAAGAGAGGAGCATAAATTGGAGTCACAAAATGGATTGTTCATCTTACTTAAGCTACTAAAATGTTTCTAACCTTTTTGACATAGTTCTCCACAGCATCACATGCTTTCAGAAGCAGCTCAATTATCTCCAACTGAACTAAAAGGCAAAAACAAAACTAAATATCCATGTGCATTGAGATAGATTGTGAAATATTAATGCTTCAAGACACATATAAGATAAATTTACGAGTTTGAACTATCACTCAATATCATTTACCGTCCTCAACTAGAAAGAAAATGTTCTAGAGATAGAAATGAGTTTTAGACATGAAATCCACATTGAAGAACAAAATAAAGTCACAAAGGTAATTTGCAGTTGTAAATTGAAAGATACAATTTATAATTGTATTTCTTGGAGATCAGCTGATGATTGGAATTCATTAATCCTATTAGTGTTTACAAATTAGGCATGAGAAACTTGACAGTGCCTAAAGCTCGGGATTATGGTGAACAAACAAGTTTATTAAAATCCAATGGCATTTATGTCAGTTACTACCTTTTTCTCAAAAGGGATCAGCCGAGCACAGGTGTTGTGAAAGATATCAATGATCTCCGTCTGAGTCTTGTTGTCCTCGAGGTACTCAATTGCCTTGGTAGCAAACTCTTCACACAGCGTGCACACATTTTCATTCCTTCCAACTTCTTCTGAAGCTTTAATTATGCCTTCTGATTCCTGGTGATTTATCTGCAACACTGTAGCCAGAAAACATTGATTTATTTGGATATATACTTAAGTATCATGTGCTGCGAACATTAAAATCTTAAAATTATATAAATTTGGAAGAGGAAAAAAGAAAAAAGAGAACTACCTGAAACATCAGATATCACCGTTTCTCTACTAGAGAGTTCGGTTGTCGTTAATTCTCTGGCATCACATGCCCAGCTAGTGCCCAAAATGAAAAGAACGAAGAGTCCAACCGTTGCAACCATGGTGCCTGAGGTAAAAGAAATTCAATTTAACCCAAAAAGCATTGAAAAAAGAAAAACAATATGAAAGGAAAACACTCAAATCACCAATATGATAAACTTATTGACAGTAATAGATGAAAATCACAAAATATCGTAACCCACCGTTCTTAGATGATGAATTAATGAACAAAAGGCACAAACCAGGACATAGGTTTTCATAATGGTAGGACCAACTCCTAGATGCATACAAATATGAAGAAGTGAATGAAAGCCAAATCATAAGACAATGACTAATATTTACCCAATTTAAAAACTCAATTAATATAATTTGAATGAATCATATATGTACTAGATGAAATCTACTATCCATTAACTTCTTCGTTGGATCATGTTCATGTTCTTAGGTTGGACCAATCAGTTGTAAGGTCAAAAAACCTTAGCAGGCCTTTGATCCACAATGTTTTCCTTGCTTCCCTAAAAATGCTTCTTTTGATGACAATAATTTGAATTGCTAATTCTCTAGCTCAAATAAAAAATAAAAAATAAAAAATTCCTAAATGGTACAAATAGAAAAAAATTTCAGAACTAAATTTTACAAGAGCAGAGTACCTAAGTTTCAATTGTACCAGAATAT
Organism: Camellia sinensis; assembly: GCF_004153795.1. Taxonomy (NCBI): domain Eukaryota; kingdom Viridiplantae; phylum Streptophyta; class Magnoliopsida; order Ericales; family Theaceae; genus Camellia; species Camellia sinensis. The sequence goes on along the minus strand of NW_021027821.1, from coordinate 326,973 downwards.
ATGAATATAATATACCCTATTGTGCTATGTCTGCAAAAACATGTACTGAAAACTAAACTTATTCACACAAATAGACAAGCTCAGTCACACAAGTTTTCTCCCAAACTAGTGACATTCCACTTGTAAGCTTTAAATGCCATACCAAAATGTAAACTTTCAGTAATGAACCTGTTTTTAGCAACCATAAAATTTCCCTACGATGTATCTTGTGTTGTTCACTTGCAGTTCCACACTCCATATACATCTACATAAATAAGTATATACATGGAAGGTTAAATATGGAGTGACTTGCCTCTTTCCCCAATTAAATACACGACTCCCATTCCCAGCCTGTGAATGAGCTCATAGCACCGTTCTATCTCTTTTTTTGACCTTTTGTCAATGAGTTCATATTAGTGAACGAGTTTTTGACAAATTTCATTAAATTGTAGGGTATGTTTGTAGACACCCCATTTTTGACTGACCTTAAGACTCAGACGTCACCGATTGAGCGCTTGGTGATATTGCATATTGTGCTTGTTCAGAAGTTTCAGAGTCTCGGCTGCAAGCCTTGCCTCCGAACTTTCGGACTCTTTCGCGCCTTGCCTCGGTTTGCGAACCAGGCTTTGTTTTCTTTGTTTTCTCTTCCCGAAGGGAGGGAGAGGTCTCGTAGATCATCTCTCAATCGCCGTAGGCTACGTTTCGTGGTCGTAGGCCATTTTTCCTGTTTGGAGCCCGATTTTCGATTTTTCAGAGCCGACGGCCGTGTGCCTCGGTTCGGGACCGCCTAACCACCTCCGTTTGCTCCGGTTTTCGGCACACATCTTATTTACTCCCTTTTGGGGGACACTATGGCTCGAGAGACCAACTTCGTGGTCGAACGCCACCTCCGGTGCTTAACAGCCTGTTTTCGGGCCCCCGGGCCGCGTGTTTCGGTCCCCGAACCTTCGCTTTGCATCTGTCTTGGTTCATTTTTGGTGGAGACCTTATTTTCATTGTTAGGAAGCTTGTAGGAGGGTGGGAGGCCAGCAATTGTTTTGAAAAGCCAGCTTTATTTCTTTATCGCTCTCCGTCGCCTGTTTTCCTCACTAAAAAGCTAATGTTGACCACTCCCGGGCCACTTTCTTTAGCCCTAAACCCCATATTTGTGTTGTACACACCTGGGAGGCCACCAATATGAATAGGCCGGCCAATAATTGTCTCTGACCCTTTTGAACCACTCTAAAAAGTGGGTTTTTCTCTCTCATAGTTCACATTTTCTGGGTTTTGACCACATATTTGTGTTGTGCACACATGGGAGGCCACCTTCTTTGGGTGGCCGGCCAGCAATTCTAATTGACCCTTTTGACCCCTGGCCGGCCTGCCAGGGGGGTGGCCGGCCGACCACCTGAACCTTTTGAACCTGGCCGGCCAGAATCCTCTCTCCAAGTGCCTTCCAGCTGTGCCCTCTATTTTCCCCCAGATTTTGTATTCGAGGGTCTGTCTTTTGGGGGGAAATTTGAATTGTTTTTTTTTTCCCTTTTCCCTTGGCCTCTCTCCCTCTATAAAACCAACACTAGAGCTTCATTTCTAAGGGTTAGAAAACCAGCTAGAGCATACACCCTTCCCTCCTCCATTGCTCTCCATTTTTCAAGCTCCCAAACACCCATTGTTCTTGACCTTTACACACCACCTCCAAGCCTACAACCTCCACACTCTATTCCAGCAACTTGAGGCTATTTTTCAGAGGATAGGAGCTCCTTTTCTTGGACCAAAAGCTGCTGGAAACCTGTGCTACAAGGGTGAGTCCCTATTTCCTCTTTTCTTGCCCTATTTTGCATGCTATCTTAGCTTTTGTTGCTTACATTTTTGGGCCCCGACCTAAACTGTAAAGAGTCATATTTTGAGCTCCTCTTCATGTTTGATCAAGGACTTTTTGCTGTTTGAGGTCTTCTCCTCCCCCTTTGTGTTTAAACTCTTTTTTAGGCCTATTTTTGCATGATATTTTAGGCTTATTTGTGAGCTGTTTTGGACTTAGTCATAAACTGTGAAATGTATTTTTTTGAGCCCCTATTCAACTTTGTTGAAGGGCTCTCCTCTGTTTGAGGTCAGCTGCTACCATTTGCCTCTTTATCCCTCTTTTAGGCCTTTTTCTTGCATGCTGATTTAGCCTCACTTTTGTTCATTTTAGAGACTTGATGTAAACTGTAAAGTAAAGAATGTCAATCTCCATCAGGAAAGAAAAAAGAGTCGCATTCCAATTCTTGGAAGTCTAGTAAAAATGATGACTGTGGTAAGGAATAGGGGGTTGACAGAAAACTAAACTTCGGGGGCTGGACAAACAAGCTCAAAGCCAAGTGGTTGGTCCAGTTGGGGGACTAATAAAGTTCAGACAAACGAACTACCGCCTTCAATAACACATAAAACAGAACAGGTAGCTCGGTGAAAAGCTTCCCTTAACTAGGGCTCGTCGAATAGTGATCCTCTACTTAAAGAATTTCAATCTCCATCGA
>NW_021027821.1:310865-324286 GCF_004153795.1 Camellia sinensis | reverse complement strand
GCCAGCTTTATTTCTTCATCGCTCTCCGTCGCCCGTTTTCCTCACTAGAAAGCTAATGTTGACCACCCCGGGGCCACTTTCTTTAGCCTTAAACCCCATATTTGTGTTGTACACACCTGGGAGGCCACCAATATGTATAGGCCGGCTAGTAATTGTCTCTGACCCTTTTGAACCCCTCTAAAAAGTGGGTTTTTCTCTCTTCTGGTTCACATTTTCTGGGTTTTGACCACATATTTGTGTTGTGCACACATGGGAGGCCACCTTTTTGGGGTGGCCGGCCAGCAATTTGCATTGACCCTTTTGACTCCTGGCCGGCCGGCCACCTGAACCTTTTGAACTTGGCCGGCCATGATCCTCTCTCCAAGTATATTCCAACTGTGCCAACTGTTACCCCCCAGTTCCTGTATCCGAGGGGTTGCCTTTTGGAGAGGAAACTTGAATTTGATTTTCCCCCCTTTTTCCTTGGCCTCTCTCCCTCTATAAAACCAACACTAGAGCTTCATTTCTAAGGGTTAGAAAACCAGCTAGAGCATACACCCTTCCCTCCTCCATTGCTCTCCATTTTTCAAGCTCCCAAACACCCATTGTTCTTGACCTTTACACACCACCTCCAAGCCTACAACCTCCACACTCCATTCCAGCAACTTGAGGCTGTTTTTCAGAGGATAGGAGCTCCCTTTCTTGGACCAAAAGCTGCTGGAAACCTGTGCTACAAGGGTGAGTCCCTATTTCCTCTTTTCTTGCCCTATTTTGCATGCTATCTTAGCTTTTGTTGCTTACATTTTTGGGCCCTGACCTAAACTGTAAAGAGTCATATTATGAGCTCCTCTTCATGTTTGATCAAGGACTTTTTGCTGTTTGAGGTCTTCTCCTCCCCCTTTGTGTTTAAACTCTCTTTTAGGCCTATTTTTGCATGATATTTTAGGCTTATTTGTGAGCTGTTTTGGACTTAGTCATAAACTGTGAAATGTATTTTTTTGAGCCCCTATTCAACTTTGTTGAAGGGCTCTCCTCTGTTTGAGGTCAGCTGCTACCACTTGCCTCTTTATCCCTCTTTTAGGCCTTTTTCTTGCATGCTGATTTAGCTTCACTTTTGTTCATTTTCGAGACTTAATGTAAACTGTAAAGTGCTTCATTTTGAGCCCCTCTTCAACTTTGTTGAAGGGCTCTTCACTGTTTGGGGCCAGCTGCTGTCCCTTGTCTCTATTCTCTCTTTTAGGGCCATTTTTGCATGATAGATTAGCCCTATTTATGTTCATTTTTTAGACTTGTTATAAACTGGAAAAAGGCTTGTTTTGACATCATCTTCATGTTTGATTAAGGGAATTATTTTATGTGAGGTCACATGCTTCCTTGTATGCTTGATTGTCCCTTGTTTTGAGCCTTACACCTAAGCTCTTGTTGCATGCTTGGTTTGGCCTTATAGCCACTGAAATCCAGTGGATTTTCAGTGGCTAGCACACTATTTTGAGCCTCCAAATCAGAGGGGGGTGACCCCCTCTCACATTGACTTGTTTGGTGGCCATTTTTGGCCTTCCAAAGAGACCCTATCTTGCATACTTTGAGGTCACTTTCCAGGGTCAATTTGGTGAGTTTTAAGACTACCGTATTTGATTTTAATAGTTTTTTATACCATGCTAAGTGTCCACCTTGTATGTTCTTAATAATCCATTGCATGGCCCTCTAAAGGAGCTCATCATTTTTGCATGTATTGGTTGCATCTCCATGGTTATTTGGGCATATTTTCACATGTTTTATTCACTGATTTTTTCTGATTTGGTAAGATTCCATGTGCATCCTATACTTGCCATATAACTCATGTTTGCTAGGCAAAGTTGCATGCTACTTTAGTCCTTCTTGCTAGCATCTCTTGACATGCTTTGAACTGGAAATGTTCATGTTTTGGGACTTCCTTGGCTCTGTCTTTAGACTTCATGATCAAATAATGCATGCTTTGTATAGCTTGAGTCATACATGCTGACAAGAGAGTCAGCTAGATTGTAAGCCTCATCTATTATAACGATATCATTCTTTAGATTCACACCAAGTGATTCACGTGATGATTTTGAAAGAAGAGACTGATAGGGAAAAACCACAAGATCAGCTACAAGGACCACGCTTCAGGAGCCCTAATAAGGACAAGTTCTAAATATGAGTTTATAACATTGAATGTGGGTAACAAATTTCCTAATAAGAGAATACGTACAATAAGGTACTAGATATAGTATTTAAGATGTGTACGGCACATATAGAAGGATATGGATACGGTGGAGATAAAGGAAAAAATTATATTTTTTCTGTATTTATATTTGCAATTTAAATGAATATTACATCCATAAACAATTAAAAATAAAGAAATGAGTTTACCGTCTTCAACTAGAAAGAAAATGTTCTAGAGATAGAAATGAGTTTTAGACATGAAATCCACATTGAAGAACAAAATAAAGTCACAAAGGTAATTTGCAGTTGTAAATTGAAAGATACAATTTATAATTGTATTTCTTGGAGATCAGCTGATGATTGGAATTCATTAATCCTATTAGTGTTTACAAATTAGGCATGAGAAACTTGACAATGCCTAAAGCTCGGGATTATGGTGAACAAACAAGTTTATTCAAATCCAATGGCATTTATGTCAGTTACTACCTTTTGCTCAAAAGGGATCAGCCGAGCATAGGTGTTGTGAAGGATATCAATGATCTCCGTCTGAGTCTTGTTGTCCTCGAGGTACTCAATTGCCATGGTGCCTGAGGCAAAAGAAATTCAATTTAACCCAAAAAGCATTGGAAAAAGAAAAACAATATGAAAGGAAAACACTCAAATCACCAATATGATAAACTTATTGACAGTAATAGATGAAAATCACAAAATATCGTAACCCACTGTTCTTAGATGATGAATTAATGAACAAAAGGCACAAACCAGGACATAGGTTTTCATAATGGTAGGACCAACTCCTAGATGCATACAAATATGAAGAAGTGAATGAAAGCCAAATCATAAGACAATGACTAATATTTACCCAATTTAAAAACTCAATTAATATAATTTGAATGAATCATATATGTACTAGATGAAATCTACTATCCATTAACTTCTTCGTTGGATCATGCTCATGTTCTTAGGTTGGACCAATCAGTTGTAAGGTCAAAAAACCTTAGCAGGTCTTTGATCCACAAAGTTTTCCTTGCTTCCCTAAAAACACTTCTTTTGATGACAATAATTTGAATTGCTAATTCTCTAGCTCAAATAAAAAATAAAAAATAAAAAATTCCCAAATGGTACAAATAGAAAAAAAGATCAGAACTAAATTTTGCAGAGCAGAGTACCTAAGTTTCAATTGTACCAGAATATATGAATATAATATACACTATTGTGCTATGTCTGCAAAAACATGTACTGAAAACTAAACTTATTCACACAAATAGACAAGCTCAGTCACACAAGTTTTCTCCCAAACTAGTGACATTCCACTTGTAAGCTTTAAATGCCATACCAAAATGTAAACTTTCAGTAATGAACCTGTTTTTAGCAACCATAAAATTTCCCTACGATGTATCTTGTGTTGTTCACTTGCAGTTCCACACTCCATATACATCTACATAAATAAGTATATACATGGAAGGTTAAATATGGAGTGACTTGCCTCTTTCCCCAATTAAATACACGACTCCCATTCCCAACTTGTGAATGAGCTCATAGCACCGTTCTATCTCTTTTTTGACCTTTTGTCAATGAGTTCATATTAGTGAACGAGTTTTTGACAAATTTCATTAAATTGTAGAGTATGTTCCATGTTCACAAAAAAAAAAAAAGAAAAAAAAGGGTTAATATAGCCAGATGAAGTAGCACCACAATGCCATGTATGAGCAAATTCAAGCAATCATTTTTTAGGGATTCAAGAAGTTACGAAAATATGAAAGTGCTTCTGTACTAAAGACTGATGTAGAAAAACAACTGAACTGCTATATATGCTTGAGATCATAAGTCCTAATATGGCAATAAGAATATAGATAACATATGACTCTTATTCATCCACTCGTCCATCAAGTCTGTCTCATACCACACACAGCCACGCAGAGAGTGACAGAGTGCACAGAGCTTCACACACTCTTATTTTTGAATTAAGGGTTTCTGTTAATTTTGAAAACTTACAATTTTTCTGTCTCTGTTTTCAATTTTGTATATTAAAATAAGCCTAATCATTTTCAGCCTCTTCTCTTTGCATTTTGACTACCAACTATAACTAGATTAGTGGATCATTGAACATTAGCAAATACATGATAAACCAAGTCAACTAGCAGCATCAGGAGCATGAAAATATTAATTGTTTACCTTAAAATATGTTGTTATTTTGCTATTCAAATAGGAAACTACCTCAAATTCGCTATTAAAATAAGTTGAAAATAGTAAAACAAATCCATTGGCATAAACTATTTGAAGGTAAACTCATAACATTCAAGGATAGATTGTCAATAATTTATTACACTTGTTCAATGAATATGGCATGAATTGATAACACACAGAACATAGCAGCTGACCTCATCAAGGATGTCATTCATATATGCAAAACATTGAGTAATCAAATTCCCTAAAAAATCAACAATAAAAAAGAAGACTATACCCAAAAAAAATCCCAGCGAGTTTTCAGATCTCAAACAAATAAAAACTGTCAGATCTGAAACATGTATTTTAGAATGAAAATCTCATATCTAAAAGGATATTGTTTCGAATGAAAATTTTTAATGAGGAAAGAATATACACTTTCGAATGAGAAATTTCAAATCTCAAACAAATATTTTTGAATGAGAAATTTCAAATCTCAAACAAATATTTTTGAATGAGAAATTTCAAATCTCAAACAAATATTTTTGAATGAGAAATTTCAAATCTCAAACAAATATTTTTGAATGAGAAATTTCAAATCTCAAACAAATATTTTTGAATGAGAAATTTCAAATCATAAATATATATTTTTGAATGAAAAATCTCAGATCTGAAACATATATTTTTGAATGAGAAATCTCAGATTTGAAATCTTAAACATATGTAAACCCTAGGAGAAGAATCGACGGAAGGAAGAGCTTGAGAGAGAGAGAGAGAGAGAGAGAGAGAATACGAAATTGAGATTGTAGACAATGGTGCTCACCTTAGTCAATGATGCAGATGGTGGTGGCGGTGGAGGTTCCAAATCGAGAGAGAGAGAAAGAACTTCGAAATCGAAATCACTCTGAGGTTGAATCGTAATATTTGAGAGTGAAGGGTTTAGAGAGAGAGCCAGCGATCGGGTGAGTGAGAGATTTGAGGGATTAGTTTCTCTGAGACTGAAGGTTTCCCAGATTCAAAATGAGGGCTTGAAGAGAGAGAGAGAGAGAGAGAGAGAGAGAGAGAGAGAGAGCAAGGAATAACATTATTGTAACACATGTGAAGGCGTTGAAAAAACGACTTCGATTCCCTAAACGGTACCGTTTTATTCAAAATAAAATGTGACATTTATAAAACGTCGTTAAATGTTAAAAACAGTGACGTTTAAAAAAGCACCGTTAAATAAACGCCGTTAAATCTTATATTTCCTGTAGTGTGGCAAGCATTATGCTTCGTGGATATATATATATATATATTTTGTTGTATATCATTACCTTCTAATCAATTAATATCTAATTAGTATAGACAATTACGAATACACGATACAACACGACATAATAAATTTTTATTTTTTAAAATACGAACACTCGCTGCAACATAGACATAGATTAACATAATAAATTGTTATATATATATATATATATAAAAAGAATATTCACCATGAAATGATAATTAAAAACCTTGGTCCATGCTGCCAATTTCTAAACTGTGCTTGTAATGTGCATAAATATAAGGTTTTAACCAAGAGTGAGCTCAAGAGAGAGATCACTTGCATCTGTCCCAGATGGCGCAAAATACTTGGACTGGGATGGCATAGAAATTGCACTACCAGTCTCTAGTAAAGCCTTTTCTTGCAAATCACTCTCCTGAAAATAGCAACATGAAAATTTCTTAGTTTTGAATTATTAATCACCATCTCATTTAAAATAATAAGTTATTAGAGCGACAAGTAATTTTATTATTTATATATTCAACATGTTCCTTATGTACGTGGTCACACTGTCTTTCATGAGCAAGCCAAACACATTTGCACGTGAAGGACAGCCAAATATTCTAAAAGAAAAACATGCACTAATGATATGTGATAATAGAGCTAATAAGACATGAACTCAAAATATCCTTGAACTGATCCGAGAAGTTATCTAATAGATCTAATCTAACACGTGATTATGTGTTCACCTAAATAATAAGGGTCATGACCTTCTTCTTTGTCTTTTTTTTTTTTTTTTTTTTTAATAGAAGGATAGTGGCCGTGTGCACTCCTATTTTTGGATATGGATGGGACCTACTAGATTTTTCTTTTAGGATCATGAGTGATTATATTATGGGAGCTGCTTTTAGTCCGAGATTAGATTGGACGGTGCTATTCGGCCCATGATGGTCTATCATGGGTCCCATTTTGATAATCTGAACCGTTCAATGTGTAGAACTCGTCGAGTACTATATGTCTATAAGAAATCACGTTGATCGGATATCCGAAAGCTATCTCATTGAATCAATTTTTTGTCAACCTTTAACTTATTCACCGTCCATTTTTTTATACAAAACTGATTTGATCACATTGCTATCGATATCCGATCAACGTGATTTTTTTATAAGCATATAGTACTCGACGAGTTCTGCACATTGAATGGTTCAGATTATCAAAACGGGACCCGTGGTGGGCCTCCACGAGCAATAAGACCGCTCAATCCGATCTTGGGCGGGAGGCAAGCTGCATCCTTATATTATTTATATTTTTAGTATGTTTCTCACATGTGGTCAGACTTTTAGAAGTACTGATTTTTGAAAATTTGAGAGAGAGAGAGACATTTTACCTGAGTAACGTAACTAGAGAGAAAATCTTTGAAGATGTTGGAAGGATTGGATGTTTGTCCCCATCTCATAGTTGATAGTTTTGGGTATGATAATGGCTCCTTCACTTTCTTTCCATTCATTTTCTCTTGCTTCTCTTTCTTGCAAAGATGCTCGATCCAAGTTGGATTTCAAACAACAAGAAATGACACTTATTCTTCTTGTATATGTATAGTTGCCTAAAAGTAATTTCTTACCACATATATCATTTTGGTGTAAGAAGCATAATTTAAAATATCAAGCAATACGTATTGGTTTTTCAGCCTTTTGATACTAATACACCTTGGTATACTAATAAAAATAAAAATTGCATGCCCAATATATATTAGTTCATAGCCCATTCATAACCTAATTTACAACCGACATGGTTGGTTTGGCTGCTATAAAACTTTTATTTTTATTTTTATTTTTTATTTTTATAACCGATGCTCTTAAAATGTTACATTAGTATTACCTGATTCTCGATACGTATTGCTCAATATTCTCAATATTGTTACACTACAATTGATGCTAATTTGTTTTTCAACGCCACTAATAAAACCTTGGTAAGAAGAGACTAAAATATGCTAAAATGTGTGACTAGTGTTTTGTTCATGTATCTGTTGTTCTTACAAGGATGAAAAGAACTAAGAAAAAATATTTCAAAAGGAAATCATTCTTTTAGAATTTTCATAATAAAAAAATGATGTGACAGCTTCAAAAGCATCCTTTTTATTTATTTATTTATTTTTGTGTGCATATCTTCTTAATTTCCATTCAAACATCATATGAAGGAGTAACAAAAACAAATGGGGAAATTCACTAACCTTGTTGCTTGCAAGGGCATGCTAGCATTCTTTGAACCAAGCTCTCCCAAATTGTGATTATCATGGTTTTCATTGATAGTCAATCCCCTATTAAAGATGTGATGAATTGGTTGGCTATATAAAGGACCAGACTGCATCAAGTTATTGAATTGTGAACCTCATTCTTGCATCTTATCATCTTTATTTGGAGCCACTTCGACTTCTGCAACAAAACACCCCTCATGGAATTTAAAAAATATGTATGTCAAGTCAACAATGATTCATTTAATAGTAAGACTGTGTTTGTTTGTTTGGGGAAGAAGGTTGACAATCTAGAAAATATTAATGCATCCTCATTTATTATGAGTTGGTAAGGTTCTATTAAATTTACTACTAGTGTCACATGTTATGCACATGTGAAGCACAGTAAGGCACGTGTTATATATATGGAATGACAAGTGGACAGGCGCCTTTTTGTAATAGATAAAAACTTTGATAAGCAAACATTATAAGATTAAAACATTTCATCTAATTTATTTTACAATGCCAAAAGAATAAAGGCCAAAAAAAGAATGAGAGTATTTTTAGGCAATATAGAATAATTGGGGTTTGCTTCCTTAAAGAATATGGTAATCATGATTTCAACTATTATTTTTTACCTCACATGATACCAAAAGCACTATCGAAAGAAAAAATGGTTACACTGTGATTTTGGTATCGATACAACCTAGAAAAAATTAATGGCATCCTCATTTATTAATGAGTTGACAAGGTTTGATTAAATTTACTAATAGTGTCACATGTTTTGCATGCGTGTGATACATATAGTGTGACGATCCCGACATACGTATTATTTTTATATATTATTTTAGTGAGTACTATTGCATGTTTATATGTTTAATTTGTGCTTATCTGTTTCCTTATGGATTATCTATTAGAATACTGACTTAAAATTCGAAATTGAAAACCCGAACGGATTCAGAAACGAAAATTGACTGGTTCAATAGATTAATTGAAATATTTAGGATCATATGACAAGTTTGATTAAAATTTGATTCGGATCAAAATAATTAGATTAAATCAATTAGATTTGATTAGGATTAATTAGAATTAAGGTTAATTAATTAGCCCTAATCTCATTTGATTAACTTTACCTAATCAAGCCTATATATAAATCATATAAGCTTAATGAGTTCATTTTCTTATCAACTTGGTTGAGATTTAGAGAGAGAAACAAGAGAGAAACAACTCATAGAAAGAGAGGTTGAAGAATTGTGAGGATTTAAAGGGAAATTGAAGGATTAAGCTAACCAACTCTCAAATTCAAGCTCTAGGTATGGAATTTAACCACAATTCTTGCAAATTGTTCAAGTAGAAGTTGAATTCATAAAATTTATAGGAACATTTCCATGTAATTGACAAGAAAATGAAGGAATCAACTTATTTATGGAAGAATTGAGTTAATTGTGCACAAGCATGCATATTCCATCATTTTTGAATTTGATTTTCAACAAAAATATTACATGCATGAAGTTCTACTTGCTATTCTTGAAGTTCTTCATGAATTCACTCTCAATATCTCACATGATCATGTTTTGAAAAGAAAAGAGTTGAATTCAACACATGTATGGCAAAAACATTGAGTTTTGAATCTTGTTTTGGGAAATTGAAAGAGATTTGAGAGTATGGTTTCATTATTCCCATGAATTCATGCATTATAAAGAGTTTCTACCAAGCCATGCAAGCTTTGAATACGAAAGACATGCTTTTGAATTGCAAAGAGCAATCTAGAAAATCCAGAATTTGCCTAGTTTGCTCGAGCGACGAATGCGTGGCTCAAGTGGACTTTGAATGCTCTTAGAATTTTTGCAGACATTTTCACTTGGCTCGAGCGACCAAAGTGAAAAATCAAGCCTACTTTGACACCATCCAGTATTTTTGCAGTCAGGCCACATCGCTCGAGCGACCAAAGGTGCGCTCGAGCGAATACCCTATTTTCAGCAAATTTTGGCAAATACTTACATGTGCATATTTGCATCTTATGCCCTTTTAGGCATACTTAAGCATCATTTAGACATTCTTGGTAATGAAATAAGTTAGAAACACACGTAAGAGAATTAAATTAAGATACAACATTTGTTATGAATGTGCGTTTCAATATGTATCTTTGTTATGTGTTTGTGTAGGTGGTCATCCGAGGTCCAACACCTGTGCTAGCCCACTGTGAGTAGTATCTATGTAAAGATATATTGAAATGTATTTTTGAATTGCTGCAAGAATATTATTTTGAAATGTTATTTTGTTAAGAATGAATGATTGCCTCTTTGGAAAAGTAATTGTGACATCCTTAGTGAAACCCTCGCCTGGAGGAAACAATACCATGACCCTTTGTTTGATGTGGCCCTTGCTTAGGAGAAACAATACCAAGACCCTCTGTCATATGAGCACAGAGATCTCTGATGTTGCCTCGAGTGGTCCCTTTGCTTGACCTATACGGTCTTTTTGTTTAGACTTATGTGGTCCCTTTGTTGACCTTAATGGTCCATTTGATATGCCTTCGGGCCCTTTGCTTTGCACTATTAGATGTACCACATATGAGATATGATTTATGAACTTTGATATGTCAGGTATTTAAGTAAGATTTGTTTCGAAACTTATGAGACATAATTTGTATTATGATAGACATCATTTATTTAATCTATTTATACTGATATTACTCATTGGATTATAGCTCACTCCCTTCCCTTATATATATGCAGGCGAGTAAACGAAGCATCAAGTATAGAGATGCCTAGGGAGTCCACCCTCTATAAAGTCAGTTTTGGAGTGCCTCCATGATGGGGCGTACTTGAACTCGAGTGGAGCCAAGCTGTGTCAACCCTTGGTTTATGTTATTTTGTTTTGTTCTTTTGGTGATTTGTTTTGTATGAATGTTATGTTGTAGACACCCCATTTTTGACCGACCTTGAGACTCAGACGTCACCAGTTGAGCGCTTGGTGATACTGCATATCGTGCTCGTCCAGAAGTTTCAGAGTCCCGGCTGCGAGCCTTGCCTCCAGACTTTCGGACTCTTTTGTGCTTTGCCTCGGTTTGCGAACCAGGCTCGGTTTTCTCTGTTTCTTTTCCTGAGGGGAGGGAGAGGTCCCGTAGACCATCTCTCAGTGGCCGTGGGCTACATTTTGTGGCTGCAGGCCGTTTTGCCCATTTCGGAGCCCGGTTCCGACACCCATTTTTCTCATTTCCGAGCCAATGTTGACCACCCTTGGACTATTTTCTTGAACTTCTAACCACATATTTGTGTTGTACACACATGGGAGGACCCTAAAAGTTAGTGGCCGGCCAGTAATTCCACCTGACCCTTTTGAACCCTTCCTAAAAATGGCCTATTCTCTCTCCTATTTTACAGTTGACAATTTTGAACCATAGGGTTGTGTTAAGGGCACCTGGGAGGACACCAATTTGTGGTGGCCGGCCATTAATCTCACCTGAACTTTTTGACCCTTGGCGGGCCGGCCATGGGAGGTGGCCGGCCGGCCACCTGCAGCTCCAAAGAGTGGCCGGCCATGATCCTTGCAGTATGTACATTACAGCTATACACTTTTTTCCCCCAAAAAACCTGTATCCAGGGGGACAACTTTTGGGGGGAAACTTGGCTTGTTTTCCCCCCACTTTTTCCCTCAATTCCTCCCCCTCTTTGGTCCATATACTTGGCTGGCCAGCTCTGTCCCAAGGGTTAGAAGATTTTCCTTCAAGCCCTTTGCATTATATCTCTCTCCTTCTCCATCTCCAAGCTTCCATTTCTTCAAACCCTACACCATTTTACATTACACCACCAAGCCCTACCCTTCCATCCTCCACTCCAGCAGTTTGAGGGTGTTCTCCAGAGCTTAGGGGTGCTGCAAACTCAAGCCAAGAGTTGCTAAAGACTTGTCTTCAAGGGTAAGTTCTATTTCCCCTCTTTTGAGCTTATTTTTGTATCATTTCTTAGCCATACATGCTTCCTATTTTAAGCTCTGGCCCTAACTAAAAGTGGCATTTTTTTGAGCTCCTTTTCACTTTTTCTTAAGGGCCTCTCATTGTTTGAGGCCCCCTTGATACACTTGCTTCATTATCCTTCTTATATGTCATTATCTTGCATAGTATTTTTGGCCTGTGTATGATCTGTTTTGGAGCATGATGTAAACTGTAGATAGGCTTATTTTGAGCCCCTCTTCAACATTGAAGAAGGGCTCATCACTGTTTGGGACCTCCATGTGCCACTTGTCATTATATCCCTCTTTGGTCCCCTTTTTTGCATGATTTATTAGCCTATTGTGCTTCTGTTTTTGGGCTCTTTTCAGAACTGAAAATAGTTTTATTTTGGCCCATTATTCATTTTTCATTAAGGTTCTTTCATGGTTTGAGGCATCTTTCATACACTTCATGTTATATCTCTCTTTTGGGCCTCATTTTGCATAGCATTTTGGACATATTTTCATACTGTTTTGGGTCCGGACATCAACTGTAAAATGCTTCATTTTTGGCCCCTCTTCAACATTGTTGAAGGGCCCCTTTGTGTTTAAGGCCAGCAACCACTACTTGCTTCTTTGGCCACCTTTTGGCCCATTTCTTGCATGAGAGTTTAGCCATACCTGTGCTGGTTTTTGTGGTTTGCCATAAACTGTAAAAGATCATATTTTGGGCCCCTCTTCAACTTTTTTGAAGGTCCCTAATCTGTTTGGGGTCAGAAGCTGCGAGTTGTTTCATTATCTCACATTTAGGGCCATTTTTGCATGCTAATTTTGCCCTATTTGTGATTGCTGTTTGGCCATGCTTTGAACTGTAAAAATTCTTGTCTAGAGGCTGCCTTGCTTCTGTATTTTCATCTCATGTTCAAATCATGCATGCATTGCATAGCTATAGGCCATTTCATGCGCCAAAATTCATGTTTCGGGGCTCGTTCCATGCATCGGGTTTCATTTCACCGGGTTTCGGGGCTGTTTTACATCTCATTTTACTTCTGATTTTTGCATGTTTGCATATCATATTCCACGTCTTTGCCATGTCTCATTAGAGTGGCATTTCGGTGCCTGAGGGTCGGTCCTCGGTTTGCGTGCACGCGTGCACGCATTTCGAGTTGTCTTGTTTTCATCTGATGGCCTTCTATGTGAGTGCGGCTTAGGCTCTCTCATGTTGGTGTAAGCCCATTATTGCATTGAGTATGCCATTTCATCCATAGCATTGTGCATGCTCGGTTGTATGTTACCTCGTGCAGCGTATATGCCATTCCATAACATTGTGTATGTTAGGATTGTATCTTAGTTGCATTTCATGCATGTCATGCATATTGCATCGTGTTCGGGATAGGAGTTAGCCCGGGCACGGGAAACGAGATGCGTTTCGTACTCCGAGTGACGAAACGTGTCTCAATTCCCCAGTCACCGACACTCCGGATTATCCATGATGGAGTTAGGTTTTGTTGTGTTTATACGTGCATTCATTCCATATTAAATTGTGCAATTCGACTCCTCGGCCATCATGCATCAAGATGCGTGATTGGTGGCACGAGGATCGAGACATGCATATAACCTGCAGCTCCAAAAAGTGGCTAGCCATGATCCTTGCAAGGTGTACTTTACAGCTATACACTTTTTTCC
>NW_021027821.1:277184-295571 GCF_004153795.1 Camellia sinensis | reverse complement strand
TGAGATTGGGTGGGAAACATTACCTGCAGTAGTAGTGGACTCCCAGCAAACCTAGTCGTCTCCCGGTGATAGACAGAATCCAAGCCCATCAGCGTCTCGGCCAAGGTCATGGCGATGCAGCTCTTTCCTTCTCTCAAACCTTGGGCAACTTCAATCAGACGGATGCTAGCTCCGCCGAAGCCCAAGGAAAGCAGAAAGTAAGACAGCAAGCACAAGCAAAGGGCGTGTTGCCGGAAACCTTGCCAATAATGGTTGCTGCGGTCACCGGCGTCAGAAAAACGATGGATCAAGCCAAGGATATCTAGTTCCCCATTACAGATCAAAGACCGAGCATCATGCGCGGTGAGTCCACACATCTGCCTTAAAGCCTGGGCATGGCCAAAGCGGAGCTGGGGCAAGATCTCTTCATGACATTCAGACTCTATCAAAACCTGAAAATCTTCAAAAGTTGGACATACCTCTTGACCGTCGAAGCTAAAGACATGCGTCACTGGGTTCCAAAACCTCGCCGCGGCATGGAGGAAAGGGAAATGTAGCGGGGTGCGGCTCAGCGTGAATAGTACATTCAAGCCGAAACTCCGGAAGTTCAGCTTTTCCGAACCATCTAGGAAAGAGATCCAAGATGTGAGATTTCCTGCGAGAAACGCCTCCATCTTTGTGCAAAACTAAGATGAATTGAATCAAAGCACGGAGCTGAGGCTTTTATAGAGGGAAAAACACTATTCAGGAGGACACGTGTCAAAAATTGGACGGCTGCAGGGATAAGTGGCCGGCCGGCCACCTTTTCTAGCTGGCCGGCCACATTTCGCTTTTCCAACACAAAAAACTGGCCGGCCGGCTCCCAAAAGTGGCCGGCCATGCTCCAGTGTATGCCCTTGGCCCTGTTTTACCCTCTGAGGGAAAGTTTCAAGCATTTCCGTGCAACGGATGTGCCGAAGGCCTCTACTTTCCTCTGTTTTGGATGCGTTCCGTTGCCCAGATCGTCCGAAGTACACTTCACTTTGTTAAGTCTTGTTTTTCGAGTTGTTGTTTTGCTTATCGAGTTGTGGTTTTGTTTATCGAGTTGTCGTTTTGCTTATCGAGTTGTTTGTCGAGCTGTCGTATTTCGTGTTTTTGAGTTGTTACTATTTGTTTAAGCTTTTTGTTTAAGTCTTGTTTATCGAATTGTCAACATTATTGCATTTTGTTTATCGAGTTGTAAACTTGCTAGGGTTCTGTTATATCTTAGTAAGTTGAGTTGCTTAGTTTGTTGCGTCGGTTCACTACCTGACTTGGTGATTACACAATGCACATTCCCATTCAATTTCATTTTTGTGCAAAATAAAATGATGCGATACGATGCTAAAAGTTTAAAATACAAGCACCTTTTCAAAAGCTGTTTCATTCTATCATGTTTTACAACAAACAAAGGTACAAGTTTTACAAAAAAATAAAACTGCCTAACAATGTGCAAAGTGCTACAAACTACTAGCAAAAAGGAAAATAAAGCAGGAAACAACAACATCAATGCCCTCGGGAGCGGGAATGAGAAGCACTCCTCATCCTCTTCTGCGGGACAACCTCTGCACCATCATCATCATCTGAGACGGAGCTGTCATCCTCAGGATCCCCCTCAGCCTCGCCTCTGTTCCCCGAACCAAGACCGGAGCCCCCCTCCTCATCATTCTCCTCCTCCTCATCAGGCTCCGCCTCTACAACGTGAGCCCTGCGTCTGCGGACAGGCCCTCCTCGAGCTCCTCGAAATGGCCTAGATGGCCCGGTTCCTCGGAAAGGCCGAGATGGCCCAGCCCCTTGAAAAGGCCCGAATGACCCAACTCCGTGAAATGGCCCAGATGGCCCAGCTCCCCAAGAAGGCCCAGGTGGCACGACGCGCGACGGAGCATACACAGGAGGCATCTGAAAGTGAAGAGTTCAATACATCAGTCGAAATATGTACATCAGAAGCAGACGCAAGCAAAAACTACATGAAGTGGGTGCATGTAAACACAGTGTACAAGTGGGGTATGTGTCAGATGTGCTCTACACAAAATAGCCTATCAATACAGTAGAAATCAGCATGTCATCAGAAGTATGATAAATGCCAGAAAACTGAAGGGTACCTGAAAGCCCATGACAGACAACTGTGCCTCCCTCCGCAAGACCATGCCCTCGAGTGAGGCTACCAATCCGACCACCTCCTCCATGTACTCTCTGGGTGGCTGCAAATACAAGATCAAATCATCAACGAATAAAAGAGTGTCTAAAGCATTCGAATGATAGATGAAAAGCAGTAGAACATACCAGCAGTGAGTCGGGATCAATGACATATCGATGACCGGGCATCGGAGGCTCAATCGGGATCGGAGTCGGAGAAGTAGCCCCAAACTGCCACCCCATCAACTCGGTCGGCATATTCGGCCACCCAGGATGAGGAAGAGTCGGAGGAATCGGGGGAACAGGTCTACCCCCACCTCTAGATGAACCAGCCCTGCTGGTGGAAGGGGCGTCTGCAGCCCGAGCCCGAGCCTGGCTAGAGGATGGCATACCAGCAGACCTCGTCATCGGGGTGCGAACTCCCGTCAATGGAGGCATCAGGTAGGTATGACGGTAAGTGGCGTAGTCCCCCTCCTCGAGATGCAGCAAAGCATCAGTACCCAGCATAGCACTAACTACATCCTGGGAAGAGAGCCTATCAGCAGTTCGCATACTGACTGGAGGTGCTGCGAGAGGGTCCTGAGAAAGGTACCCCCACACCTGACGTAAAAAGCGTTCCCCCAGAAACCATGCTCTACCAACCGGTCCTTCGAGCAGGAGCCTGTACTGGGAGGTACCCGATCCTCCGGCATACTGAAATCGGAGACCATCACCCAAGGGTGCCCAGGGCTGCCATGTGATCTGCGGATAACAAGTGCATAAACCGATCAGAAATCGAGAATATGCGTGGCAAATCAAAGATGAAAATAGGAGGGACTGAGAGTTCTGAAGTACCTCTGATGGGCGCACAGAGTCAAAATACTGCCGTAAATAAAGGAGAGTCTCTCGGGGTCTCGGTCGGTGCTAGCCCTCGAACACCAGCGAGTATGAGGTCATGAGGGGCCCTGCCACCTCCAACTCTGGGGCTAACGTCGGGAAATAGACGTAGACCCATAACTGAGAAAAGCAGTGCAGAATGTAAATACAAAGTGCTGAAGGCAAAATACAGACTGTAAAGTGCGTTGTGTGTGCAATGTACAAGTAATGAAAAGCAAAAATGTAAATCAAGAGGACAGAAAAGTACCTCCCAGGCTCTCCAGTAGCCGCCAAGTAAATCGCCCCACCCGCGGGAGGTCGCGCTCATATAAAAGTAAAGGGTAGCCAGGCCGGCGCCACCCCAGTCATACCGACTGACCTGTGATAGGTCAACCAGAGCGCTCAACAGATACAACCAACTGTTTGTCCCTCATCGGCAAACAGAGTAGTCCTCGAAGAGGAACAATAAGGAAACCACGGGCATACTGCTCTGTCTCTCAAGGAGTCCCGGCGCTCCATCTCCACCCGCCAAAGTGGGAAGAGAACCAGTGTACCGGACTCTCCCGCGACAAGCCCTCGTCACTAGGCGGGCGGGCCCCCACAAATGAATCCCAAGCGGACCCCTCCCATTCGCCCATTTTTTTGGTTTTTTTCCCCCCTCGTCATAAGGAGATGGACTAACCGTCTATGTCCCAGGGCCGGTACATCAAGCGAAATCTAGCGGGGTCATAGTAAATCCCCAGTGGCGAAAAATGAAAGAGTTAGGTGGTGTCCGACATCTCTCCACCAGGGCTGCCATCAGTGTCCCTCTGGCAGGGACAACGCGATAATCCCATTGCAGAGGCTCCCGAACCCGTCCAGATTCTACTAAAAATCCCCCGGGAACAGCGCTCCGGGAGCTCAGCTATACCACATCTCTCGCCATGCGGGTGGAGCGCATAGTCCCCGCAGCATTTGTGAGAACCAACCTTGCATTCAGAGATGAATACATGTGTCAGTATAAAAATGAATGAGCTGTGGGGCGTGACCAATGAAGATGAATGAGCTGTGTGCCAATGAAAGTGAATAGCTGTGTGCAAGTAATGGGCTGCGTGTTCAGAAAATCAGAGTTTGGGCTGTGTGTTCTACTCTCAATTCATGTGGGCTGTGTGTTCACCATCAACTTGGGCTGCGTGTTCAGAAAATCAGAGTTTGGGCTGTGTGTTCTACTCTCAATTCATGTGGGCTGTGTGTTCACCATCAACTTGGGCTGCGTGTTCAGAAAATCAGAGTTTGGGCTGTGTGTTCTACTCTCAATTCATGTGGGCTGTGTGTTCACCATCAACTTGGGCTGCGTGTTCAGAAAATCAGAGTTTGGGCTGTGTGTTCTACTCTCAATTCATGTGGGCTGTGTGTTCACCATCAACTTGGGCTGCGTGTTCAGAAAATCAGAGTTTGGGCTGTGTGTTCTACTCTCAATTCATGTGGGCTGTGTGTTCACCATCAACTTGGGCTGCGTGTTCAGAAAATCAGAGTTTGGGCTGTGTGTTCTACTCTCAATTCATGTGGGCTGTGTGTTCACCATCAACTTGGGCTGCGTGTTCAGAAAATCAGAGTTTGGGCTGTGTGTTCTACTCTCAATTCATGTGGGCTGTGTGTTCACCATCAACTTGGGCTGCGTGTTCAGAAAATCAGAGTTTGGGCTGTGTGTTCTACTCTCAATTCATGTGGGCTGTGTGTTCACCATCAACTTGGGCTGCGTGTTCAGAAAATCAGAGTTTGGGCTGTGTGTTCTACTCTCAATTCATGTGGGCTGTGTGTTCACCATCAACTTGGGCTGCGTGTTCAGAAAATCAGAGTTTGGGCTGTGTGTTCTACTCTCAATTCATGTGGGCTGTGTGTTCACCATCAACTTGGGCTGCGTGTTCAGAAAATCAGAGTTTGGGCTGTGTGTTCTACTCTCAATTCATGTGGGCTGTGTGTTCACCATCAACTTGGGCTGCGTGTTCAGAAAATCAGAGTTTGGGCTGTGTGTTCTACTCTCAATTCATGTGGGCTGTGTGTTCACCTTCAACTTGGGCTGCGTGTTCAGAAAATCAGAGTTTGGGCTGTGTGTTCTACTCTCAATCAGTGTGGGCTGTGTGTTCATCTTCAACTTGGGTTGCGTGTTCAGAAAATCAGAGTTTGGGCTGTGTGTTCTACTCTCAATCAGTGTGGGCTGTGTGTTCACCTCCAACTTGGGCTGCGTGTTCAGAAAATCGGAGTTTGGGCTGCGTGTTCTACTCTTAGTCAGTGTGTGCTGTGTGTTCACCTTCAAATTCTGGCTGTGTGTTCGACAAATCAGTGTTTGAGTCGTGTGTTCACTTCTTAACTAATGTGTATCGTGCGTTCGCAATCAATTACTGAGCCGAGTGTTCAGAAATTCAAGTGTTTAAGCTACATGTTCAAGATGCAAACAAAGTACTATGTCATGGGCTAAACTGTGTGTTCAAGCATAGCAAAGGCACAAAATGCACAAAAAATGCAGAAAATAAAGTAAATACCTCTCGTGCCTCATAGGAGAGGTGATGCTCTGGCTCTCGCAGAAGTAGATCTCCGAGTGCTCGATCATCAAAATCAGTAAAGTGACGAAAAGTGGCCCGGGGAAGAACATGCGTCGGCGGGGCATACCTCTTGGGAATAAAGGGTCGAACCCTCGGAGGCAAAGTCATGACATCAAAATCATCCCCGGCACCTGGAGAGCCTCCACCATGAGGAAAATTACCCCCCATTTCGGAAAATCTGCGAAAGGGGCAAAAATGAGCAAAAATGAGCCAAAATTGAAAAAAGTCAACAAAAGTCAACTCTCGGGAAATGAAAAAGTCAACAAAAGTCAACTCCCGAGAAAATCTTCCAAATATTGAGACAAACTCACCTCAAGTGGCGAAAATGAGAAAAGAAGCCCCGAAACCAAAATTTAATCAGTTCAAAGTGCTTGAAACTGAATGTTTTCGCGAAAACAACTTGCGTGGGGCGTTGGAAAATGCGTATAGAGCCTGGATCTGAGAAAAAAAATGGTTTGGGAAGCAAGAGGAGAAGATCTCGCGGCTGAAGTTATGAGCTCCAAGTGTATGGGTGAGAGAATATATAGAAAGAAGGTGAAAAGACCAAATTGCCCGCGGATTTGGGCAGGTGGCCGGCCAGCCACCTTTTCTAGCTGGCCGGCTATTCTCTTTTTGAAAAAGTGGCCGGCGGCCTCCCCTTGGGAAAATAACTGGCCGGCCGTATCTCCCACATGCTCACCTAGCTCTCTGCAAATTTTGAGGAAGATTGGAGTTCCCGGGACCTGAAAAAGTTCAAGAAAAGTGCACTTTCGGTCGCGAAATTGCTCCGCCGGAACCCTAGCTTCAAGTTCTGACATGTGTCTCATCATCATTCATCGAAATCAAGATGTATCCTTTTTGAATGTGTTGTAGCCTTTCTAGGAAGTGAATCAGAGGCAGTGATCGAGTCGCCTTCGCCGAAACACGCGTTTCTTTGCTCGTTATTTCGTAACAAATGGGCACCTTGATTTATGCTCGTTTTGCACTATCATGCACATAACTTGCATTCTCATGAGCATACTTGCGTTATTATGCACATTTCTTGATATTGCCATACCTCTGTGCTTGAGCATGCGTAGTCACGCACGTTCCTTTCTCGCATCGCGATGCATTCACTCGCCGGCATTGTGTGTGTCAAACTTTCGGAATCACATTGAATATATGTTGTTAGCATATTGTGCTTGTTGAATTTCTCTCTTTTTGTAGGCACGATATTGTATGTACGGTTCATTTGAGGCTAGTGCGACCAGACGAATCGCGCAGGTGTCGTATCCTCTCCGTGTGAGACGCGACGAGAATTGAACAATTCTCCGCATTCTTAACTGCATGAAATGTAGTTGTTGCTTTGCATTCTTGCTTAAAACTATTGCATCTATTTGCGAATACTTGCTTCATTACAGCTTGCTGTATTTGCATGATCATTGAGTTACCTCCGGCTCTGTGCATATCGTTTTGCATTTCGCCCCCTTTCCTGCGGGCATGCCTGCAGGCGCATCTCTGTTTATCTTGTGTGTTTGTCTAAGTCTTCGGCCTTGTCAAAAATGGGTCGTCTCCGGGCTTTGACATTCACTCCCGTCACTTATGACTTTCGAGTTCTGTCAAAGAGGGGCAACTGTAGACACCCCATTTTTGACCGGCCTTGAGACTCAGACGTCACCAGTTGAGCGCTTGGTGATACTGCATATCGTGCTCGTCTAGAAGTTTCAGAGTCTCGGCTGCGAGCCTTGCCTCCGGACTTCCGGACTCTTTTGTGCTTTGCCTCGGTTTGCGAACCAGGCTCGATTTTCTCTGTTTCTTTTCCTGAGGGGAGGGAGAGGTCCCGTAGACCATCTTTCAGTGACCGTGGGCTACATTTTGTGGCTGCAGGCCATTTTGCCCATTTCGGAGCCCGGTTCCCGGTTTTCGGAGCTGTCAGGCCGTGTGCCTCGGTTCGGGACCGCGTAACCATCTCCTATTGCTCCGGTTTTTGCCATGCATCTTATTTACTCCCTTTTGAGGGACACTGAGGTCTGAGAGACCCACTTCGTCGTCGAATGTCACTTTCGGTGCTTAACCGGCAGTTTTCGGGGCCTCGAACTGCGCGTTCTGGCCCCCGAACATTAGTTTTGCATCGGTTTTCGTTCATTTTTGGCAGGTACCTCTGTTTCATCACCAGGAAGGCCGTAGAAGGGTGGGAGGCCAGCAATTGTTTCAGCAACCAGTTATATTCCTCCGGCGCCCTCCGACGCCCGTTTTTCTCACTTCCGAGCCAATGTTGACCACCCTTGGACTATTTTCTTGAACTTCTAACCACATATTTATGTTGTACACACATGGGAGGACCCTAAAAGTTAGTGGCCGGCCAGTAATTCCACCTGACCCTTTTGAACCCTTCTTAAACATGGCCTATTCTCTCTCCTGTTTTACAGTTGACAATTTTGAACCATAGGGTTGTGTTAAGGGCACCTGGGAGGACACCAATTTGTGGTGGCCGGCCATTAATCTCACCTGAACTTTTTGACCCTTGGCCGGCCGGCCATGGGAGGTGGCTGGCCGGCCACCTGCAGCTCCAAAAAGTGGCCGGCCATGATCCTTGCAGTATGTACATTACAGCTATACACTTTTTTTCCCCAAAAAACCTGTATCCGGGGGGACAACTTTTGGGGGGAAACTTGGCTTGTTTTCCCCCCACTTTTTCCCTCCATTTCTCCCCCTCTTTGGTCCATATACTTGGCTGGCCAGCTCTGTCCCAAGGGTTAGAAGATTTCCCTTCAAGCCCTTTGCATTATATCTCTCTCCCTCTCCATCTCTAAGCTTCAATTTCTTCAAACCCTACACCATTTTACACTACACCACCATGCCCTACCCTTCCATCCTCCACTCCAGCAGTTTGAGGGTGTTCTCTAGAGCTTAGGGGTGCTGCAAACTCAAGCCAAGAGTTGCTAAAGACTTGTCTTCAATGGTAAGTTCTATTTCCCCTCTTTTGAGCTTATTTTTGTATCATTTCTTAGCCATACATGCTTGTTGTTTTAAGTTTCGGCCTTAACTGAAAGTACCATTTATTTGAGCTATATTTCACGTTTCATTAAGGGACTTTTGGCATTTGAGGTCCCTATCTTGCACTTACTTCATTATTCCTCTTGAATGCCATTATCTTGCATAGTATTTTTGGCCTATGTGTGATCTGTTTTGGAGCATGATGTAAACTGTAGATAGGCTTATTTTGAGCCCTTCTTCAACATTGAAGAAGGGCTCATCACTGTTTGGGACCTCCATGTGCCACTTGTCATTATATCCCTCTTTGGTCCCCTTTTTTGCATGATTTATTAGCCCATTATGCTTCTGTTTTTAGGCTCTTTTCAGAACTTAAAACAGTCTTATTTTGACCCCCTCTTCATGTTTCATTGAGGGTCTTTTACTGTTTGAGGCATCCTTTTTATACTTTGTGTTATATCCCTCTTTTTGGCCATATTTTGCATAGTTTTTTTGGCTTGTATATATGCTGTTTTGGGTCTGGCTACCAACTGTAAAAGGTCTTATTTTGGGCCTCTCTTCAACATTGTTAAAGGGCCCTAATCTGTTTGAAGTCAGCAGCTGTGAGTTGCTTCTTTATCTCACATTTAGGGCTATTTTTGCATGCTAGTTTTTCCCTATTTGTGTTTACTGTTTGGCCTTGCTTAGAACTGTAAACATGCTTGTTTTGGGGCTGCCTTGAATCTGTCGTCACATGTCATGATCAAATAATGTATGCTTGATGTAGCTACAAGTCATTTCATGTGCTTAATCTTGCATTTCGGGAGAAATTCCATGCATCGGGTGTCATTTCGCCTTGTTTCGGGGCTGTTTTTCCCCTCATTTTGCCACTGATTTTTGCATGTTTGCATATCATATTCCATGTCTTTGCCATGTCTCATTAGAGTGGCATTTCGGTGCCTGAAGGTCGGTCCTCGGTTTGCATGCACGCGTGCACGCATTTCGAGTTATCTTGTTTTCATCTGATGGCCTCCTATGTGAAGCCAACAAATGAGACAAACAATATCGAATTCAGATTATGATTCAAACGTTACCGAAATAGAGGCGACATCAACAATAGAAATGATCTACTTAAGCTGCAACAATTTTATTCCTCTGAGCAAGTTCATGAAAATGCAACATTACCGAAATAGAGGCGACATCAACAATAGTAATGATCTACTTAAGCTGCAACAATTTTATTCCTCTGAGTGAGTTCATGAAAATGCAACAATCAAGGTTTTGTCCCTTCAGGCCGGCTCCTCTCAAGCCGACGTAAAGCTATAATGTTCAAACAACAACATTCAACATCAGTGATTCAATTTGTACAAGACTATCACCTCTGATTTTTGCTCTACAAAGTGTGTAAACGACAAGCTCATAGGTTCAAGATTCAACATAGTATCATACAAATTGCCAGAATATATCTTCCAAGTCAAGATTCACAGCTTAAGATTTCTTTTAAAAATAAAATTCAGCAAGAGTGGTGGTTATCTCAAGATCTGGAGATCAAATTTCAAACCAAAAACTCATATATATTTAAGCAAAGCCCACAACATATATCAAATTCAGCATCAATGGTTTTTTTTTTTACAAGAGGTTCTGAAGTGGGTTTACACAGAAAAAAGCTTGCACCAAGTTTTAAATATATTTTTATATATATACTTATCCACAGATTTGAGGAAGCAGATTTAAGGCAACAATGATCAAGAAAGAGATGAATAATAATGCAAACTGAAGCTGAACGATGCTAGGGAGGACCACACATGGCGTTGAGCGGGCAAACGTATGTGGTCGACATTGGACGAGCGAGGCCGGAACCAACGGTGATGTCGCAGCGGAGTTGGTGACCACACACGACGCGTTGGAAGGGCGAGGTGTATGATTTGTAAACATTAATTTCAGAACATGAAAATTTATGCTTTGGATCATCTACCATGTGAATCATCAAGAAATCAAGACAAAAACTTACCCGCATCCATCGATAAACGGTTAAACGGAAGCGTGATTATTAATAAACCCTTTGTTATTGATTTTGTTATTGTCTTCTAATCATTTCCTTTACTAGTGCCTTATCAATTCTCCTTGAGAGGAAATAGAAGAAGAATGGCAGTTCTTCACCATTGGCAGGATTAGGGACCATAACAATATAAGGTTGAAATAGGTTTTTCAACAACACAACCGTGTGGCAGTTTTTTTTATGAAAACCAACTTAACCAATATGTTTTAATTTCTATTTCTGTCCCTCATAGAAATAGAAATTACTCAACTAGTATCTACACATTAGGTCCATGACACATATACTCTTAAGCCTATTAACTAAATTGAATCACTTAAATTGCAGGCTTCTTATAAATGACAACACCACATTTAAATATGTGGTCCCATTGAGACATTATCTAACAATCTCCCACTGGGCCACATATGTAACCTGAAAAATGTGCTTAACTTTAGTGAGCTCTGAAATTTGTTATCATGACCTGAGGGTATCCAAACAATCTTGTCCATTAACTATATTGATATAGGATTAAAGCGGTCTTCGTTACATTAATCGTAACTCGACCCACCAAGGACTAAATCCCGGACAGCCTCCGGGAGCTCAGTATACCAATCTCTCGCAGCGGTGGAGCCATATCCCCGCACATTGCGAGAACCAACCTGCTTTCAGAATGAATACATGTGTCAGTATAAAATAAATGAGCTGTGTGCCAATAAATGAATGAGCTGTGTGCCAATGAATGAATAAGCTGTGTGCAAGTAAATGGGCTGCGTGTTCAAAAAATCGGAGATGGTTGTGTGTTCTACTCTCAATCAGTGTGGGCTGCGTGTTCACTTCAAACTTGGGCTGTGTGTTCAAAAAAATCAGAGTTTGGGCTGTGTGTTCTACTCTCAATCAGTGTGGGCTGTGTGTTCACCATCAATTTGGGCTGTGTGTTTAGAAAATCGGAGTTAGGGCTGTGTGTTCTATTCTCAATCAGTGTGGGCTGTGTGTTCACCATCAACTTGGCTGCGTGTTCAGAAAATCAGAGTTTGGGCTGTGTGTCTACTCTCAATCAGTGTGGGCTGCGTGTTCACCTTCAACTTGGGCTGTGTGTTCAGAAAATAGAGTTTGGGCTGTGTGTTCTACTCTCAATCAGTTTGGGCTGTGTGTTCACCATCAATTTGGGCTGCTGTTCAGAAAATCGGAGTTAGGGCTGTGTGTTCTACTCTCAATCAGTGTGGGCTGTGTGTTCACCATCACTTGGGCTGCGTGTTCAGAAATCGAGTTTGGGCTGTGTGTTCTACTCCTCAATCAGTGTGGGCTGCGTGTTCACCTATCAACTTGGGCTGTGTGTTAGAAAATCAGAGTTTGGGCTGTTGTGTTCTACTCTCAATCAGTGTGGGCTGTGTGTTCACCATCAATTTGGGCTGCGTGTTCAGAAAATCGGAGTTAGGGCTGTGTGTTCTACTCTCAATCAATGTGGGCTGTGTGTTCACCATCAACTTAGGCTGCGTGTTCAGAAAATCAGAGTTTGGGCCGTGTGTTCTACTCTCATCAGTGTGGGCTGTGTTCACCTTCAACTGGGCTGTTTGTTCAGAAAATCAGAGTTTGGGCTGTCGTGTTCACCTTCAACTTGGGCTGCGTGTTCAGAAAATCAGAGTTTGGGCTGTGTGTTCTACTCTCAATCAGTGTGGGCTGTGTGTTACCTTCAACTTGGTTGCGTGTTCAGAAAATCAGAGTTTGGGCTGTGTGTTTCTACTCTCAATCAGTGTGGGCTGTGTGTTCACCTCCAACTTGGGCTGTCGTGTTCAGAAAATCGGAGTTTGGGCTGCGTGTCTACTTTTAGTCAGTGTGTGCTGTGTGTTCACCTTCAAATTCGGGCTGTGTGTTCGACAAATCAGTGTTTGAGTCGTGTGTTCACTTCTTAACTAATGTGTATCGTGCGTTCGCAATCAATTATGAGCCGAGTGTTCAGAAATTCAAGTGTTTAAGCTACATGTTCAAGATGCAAACAAAGTACTATGTCATGGGCTAAACTGTGTGTTCAAGCATAGCAAAGGCACAAAATGCACAAAAAATGCAGAAAATAAAGTAAATACCTCTCGTGCCTCATAGGAGAGGTGATGCTCTGGCTCTCGCAGAAGTAGATCTCCGGTGCTCGATCATCAAAATCAGAAAAGTGACGAAAAGTGGCCCGGGGAAGAACATGCGTCGGCGGGGCATACCTCTGGGAATAAAGGGTCGAACCCTCGGAGGCAAAGTCATGACATCAAAATCATCCCCGGCACTGGAGAGCCTCCACATGAGGAAAATTACCCGCCATTTCGGAAAATCTGCGAAAGGGGCAAAAATGAGCAAAAATGAGCCAAAATTAAAAAAGTCAACAAAAGTCAACTCTCGGAAATGAAAAAGTCAACAAAAGTCAACTCCGAGAAAATCTTCAAAATATTGAGACAAACTCACCTCAAGTGGCGAAAATGAGAAAAGAAGCCCCGAAACCAAAATTTAATCAGTTCAAAGTGCTTGAAACTGAATGTTTTCGCGAAAACAACTTGCGTGGGGCGTTGGAAAATGCGTATAGAGCCGGATCTGAGAAAAAAAATGGTTTGGGAAGCAAGAGGAGAAGATCTCGCGCTGAAGTTATGAGCTCCAAGTGTATGGGTGAGAGAATATATAGAAAGAAGATGAAAAGACCAAATTGCCCGCGGATTTGGGCAGGTGGCCGGCCGGCCACCTTTTCTAGCGGCCGGCTATTCTCTTTTGTAAAAGTGGCCGGCGGCCTCCCCTTGGGAAAAAAACTGGCCGGCCGTATCTCCCACATGCTCACCTAGCTCTCTGCAAATTTTGAGGAAGATTGGAGTTCCCGGGACCTGAAAAAGTTCAAGAAAAGTGCACTTTCGTGCGAAATTGCTCCGCCGGAACCCTAGCTTCAAGTTCTGACATGTGTCTCATCATCATTCATCGAAATCAAGATGTATCCTTTTTGAATGTGTTGTAGCCTTTCCAGGAAGTGAATCGAGGCAGTGATCGAGTCGCCTTCGCCGAAACACGCGTTCTTTGCTCGTTATTTCGTAACAAAGGGCACCTTGATTTATGCTCGTTTTGCACTATCATGCACATAACTTGCATTCTCATGAGCATACTTGCGTTATTATGCACATTTCTTGATATTGCCATACCTCTGTGCTTGAGCATGCGTAGTCACGCACGTTCTTTTCTCGCATCGCGATGCATTCACTCGCCGGCATGTGTGTGTCAAACTTTCGGAATCAATTGAATATATGTTGTTAGCATATTGTGCTTGTTGAATTCTCTCTTTTTGCAGGCACGATATTGTATGTACGGCTCATTTGAGGCTGGTGCGACCAGACGAATCGCGCAGGTGTCGTATCCTCTCCGTGTAAGAGCGACGAGAATTGAACAATTCTCCGCATTCTTAACTGCATGAAATGTAGTTGTTGCTTTGCATTCTTGCTTAAAACTTTGCATCTATTTGCGAATACTTGCTTCATTACAGCTTGCTGCATTTGCATGATCATTGAGTTACCTCCGGCTCTGTGCATATCGTTTTGCATTTGCCCCCTTCGCCTGCGGGCGCATCTCTATTTATCTTGTGTGTTTGTCTAAGTCTTCGGCCTTGTCAAAAATGGGTCGTCTCCGGGCTTTGACATTCACTCCCGTCACTTATGACTTTCGAGTTCTGTCAAAGAGGGGCAATTGTAGACACCTAATTTTTGACCGACCTTGAGACTCAGACGTCACCAGTTGAGCGCTTGGTGATACTGCATATCGTGCTCGTCAGAAGTTTCAGAGTCTCGGCTGCGAGCCTTGCCTCCGGACTTCCGGACTCTTTTGTGCTTTGCCTCGGTTTGCGAACCAGGCTCAGTTTTCTCTGTTCTTTTCCTGAGGGAGGGAGAGGTCCCGTAGACCATCTCTCAGTGCCGTGGGCTACATTTGGTGGCTGCAGGCCATTTTGCCCATTTCGGAGCCCGGTTCCCGATTTTCGGAGCTGTCAGGCCGTGTGCCTCGGTTCGAGACCGCTTAACCATCTCCTATTGCTCCGGTTTTTGCATGCATCTTATTTACTCCCTTTTGAGGGACACTGAGGTCTGAGAGACCCACTTCGTGGTCGAATGTCACTTTCGGTGCTTAACCGCAGTTTTCGGGGCCTCGAACTGCGCGTTCTGGTCCCCGACATTCGTTTTGCATCGGTTTTCGTTCATTTTTGGCAGGTACCTCTGTTTCATCACCAGGAAGGCCGTAGAAGGGTGAAGGCCAGCAATTGTTTCAGCAACCAGTTATATTCCTCCGGCGCCCTCCAACGCCCGTTTTTCTCACTTCCGAGCCAATGTTGACCACCCTTGGACTATTTTCTTGAACTTCTAACCACATATTTGTGTTGTGCACACATGGGAGGACCCTAAAAGTTAGTGGCCGGCCAGAAATTCACCGGACCCTTTTGAACCCTTCCTAAACATGGCTTCTTCTCTCTCTGTTTTACAGTTGACAATTTTGAACCATAGGGTTGTGTTGAGGCACCTGGGAGGACACCAATTTGTGGTGGCCGGCCATTAATCTCACCTGAACTTTTTGACCCTTGGCCGGCCGGCCATGGAGGTGGCGGCCGGCCACCTGCAGCTCCAAAAAGTGGCGGCCATGATCCTTGCAGTATGTACATTACAGTTATACACTTTTCCCCCCAAAACCTGTATCCGGAGGGACAACTTTTGGGGGAAACTTGGCTTGTTTCCCCCCACTTTTTCCCTCCATTTCTCCCCCTCTTTGGTCCATATACTTGGCTGGCCAGCTCTGTCCCAAGGGTTAGAAGATTTCCCTTCAAGCCCTTTGCATTATATCTCTCTCCTCTACTCTCTAACTTCAATTTCTTCAACCCTACACCATTTTACACTACCCACCAAGCCCTACCTTCCATCCTCTACTCCAGCAGTTTGAGGGTATTCTCAAAGCTTAGGTGCTGCAAACTCAAGCCAAGAGTTGCTAAAGACTTGTCTTCAAGGGTAAGTTCTATTTCCCCTCTTTGAGCTTATTTTTGTATCATTTCTTAGCCATACATGCTTGTTGTTTTAAGTTTCGGCCTAACTGAAAGTACCATTTATTTGAGCTATATTTCACGTTTCATTAAGGGACTTTTGGCATTTGAGGTCCCTATCTTGCACTTGCTTCATTATTCCTCTTGAATGCCATTATCTTGCATAGTATTTTTGGCCTATGTGTGATCTGTTTTGGAGCATGATGTAAACTGTAGATAGGCTTATTTTGAGCCTTCTTCAACATTGAAGAAGGGCTCATCACTGTTTGGGACCTCCATGTGCCACTTGTCATTATATCCCTCTTTGGTCCCTTTTTTGCATGATTATTAGCCTATTGTGCTTCTATTTTTGGGCTTTTTCAGAACTGAAAAAAGTCTTATTTTGGACCATTCTTCATTTCTCATTAAGGGCCTTTCATGGTTTGAGGCATCTTTCATACACTTCATGTTATATCTCTCTTTTGGGCCTCATTTTGCATAGCATTTTGGACAATTTTCATACTGTTTTGGGTCCGGCCATCAACTGTAAAATACTTCATTTTTGCGCCCTCTTAAACATTGTTGAAGGGCCCCTTTGCGTTTAAGGCCAGCAACCACTACTTGCTTCTTTGGCCACTTTTGGCCCATTTCTTGCATGAGAGTTTAGCCATACCTGTGCTGGTTTTTGTGGTTTGCCATAAACTGTAAAAGATCATATTTTGGGCCCTCTTCAACTTTGTTGAAGGTCCCTAATCTGTTTGGGGTCAGAAGCTGCGAGTTGTTTCATTATCTCACATTTAGGGCCATTTTTGCATGCTAGTTTTGCCCTATTTTTTATTGCTGTTTGGCCATGCTTTGAACTGTAAAAATGCTTTTCTAGAGGCTGCCTTGCTTCTGTCTTTTCATCTCATGTTCAATCATGCATGCATTGCATAGTATAGGCCATTTCATGCGCCAAAATTCATGTTTCGGGGCTCGTTCCATGCATCGGGTTTCATTTCACGGGTTTCGGGGCTGTTTTACATCTCATTTTACTTCTGATTTTTGCATGTTTGCATATCATATTCCACGTCTTTTCCATGTCTCATTAGAGTGGCATTTCGGTGCTTGAGGGTCGGTTCTCGGTTTGCGTGCACGCGTGCAGCATTTCGAGTTGTCTTGTTTTCATCTGATGGCCTCCTATTGTGAGTGCGGTGAGGCTCTCTCATATTGGTGTAAGCCCATTATTGCATTGAGTATGCATTTCATCCATAGCATTGTGCATGCTCGGTTGTATGTTACCTCGTGCAGCGTGTATGCCATTCCATAACATTGTGTATGTTAGGATTGTATCTATGTTGATTTCATGTATGTCATGCATATTGATCGTGTTCGGGATAGGAGTTAGCCCGGGCACGGAAACAAGGTAGTTTCGTACTCCGAGTGACGGAACGTGTCTCAATTCCAAGTCACCGACACTCCGGATTACCCATGATGGAGTTAGGTTTTGTTGTGTTTATATGTGCATTCATTCTACATTGAATTGCACATTCGACCCCTCGGCCATCATGCATCGATATGCGTGATTGGTGGCACGAGGATCGAGGCATGCATATATCTGTGAAAATACATTGCTATGCCCCTTTCCTGCTCTCTGTTGTAGCAAATCAAGAATCAGCGGTCTTCCGAGGCTTGGCAGCATTTCAAGAACAGTGTAAACAGAGGCTAATTGGGGCATCGTCATGGATTTCCGCGCAAAGGCAACCCGGGCATGCATCATTCATCATCCGGAATGGAATCAAGGCAGTCCCTGCTTGCATGACAATTTATTTATTTTCTTAATTAATTTGTTAATTAATTAGGAATTTGTACATTATTTGACTGTATTATTTGGACTGTAATATTTTTTTTTCGGGACTGTATATTTATTTGGACTCTGTGCGAGGTATATTGTAATAAGTGTGGATGAGTGTGATGTATGTTTTCCAACCCCACGTCTTTCTTCCCTTTTATTTACCTGCTTATGATGGTTAGATTAGGGCATATTTCAATTAGCATACAGTATGACAGCATGTTTGCATCATTCATCTGTTTTGCATGCACCGGCTCGGGCATCATACTAATGCATTGTATTTCAATTTCAAAGTTGAATACAGTTAGCTGTAGCATTCCATATGCCATGTTTAGGATAGCCGAGCCTGCTATAGTTGCATTTTTGCATGTGTTGCATTAGGCATTTCTGTATACTTAGGATTCATGCATGATTTCTAATGAGTTTTTGTTTTGGCTTGGAGTACTCGGTGAGTTTTATGCTTTAGCATCCTTATATGCGTGTGAGTGACTGCCATGAATAGCATGCTTACCATGAGGCTAATGCTTATGTGATATAACTGCCTGAATGCCTGTGGGTGAAGGTTGGGTTACTTGGATTGGAAAAAATCATCAACTGTTGTTTTTAGCCCACTAGATAGTGGCAAAACCATCTTCTCTAAGCCACCCGAGGGTGGCAAAATCTGCATTTTAAGCCTACTTGTGAGTAGCAAACCATCTTTCAAAAACAAACATGAAATGTTTTCTTCCAATTCAGGCGATCCAGTCTATACTTGTATGCTGTGCGCATCACATAGTAATCTAGGCTAATAACCGGAATAAGAACACACAATGTTTCAAAACTTGATATCATGGTTAGTAGAGGCCGATCTTTGATCGGGCGAGCGGGGGTGCTCACGAAGTGACCTCCCCAATCGTACCCAAGTTCCCGAGCCGAGGCAACTTTGGTGATGACGGACACGTGGCCTTAGGCAAACGAGTCAGGGTTTCCTAAATTTCCCAAAATAAAATATTTAGGTGGCGACTCT
>NW_021027821.1:264456-277159 GCF_004153795.1 Camellia sinensis | reverse complement strand
TATCTGGCAAAGCAGTCCATGTTTGGCACTTCTTTCAAAATCTGTTTTCTCAAAACGATTTGCCGGATTTGGACTCTTTGGTTCAGATTAAGAACCGTGACAATTTGAGAGTCCTGAGCTGTAGTGACCCCAAAAATGAACAGAACGGGAGCTCGTTCCTCCCGGGACGTTCGGGGACGTCTACATATGCGTAAGAAGAAGTTTAACCGGATGTGCTGTACCTACGTACATATGTATATAAGAATGGATGTTTGAGTTGTAAGTTTTAAATACTTATGAAATTTACATGTATGCATCGCTCGATGGACATAGTTATGCTCTATTATTGCTTCTGTAGAGCCCTATTTACTATTATTAATTATCTATTTTGTTTTTGTGGTTGGATAATCTAGAATTACTGGCCGGTCATAGCCTAAACCTCTAGGAACGAGTTCGGGGTCATGACATATAGAATGAAAATTGTGTTAGATTTTTGTAATTGGTAATCCTATTTGACAAAACTCCTTTCAGTTGTAATTTTATTCGCTATTTTGTTTCAGTGAGATTGTGAGCGTTTAAATTTGAATCCAACTTGAGTTGTGCCTGTGTAGAGGAGTTTGAGCTGACATTCTATATCATGAGCATTCTTTGTTTACCACTTCATCCTAGTCCGTCTGGGATAGGGCCCAAGCGGGGTCGAGGGGCAGCGCCCTCGAAGCCAAGAAGAAGTCAAAGTTGTTTGACATCTCGAGCGGTCATTTCTGCGCTCGTGCGGTGAAGTAGTTTATCCAGTATCTCTACCTGCATCTGAACTTCTAAGAGACAAGTTTTATCGCTCGAGCGGTAGATGATGTGCTCGAGCAGTTGGCCTATATGTTTGCATTGCCTTTATTTACACCGCTCGAGCGGTAAAGTATGAGCTCGAGCGGCCTTCGTGACTCTATTTAGTATAAAGTGTGACGTTCGCTATTTTTAGGGTTGAACTCTTCCAGACTCTTAGAGAGGAAGAGAAAACAAAGTGTTCTATATTGGAGGGTGTTTTGGTATTGTTTTCCTTGATGATTTAAAGGTGATCGATTGATGAACAAGCTTTTTATTGACTATTATCAAGAGTTGTTTTGTTCTTTCATTCATAAAAAGAGAGAAGTATTAGTTGGTGGATTCCAGGAAACTTGAGCCTGAAGCTTTGATGGATTCCGGAGTGGTTTATCGTTGTGGACTCAACATTGGTGTTGTGGATTCAATGTTAGACAAAGTAATTCCGAGGTGAAGATGTGGGTGAAAGAGGCACATCGAGTTTGGTTTAATTTGAGCGTAGATTTGTTGTCTGCTTAGTAGATTATTTTTTGACTTTGACCTGTAATTTTTTAGCTGAATACGTGTTCTTTTGTGATAGATACAGACTTTGAAAAGCGAACATTATAAGATAAACGTTTCATTTAATTTCTTTTGCAATGCCAAAAGAGGAAAGGCCCAAAAAATAATTAGAAAAAGTGAGAGAGTATTTTGAAGTAATATAGCTTAATGGGGGTTTGCTTCATATAATAATTATGATAATCATGGTTTTAGCTATTATCTTTTACCCCACATGATACTAAAATCATAGTTGAAACCAAAAATGGTTCGACTATGTTTTTGGTATCGATACAAACTAGAAACTATTAGTGGCATCCTCATTTATTAATTAGTTGGCAAGATTTGACTAAATTTTGCTACTAGTGTCACACGTTATGCACTAGGTATACAACCCACACCCACAGTGGACACATTCAAAAATAAGTTTTTCTTTGTTAATAAATATCAAAGACCATCTACTATAAACATAGGCAACTAGAATTAGAAGAAGAATCAAGTAATATTGTTGTGACTTATTGAATGCAAGAGTCTGCACTAAAAGGATCCCTTAATTGATTTTGTCCATCTTTTGTTTGTTATGATAATGATGGGATGACTTCCCAAAAAGAACATGAATTGCATTTTTAGTAATCAATGGTGACCGGATTAATACAGTTACATGTGATTAATGATCAAAACCACCTCTAGAAAGAATTAGGCAAACCACGATTATGGAGAACCACTGAACCCACATCCTACTGAGTGCAACAATATATAAATAAAATTCACCTTGAAGTGTTTGGACCATTAAGTCATGCTATAGTTGTTTATGTAAATGCTATTACCTTGTACTTTTTGGTCATGCCTTGTGCTCCTATACATCTGTCCATAGCAAAAATCAAATTCTTAGGCAACTATGAAGAAACTTCATTAAAAGAAAAAGAAAAAAGAAAAAAAAGAAAAAAAAGGAAAAAGGGACATATGTTAAAAATAGATTAATTATTGTACATATAACACTAAAAGTAGTATTGTATCAAAACCTGAAGGTGACTCTTTACATGAGATACGGAAAGTCCTTTTACATTCATTAATTGTAACACCATCTTTGGAGTTGCCCCTTCAACAAATGAATCAAGAAACATTTCAATTATCATCCATTAAAATGTTAAAATCACTAGTTTACTTAAAGTGGGACTCATTTTTTTCCCATTTTGTTTCTAACTCATTGCAATCGATGCATTGAGAGAGAGAGAGAGAGCCTACTTTCTTCTCCACCAAGGCGTTCAACCGCATGCACGAAGCATTGATGAAGATCTAGAGTCCAGCGAAGCCGAGGCATCTTGGACCAGACATAAGGTCTAACACCGCCAGTTTTCAAACTTAGCTCTGGCAAACCATCATCTCTTTGATGTTGAGAAAATTTTATATATGATAATTCTCAATGATCTTATAGGTTAACAAGGGAGGAAGATGAAGATCTCCTAAGGGGGCTTTGAGAGTCTAATCTCTTCATTTAAGAGGCAGAGAGACACAAAAAAAGAGAAGAGTAGTATAGGAGAAGCCGGTTTAGACCACAACAAAATGAGAATAAATATTAGTAAAACTGCTTCTTCCTTTGTCTTCTTGTGCTAGGTTCTCGACCCTCTTAGAGTTAATTTAGTCTTTTTGAGTTTTGGTTCCATAGAAATTTTTTTTTACACGGAATTTGAGGCATAGACAAGTTTTAAAATGCTCTCATGATTGGGTGAAAATAAGAAGTGAAATGTTAAAAAAAAATTCCATCCGAAAAAGAAATTCTGGAATGAAGTTACTTTTCTAGACATTCTCTCTTAGGTCATATCAAAACATTCTTGTCTTTTAAAATGTAAAAATAAAAAATAAGCCACCCACTTATGGCATTAAACAGCTTTCTCTCATATGTGAACCCAATCACTGTAGGGCACGTAAGCATTAAAAGACAACCTCGAAAAATAAACTTTTTGCACTTGTCATGGCCTATAGAGGTCAGTTACAAACATGAGGGTTTCATAAAAGGAAAATGCTAGAGGTTCCAAATTTTCTACCAAATAAATGACTAAATGTCTCACATGGGTGTGGGGTCCACAAAATTGCGGACCCCACACCCATGTGAGACATTTGGTCATTTGTTTGGTAGAAAATTTGGTGTCTCTAGCATTACTCTTCATATAATATTAGACCTAAGTGCATGTATCAAGTACTAACATTAATATTGTTAAGAAAATACTTGGAAGATCATGATTCAACTATTTGTGAGTCACTATCCATGATCAGATGGTTGTGAATCATTCACTCAAATAAATCATATGATGACTTGAAAATGTGGATACATGTGGATGTAACATCCTATTCAACCCTATCATGTATGCAAAAGATTTTTCATTATTCATTTATTTTAAAGTCACCTTTGTTGATAAGAGGAAAATAAAATAAGAAAAGTGATATTCATAACAGTAAGACTCAAACTCAAACATTATACTTTGTTAGGAGTGATTTTATTACTAAACTATTTCCTTGGTCAAAGTAACTCTTGTTAAGTCAAAACAAACCTTGAAGATATCTAACAAATCTGAGATTGAATTCTCAAAGAGGGTTTGTATGTATAACCAAATAAAGTTATTAGTTCTTTCACTTTTAATGTAAATTCACACCATAATCACCGTGAATATAGTGTTTGTTGTGTGTAACGGTCATATTTATTTGGTTAGTGTTGGTGGAGTTCATCACTTTTTGGAAACCATAACCTTATGTTTGGTGTAAAATTTCATTCTATTTAATAAAATTAGTCTTTTTTGTCAATAAAAAATAACATTTGTTGTGAAAAGTAAAATAAAATAGAATAAAATTCATCTAATGATATATTCATCATCAGTTTTTCTATTTACACAGATATCAATCATACAATCAAAAATAACATTCTCATATGAGTGTGAGATCCACCTCATTCTCTCTAATTCTGTAATCAATTTCTATATTTTTAAATTTTTTCATTCTCCACTTTATAAGATAGAATAAAACTTTATTTAATTTATGAAGTAATTAAAACCACCACAAAACAAAATTTAGCTGTAAAGTGTGTATAGTTGAAAACGAGGGTGACAAGTGCATTGCATGTCCTTAAGGAAACATACCCCAATATATATATATATACAAAATTAAAAAAATAATTTTTTCAAACTTTCCTCACTTCGGAGAACCATAGCCCCCTCTATTCCGGCATGACTCTTTAATCCCTACAAATTGCAGCAATCAGATGATGACATATCGTATCGCACCTTCCTTAGATGGTGACACGTGTGCCTCGTACCATCACCGTCACTCCAAACTTAGCAAAGCCTTTATTGGTGTTGGTGTAAATGTAGGTTAGATTACGTTTGCAAAAATGGTTGATGCAAACTTTGCATGTCGGGATGTGGAGAAGTTATGGGGGCTTTTTTTCATATTAAAGCCTCGTTTGGGAACATGTTTTTTTAGTAACTTTTTGATTTTTTGACTAAAATATGATAGAAAAAAAATT
The DNA here is from genome assembly GCF_004153795.1 of Camellia sinensis. Taxonomy (NCBI): domain Eukaryota; kingdom Viridiplantae; phylum Streptophyta; class Magnoliopsida; order Ericales; family Theaceae; genus Camellia; species Camellia sinensis. The sequence goes on along the minus strand of NW_021027821.1, from coordinate 272,310 downwards.
AGTATGTCTGAGATGACTTTTTGATTTTTTATGAAAATATGTGCAAAAAGTAGAAAGAAAATGGAATGTTTGACTTTTTGGTATAAATTCTTGACTTTTTAGTTTTTTTAGTGACTTTTTGGTTAAAAAAGTCACTTGCCAAACGAGGCCTAAGTCTCTTTAGCATTTTATTTTTTAAATTATGTTTAGTGTGGACGAATTTTTTAAATTAGGTTAAAACGCTATTATAAATCGCGTTTTTACTATTTGGAGTCTAAAATTTGATAAATAGTGAAAGCGTTATTATAAAATGCACTTTTAATTAAATAGCTATTTCAAATCGCGCTTTTAGCATAAAATTTTTTTTCTGAAAAAACGCTATTTGAAATCGCGTTTTCACTGTGCATATAAATTTTTTTTTTATTTAAAAAACATTATTTCAAAAACGTTTCTACTGTCAACACAAACCAAAACCAACCCACACTCTGACACACTCACACACCCACACCCACACCCACACACACCCACAAAATTGTAGTATTGAAATAATATAATTTTTATATATAATAATAATTTATAATAATCAATTATATAATTTTTATAATTTTCGTAAATATAAATCATTTTTAGGTTATAGATGGTTTGATTTATAATACGTATGTAAGGGTAAAAATTTTTATAATCAAAAATAATTTATAAATTATCAAAAATAATTTATAATACGTATGTATTATTTAAATCTTTACATTTTTTATTTAAAATTTTTTACAGTAAACCGATCTTCACATTTTATAATACGTATGTATTATTCAAAAATAATTTATAAAAATTTATAATTAATACGTATGTAAATAATTTAATACGTATCTTCACATTTACATTTACAGTAAACCCATCTTCACATTTACATATGTATGGTTTAAGGGTAAATTTTTTGATAAATGACTTAAATGATAAATCAAACCATCCATAACCTAAATTTTTTTACCCTTACATACGTATGGTTTAAATAATTTATAAAAATTATTGCCATACGTATGTAAAAATCGATTATAAAAATTGCAAAAATTGATTATAAATTTTTTTATATATAATAATAATTTATAATAATCAATTATATAATTTTTATAATTTTTAAACACCACACTTGGCAATTTGGAGGAGATGTTTATGCCCAAGGTGGCAAGTTACGGGGAAACAGTCCGATTGATCTGCAAATGTAGATATCCTTATCGCCAGTGGCAAGCAACCAGCAAATACAAAATATTACCGATAAATGACGATGAGGCGTTGAACACCATAATAAGTATCGGTGGAAGTTTCCAACCACCTAATTGTTTGGAAGTGTACATTGAGAAAGAGATTGTACACAATCTTCCGAATATAACACAGATGGATCCTCATCCGTTCACTACATTGCTGACACATGGGATTGACACGACAGCGTTTCAGTCTCCTATGTATGAATCAAGTGAATGTTATGCAGCTCGTACTATTAAATGTGAAGATGGTTTACTGTAAAAAATTTTAAATAAAAAATGTAAAGATTTAAATAATACATACGTATTATAAATTATTATAAAATTTTTTATAATACATACGTATTATAAATTATTTTTGGTAATTTATAAATTATTTTTGATTATAAAAATTGCAAAAATTATTTTTGATTATAAAATTTTTTACCCTTACATACGTGTTATAAATCAAACCATCTATAACTTAAAAATGATTTATATTTACGAAAATTATAAAAATTATATAATTGATTATTATAAATTATTATTATATATAAAAATTATATTATTTCAATGCTACAGTGTTGTGGGTGTGTGTGGGTGTGGGTATGTGAGTGTGTCAGAGTGTGGGTTGGTTTTGGCTTGTGTTGACAGTAGAAACGTTATTTGAAATAACGTTTTCTAAAAAAAAAAAAATTTATACGCACAGTGAAAGCGCGATTTCAAATAGCGTTTTCTTTAGAAAAATTTTTTTATGCTAAAAGCGCGATTTGAAATAGCGATTTCTTAATTAAAAGCGCATTTTGTAATAGCGCTTTCACTATTCATCAAATTTTGGACTCCAAACAGTGAAAACGCGATTTGTAATAGCGCTTTAGCCTAGTTTGGGAAATTCGTCCAAACTAGGCCTAATTTGGGAAATAAGATACAAAAAAGGCTTAATATGGGAAAAGCCCCGAAGTTATGTGTAGGTTCGGATCATTCGGCTCATTGTGCTATCAGACTGTGACACACCATGTGCCTTGTATATTTATAAAAAATTAAGTTAATCAGATATCGTTAACTCTTTTTTCTATTTATATTTTTATTTATTTAATACTTTAAATCACAATTATCATTTATTTTTGTAAATACAAATGTTAGTAGACGAAAGTAGTAACGATATCCGATTAATTTGATTTTTTGTAGATATATTCTATTCAATATATTCTAAAATATGAACGGTTCAAATCATTAAAATAGACCCAAAATAGGTCCATTTAGCTACATAACAGTGGCTGCTGTGCAAGGGACACAACAGCCACTCCAAATCTGATTGTGAGAGCCTCTTGAAATTTCAAAAGGTAATTTTTTATATTTGAATATTATTTATTAATTTTTACATTGTAATTTTTTTATTATTTAATATTCATTTTTCGTATATATCTATTTTAGTAATTATGAGGTTTTTATTTTGTTGGGTTTTTGGATAAGAAGTTTTATTTTGTTTTATTCAACCTTTAATATTGAGGTCTACATGGATAAGGATAGTTCTTACTTTGTTACACTTTTCAACAAAGAAAATATTATAAATAATTTTGTTTCTTACTGCCTTTTTTTACATCAATGTGCTTTTAGTATTTTGGATCGTATTGCTTTATGTTTAAAAATGACAAAATAAAAAAAAAAACCGAGACAATGTGTAACATTGCCTCTTGAACAAAGAAATATTTTTTTTGATAGGCACTTGAATATGGAGAAGTTTTTTTTGCAATTTTTTGTTGAGCGTTTGAATAGATTTTTTTATTTTTTTGGGGGGGACAAAATTCAAGGGTGTAAACCGTTTGGTTCAATCGGATTAAGAAAGAATTTAGCACCAAATTAAAAATTTCAATTTTATTAGTTGAGAAATCAAAATATATCGCATGATACGATTTTATTAGTTTTGTCAATTTTGTTTAGAAAAAAGATTCTCATGAGATTTTAAAGTATATCATAAAAATTTATAAAATCTTACATTCAATATAAATAATGAAAAATGGTGAAAATTATTCTATAAATATCTTCTCTCTAATTTTTGTTACAAAACGTATATGCTCTAATGTTCAAAAAAATTAAAATATAAAAGATTTAAATATATTATTTTGGTCAATTTAGTTTATATTAATATAATTTTTTTTAAAATCAAAACGTAATGAAAAACATATCAAAAATCAAAATTACATTTGAAATTGAGTCATCAATTTGGATTTCTCTTAATCTTCGTGTCACGTAAATTAAAATGAGATATTTTGACTAAAATAATCATAAAAAGACAAAATAATTTTTTTAACTTAATAAGACAAAATATCATATTTAAACTATAATTATTTTATTTTTTTTTACAAAAGTTAAAAAAGTTAAAAAAATTAATTTCAAATAAGACTTTTTAATTTCAGATTAAAATAATAAAAAAAAACTAAAAAAAACCAAACAAATCCTTACATTGATGAGCTCATGGTGTCATCATAGAGTCTAGAAATGGAGGAATGATTTCATCAGTTGAATTTACCGGCTAGGCCGGTGTTCGGTGATTTAATGGTCAAAATTGTTGTTGCTTTGGAGGCCCATTCAGGCTAAGTTTGGGAAGACTAAATAAGTGCGTTTTTTGACTTTTTATGAAATATGGGTTGAATTTGGGTTGGGTTTGAATTAATGTGTTAGAGAGGTGATGTATGTGACTTAAATAGGATAGTGACTTTTTGAATTTTTTGAAAGATGTCAAACTTGGCCTCATTCATTCGTTGTTATCAACAATGCTTTTTGTTTGTATTTAAAAAAGAGTACAAAAAAACACTTGTAATCTTTGAGAATTGTACACTTAATTCTTATGACGCAAACTGGTGGAATTTTGGGTGGGAATAATTTAGCCAAATTTAGGGGAGAGAGAATGGGGTTTGTTTCTGATAATTTTAAATATAGGTATCAGGATATATATCAATGGCAGTTGATATTAAGAATACTAACACGTATGTATTAAGAATTTTAAAATTGTTAGCGACTCTAATTTTTTATTTGAAAGTAGGATATCGGTTAAAATCAATCTGAATTGGATCAATATTATAATTATTTCATTTTTTTTTACAAAAGTTAAAAAAGTTAAAAAAATTAATTTCAAATTAGACTTTTTAATTTCAGATTAAAATAATAAAAAAAAAACTAAAAAAAACCAAACAAATCCTTACATTGATGAGCTCATGGTGTCATCATAGAGTCTAGAAATGGAGGAATGATTTCATCAGTTGAATTTACCGGCTAGGCCAGTGTTCGGTGATTTAATGGTCAAAATTGTTGTTGCGTTGGAGGCACATTCATTCATTCGTTGTTATCAACAATGCTTTTTGTTTGTATTTAAAAAAGAGTACAAAAAAACACTTGTAATCTTTGAGAATTGTACACTTAATTCTTATGACGCAAACTGGTGGAATTTTGGGTGGGAATAATTTAGCCAAATTTAGGGGAGAGAGAATGGGGTTTGTTTCTGATAATTTTAAATATAGGTATTAGGATATATATCAATAGCAGTTGATATTAAGAATACTAACACGTATGTATTAAGAATTTTAAAATTGTTAGCGACTCTAATTTTTTATTTGAAAGTAGGATATCGGTTAAAATCAATCTGAATTGGATCAATATGAGAAAATAATAACATAACAGATTTGAATTGATACGCAATGGGACTTTAGTTTTTCGATCTACAACAAGATTGGTTTATCAAAAAGTTGTTATATACAATCTAATATGGTATGTTACGATCAATTTTTACGTCTTTTCAAGCTTGTAATTCTTATAAAATATTCTAGAAAATTCACACTTTTTCAAAATGAAATTTAGTGATGTTTTGAAAATATGATAAAAAGTTAGGTAGCGTTTGGTAGCGTTTTGCAAATGTAATTTGAGAGTATGAGTTGTATTTTGAGTTTGTGTGTTGTGCAATTATGATTTAAGTGTAGAAAATTTGTTTGGTTATGATTTTTAAATAGAGTGTTGAAATGTGTTTTGAAGATGTATTTTGAATTAAGTTTTAAAAATTTGATGTGACATATGAAATAAGAAAATTTGTTTGGTGACGTGTTTTGGAAATAGTTTTCAAAACTTAATTCAATCAATAATTTATAATCAAACACACAACTCATATATCGATATCCGTATTTTTTGTCAACAGTAATAACCAAATATTTTTAAAATATTGAAATTAAAAATTGATTTTTTTTTCAATTAATTTTTTTCAGTAATTTTTTTTGAATAATTTTTTTTTTCAATTTTTTTTTTTCATTTTAAAATAAATCTTTGTCAATTATTTTGTGTCAATTAAATTTTCTATCAATTCATTTTTTACGCCTGTACAAACATCTTCTACAATACGTTTTATATATTTTTTAAAAATTTTGTTAAAGTCAATAACTTTTGAGAATACATATTAATAAAAATTAACATAAATACACTAAGTGTAATATTTTAAAATACAAATCATAACGTAAACCTTACAAAACATTATCAATTTCTTTTCTCATTTATTACACATTATTAATTTAGTAATTCAATATACGGATGCAATATTATTAAAAAATTATTAATATTATAAAAAAATAATAGATAAGAAATAAAAAGTAAAAATAAAAAATAAAAAACAACCTGAACCTTCTGAACCTCAGCCTTTCTATAAAAAAAATAACAACAACCTGAACCTTCTGAACCTTAGCTTCAGATAGTCGAAGAGCAGGAAGTCGGACCGGGACAACCGGGAGGTCAACCGGCCGGTCATCCCATCTCACACCTCCCACTCAGTTTCCTATCAGATTGTCGAAGCTTCCATGTCTGATGTTTGATACAGAGAAGAAATATGAGGTTCACGCGAAATTTTCAGATACGATGGAGAAAGACAAGGAAGCTTTTCAGATGAAAAGAGAAAGAAAGATGAGGGTTACGGGAAATTTTCAGAGACGATGGAGAAGGAAGGTGAAGCTTTTCAGAGCAAAAGAGGAAGAAGACAGACATGTTGAAAGTAGAGAAATGAACTACGAGATGCCAAACGGATTTTCAAACCGTCATTTGAATTAACACGCGGAATCATATTTTCAGTGTCCTATCCAAACGTCAAGCGGGAATTCACCTGTTGAAAGTTAATTTGAAAATACAACCAAACACAGCCTTAATTTTTTGACTTTTTTGATATAAAAAAGTAAAGAGGTAATATGACTCAAAAAAGCTAAAAAGTTAAAAAACTGACTTTTTACCGTGTTGCCAAAACACCTTAGTAGGAAATGGGTGGTAAAATAATTTTAAATTGGTTTTGTTTTTCTGTGAAAAAAGTTCTCAAACTTGTAAAAATAATTTTAGAACCTTTTCCCAAAAGTATTATTCAAGTCTAAAAATTACTCACTTTTCAAATATGCTAATCTATTACAATATCTAAGTTATCAATCAATCATATTTTTTACACCTTAGTAGGTCTAGAAAGTAGTAGGTTTAGTTCCCAAAAATGAATGTTTTTAGAAAAATTTTTGGAGAATAACTTTTTGTATTAATTTTGTATTTTCTCCTTTTGAGAATAGAAAGCAGAAAACAAAAATGATATCAAGCGCTGCACTAGATGGAAATAAAATGATATAACCCGTTTGCTTTTGGGTTAAAACAAACAACCCTTGAATTTTATATTATTTTTCAAATTTTAAAATAAAATATTTAGACTTTTCAATTATAAAACTGGATAAATACATTAGAAGGGAATGTTATGCAACTTTATATTGAGAGTTCAAATATACAATTTTGGAATTAAAGGGATAAAGTAAATTTAAGTCATAAAAGGTAGACTTGTAACCAAGACAATCCCACATCACCACATTCTGGTTACAATTATGTTAAGAATACATATAATTTTCACAGAATGGATACATTATAGATAGAGGTGTAAGAAAAATTAATAGAATTGAACCGACTGTTCAAGATTGATCAAAATTTTGATTTTTGATTTGTTTTCATAACATATGATTTGTTGGATTTGAAAATAAAAATTAAAAAATACACAGATTCAAATTAAACCGACCAAAATATTATATATTAATAATTTTATATTTTAATTCTTTAAGCATTAAAAAGCAAGTGACAATAGAGGAGGTATGCATACATTCCATTGAATAACTTTCACTATTTTTCTTTATTTAATCGAAATGCGTGATTTTACAATTTTTTTTTTTTTTTTAAAACCATTTAACAAACGTTAGGGTGCCGTTTGATAACACTTACGTTTTTAATTTTCTGTTTATATTTACAAAAATTTTAAAAATTCAAATAAAAACTTGTTTGGTAAAATTTTTGATTTATAAATCAGTGGTCTCAATTTATAAATTTGGCCAAAAAATGAAAACACAAAAAATGTGTTTCCGTTTTGAGTTTTGAGTTTTTTTTTTTTTTTTACCACCCAACACTAGCTACCACCCGCCACCATTTTCCACCACCGTCTTCTGCTACCACCACCCACCCCCCACCACCAACTGCTACCACCACTCACCACCCACCACCCGCCACCACCACTCACCATCCGCCACCACCACCCACCTGTCACCCACCACCTGTTAGAATTGTTCACAGTAGAAATACACTAAACCAACCATGG
>NW_021027821.1:242540-263870 GCF_004153795.1 Camellia sinensis | reverse complement strand
CACCACCACCAGCTACCCACCACCCACCGTCACCACTTTCCACCCGCCGTCATTGCCGCCACTTGCCACTACTTGCTATTTCTCACTCTTTTTTATATTTTTAATTTTTTTTAAACATTTTGTCAATTATCAAACGTGTTTGTAATTTATATTTTTCTAAAAATAAATAAAAAATAAATAAAAATTAATTTATAAAATTTCAATAAATATAATCAGAAAACGTACACGTTATCAAACATACATGTGAATTCTACACTAATAAATCAACAAAACTAAGCCTTCGTTTGGGAAGTGAGTTGACTTTTTGGCTTTTTAGCTTTTTTAGTTATTTTAGCCTGGGCTTAAAAGCTTGGTTTAGGAAGAGTTTTTTGGCTTTTTGACTTTTTTGAATTTTTTTTGTGAGAGAAGAATGTAATGATTATGGGTTAGATGTGATATTTTGTTTGTTATGATTAAAATAACATATTTTATTTTTTGTGACTAAAATAATTAAAAACGCCCATGACTTCTCAAACGAAGCCTAAACTATGGCATGTGGTCTGCTTTGATTTTTTTAAAATTTCAAAAAGTTTCGTCTAGTCTTTTCCTTAATCTTAATCGGACTGAACCAAACCACTCACATCCTTAAACACATATATGTGGGACCTACATAAATGGGGTCTACATGTGGGGTCTAGCCTTTTTTTTTTTTCTTTCTTTCTTCTTCTTCTTCTTTATCTGTACAGTTAAGCTTTGTCTAGCTGTAAATAATTAAAGCCAGTAGCATCAAGCCACTTGCAGACCACAGGCACATTTTCATAAATGCAATTTACATGCATGAAGTAATGCAAATTTACAGCTAGGCTAATAAATTTGGGATTGTGAATTTTTGGATAAATATTTGCATTTCTAAAAAAATAAAAAATTGAATAAATATTTCTTGATGTAATCCCATTTTCAATAAAAATGAGCCAATTCCCAAGTCTTTTCTCTGTTTAATTAAGAGTAAGAGTCATACTAGGGATCCTAAATATTCTATCAAATATTCTACTAATTCTCTCACATGGGTATGAGATCCACACATATGTGAATTTGTGTAAGTCTCACCCATATGATATGTTTGGTAAAATATTTGGTAGAAAATTTGACAGTAAGAGTAATGTTAGGGATCTCAAATACTTTAATAAATATTTTATCAAATGTATCACATGGGTGTGAGACTTACATGGGACTCACATGGTGTAAGTCCTATACCCATATGAGACATTTAATAAAAAATTTGATAAAATATTTAGAATCCTAACATTTTTCTTAAATTAAACTTTAATGGTTTCCCAAATATTGCTTTCTTGAGTTATGCTTGGTAACAATTTTTGTTTTCTATTGTTGTTTTAAAAATTTTGAAAATTGAAATAAAAAATGACCTTAGCGATAATGACCAACCGGTACTATTGACGGGACTTATTTGCTCATAAATCTTGAGATTTTTTTTTATGCATTTGTCCCTCATTTTGATGATGGGAAAATTTTAAGATTTTTTAGATATATTTTATGTTTGTGGAATGAATATTTGATAGTAGTAATGATACTAATAAATTTATCAAAATAATAAATAATTAGAACATTTTGATTTTTGTTTGTGAGCTTTGATTTATTTTTAATTTATTTATATTAGTTTATATTGAAATATGATGTGAAAAGTGTAAATAATTGAATTATATTTTTTAAAAATATTTTTACTATTATAAATTTATCACTAAAAACTGAATAGAATTTTTCAATAAATAAATCTCATCCACAAGACCGGTTTGTAGCTGAGCCTCTCCGTAAACATTTTTGTTTTTATTTTTTTTTTAAAATAGTTTTTTCGCACTAAACTATTTTTTCTTTGATTTTGCAATTAGAGTTACTTTGCGTTCAAATACATGCAGTGGCCGAGGAGGTGGAGGCCCAGGGGGTCACGCGTTATCCTGGATTTTGATTTTTTTTTTTTAAATTTTGTAAATATAAAAAATATATTTTAAACAAAAAAATTATTAGAAATGAAATGTCAATAGCACATTAAAAATTTTGAGAATAATAATGGTGTTTTTAATTGAAAATGAATAGACTATTATAAATCATATTATCTATAATTTTTTTTTAATATAACAGTGATGCCATTATTATTGATATGTAAGTATAAGTAATCTCACTATAAAGATATAAAATTTATTAGATTGTTAGTTATATTTGACATGTGAGGTTCACTCTCTATGTGTTTATGCACTATTAGTTGGTGATATCACATTTCAATGATGACGTGATAATCCATTATATTGAATTTTTAATCAAATTTTGTATAATTTTTTTTTATCATTATATAATTTATTTTAAGACTTATATCTACAATTTTTTTGTATTGTCCATGATATACTAGTTATAAATAACATTATTTTTTTTGATGTTTCTCGAAATCAATCGTAAAACTTGCGTGAAATATTTTTGTAAAAATTTTCGATATTGTAATTAATAAGGTAGCGTTTGGTAACGTTTACGTTTTTGGTTTATGTTTACAAAAATTTTATAAACTGATTTTTGTTTATTTTTAGAAAAACATAAATTACAAACGCGTTTGGTTTGAACAAAATATTTAAAAAATTTTAAAAACATAAACTAAAAAATATCTTTGGTCAGGCCTAAAATATTTATATTTATTTTTATTATTCATGACAATGGGATCACACACATTATAATTGAAAAAAAATTAATTGGGAAAAAATATTAAAAAAAATTAATTGAAAACAAATTTAAATGGGGGAAAAAAATTATTTGAAAAAAAAATTAATTGAAAAAAAATAATTGGGAAAAAAAATTAATTGAAAAAAAATTATTTGAAAGAATAATTAATTGAAAAAAAAATAATTGAAAAAAAAATTATTTGAAAAAATATTTAATTGAAAAAAATTAATTAAAAAAAATTAATTGAAAAAAAAAATTATTTGAAAAAAATAATTGGAAACTGAAAACGTAAACTTATTTTTTGAGTTTACGTTTTTTTCCTCAAATTTATGAACTCAGACAACCATTTATAAACCAAAAAAATTATCAAACAAGTTTTTATGACAGTTTTTTAAATTTTGGTAAATATGAATTGAAAACTGAAAACAGAATGGTTACCAAACAGACCCTAAGTGTCCCCTCAAATTTAATTTTCTGGTTCCGCCACTGCTTGACATTTCTATATCCGACAAGTGTTGGATACCGATATTCATTGGACACTTCCAAATACGCCCAATTACTTATTAAAAATATTGAACTTAGACAAGCTTCGAACACTGCCGCGAGGGGGGGGGGGAATTTCATTTAGATGCACATAAAACATGTTTGAAAAAAGAAAAGAAAAAAGATTTAATGACAAATGAAAAACTAGCAAATTTACAAACATAAATCAATTATCCTTAAAACTTTAAAAATGAATAAAATATTTGTCTATATGATATATAATAAATAGATAAAACCATATACAAGCCGTGTCTTATATTTTTTAAAAATTGTTATGTCAGCACTTGTTCATGTCCATGATTCTTAGCTAAAAGTATTCAAAACAAATTTCTCACAAAATGGTGAGATGGAAATAAATTTTAAAAAGTAAAAATAAAAATAGAACTGAAATATGAAACTTTTGGTGCAACAACTAATGGAAAGTAAAGCACTTCATCAATAGATGGAATCTTAGGATTATGGTTGCCCATTGACCGCGGCTAAATGGTTCACATGATATAATTATTGCTCATCATTGTGGTAAGTTAGTCCCATATTAATAGTAAGGAAAAGTAGTGAATAATAAACAACAAAAGAACCAAACTACAGAATTTGAGGTTATTGAATTTTCATAGAACACAAGAAGATATAGAATTTTCATGTAACACAACAAGATACATACATAATATGAACACACATGCAGCACTAGAATATTATGCATGTCAAATATAATTAGAAAAGATATGATGATATGAAAGACTTACACATCAGCTTACATGCACACTTCAGAACCAAGATTGACCAATGTCTTGTGACTGGTTACACTATTCTTCTCTAAATTTTCTATGTTCTTTCTCAAATTTGAGCTACAAGTTCAAGAGTTAAGTGAAAAACAGATACAAACAAAAATTGTCAATGTTGGTGCAAAATTTCAAAGTGTAGTAATGCCTACAATAAAGGACAATCACTTCAGAGGTATTATTAGGTATACAAGCAACTCGGTTAAATCAAAACAAAAAGCTATATATTTCAAGAAACATGACATAAAAAGGGAGCAGAAGAAGGATACAATATTTTTTTGTTTTTCAGAGACTCTGTCCCTGCAAAACACACAAAAAAAGTTAGGGAGATTCATGCATTACTCAAAACTTGGCATTATCCCCTTTCTAGATTAGGCAATATATCCTATCAGCACTTCATTACTTATCCCGCTTCCACAAAAAGCTAGTGGATCGACCAACCTTGACTGAAATCTAAAAGTCCAAACGTATCCTATAACAAAATGTCAAATTTGTGCTAATGGACTACTGCCACCTGGATTTTCAGAATATCTCATAAGACATGAAGCAATTCTCCATACATGCACACTACTAGAAATATGACTTTTTGCGTCTATTTTTTTTGACTGATTATTTGATCGGCGCAAAAAAATTACTTTTTACATCAAAATCTCATTTTACTTGACCTAATCGTGTTCTTAACCCTCCCTTCCCAAAAAAAAAAACCCCAAAAAAAAAAAAAAAAAATCATGTAAAACTTGACCTATGTCCTTTTTTCCCCCCCTTATTTTACAAATCTGAACTCTCTCTCTCTTTCTCAAAATCTGTCTCTCGCTCGACTCTCTCATTTGAATCTTTACTCTCTCTTGCTCGAATCTCACTCTCTCTCCCTCGACAGTGAAGATTTGATCGATTCATAATCGAGATTCATAATCGGTAAGCCTGAACATTTCTCTTTGTCTTTCTCTATAATGTTTGATACATCTTCATCGATTCAACTCTCTCTGCAATGTTTGACACATCTTCATCGATTCTCTCTATAATGTTTGACACATCTTCATCGATTCATGTTCATTGCTAGAATCTTACTCTTTGTAATGTTTGACACATTTTCATTTTTTAATCTATGATGTGTAAATTGAAAATGAATTACTCTCTATAATGGTTGATTAATCTGTAATGTTGGAAGGTTGATTGAATAATAATAGAATAAATCACTCTGTCTCTCTCTGTAATCTAGCTCTCCTCTTTGCTCTTCGGTACCCTCTCTCTCACTCTCTCTCTCTCTCTATATATATATATATCCGTGTCATGTATCATGATTGAATAAGGTATTTTTTGGTTCAACATTGAGAAATATTTTAGCTCATAACAGATCCACTTGCTCCCGTGAACCATGCTTGTAATAGGTAAGTTTTTGAGCTTAGATTTTATTTACTAGATGAATAATGCTATACAAACTATACAAAAATTTCAAGCAGAATGATTTGGCTTATTTACAGCCATTCAAAGAGCTTATCACTACGATTTATATAACTGCCAAAATGTCACCAGCACAACATTCTGTATGACTTTTTTGTATGAAATTTCTGTAAGCTTAACATTTTCCTTAATAGCAGTTATGTACAATACCATTATAAAGGCATAATTAACATGCAAAACTAGATAGATAATTTGACATTTCATTTGTTAAGCAAAAGAAAACCAAGTCCTACAAAATTGGCCCTCTTAATGAACCTCACTTTCATTCTGGGCCTCTTCTCTGCATTCAACTTCTGAACCTCATACCTTATTTTCTTTCGAGAACTTCTTACGCCGCTTCTCTATACCTTGACACTCTCGCTTCTTTCCCTCCATCCCCCATGTTGTGTGTCCACCAATCACTCCTATATCTCCGTATGGATGGTGAACTGTTCCATAGCTACCCTGAAAGATTGGCACACAAGCATGTTTAATTACATATTTAATCACAAAAACCAAATATAGAACCGGACACAGGAAATACACATTTCAGTTGGTGGGTTTCAATTTGAGAAAATCCTGTCTAATAATATATTTTCTGTATCTGATTTTATGTTTAATTTATGTGCTTCTAGATGCTTGTTTTTTATCTTTATTTTTTATATGAGGAGCAACTTTCCTTATACAGTTATCCATGTCTGATTTATTCAGTGATGTGCTGAAACCTCCTAACGTCTTACACTTTTGCATTGCCATCATTGTTTTTGTTTAATTTTCAGATGTTTAACCTCTTGATTTATGATTATGTAAACAACAATAAGATTTTTAGGTGAAAAACTTACTGTTAACTTGCTTTGGTTTTTTTGAGAAATTACAATTCAGTATAATTTTTTAAAAATGAGTTTAGATAAGTGGTAAACTTTATGAACATTAATAATTAAAGTTATAATTTTTCCATGAATCAGTAATTATTTTGTTAAAGAGCCACTGAATTGTAATTTCTACTTATTTTTTTTTACTAAGAACTATGGTATTGTTATTCTTTTCCTCTTTTTGTTCCTAGATTTCCAAGTTTTGAATCTGAAGCTGCTAGCCAATGATGACAAATTGTAAATTGACCGAAATGCAAGTTTTTAACATTTGCCGTGGTGTTGAAATCCTTGAACTAGGACGGTCTGAGGCTTTGCACTTTGCAGCACATTTGTATTATACATTTGTTTATTTGTCATTCGTATCACTTTGTATATTTGTATTTATCGATTAAATTAAGTGAACATAAAACATTTGAAATTGGCTTTCATTTTTATTTTATGATAGAAAAGTTTCAAAACTTTAATGGAAATAAATAACTCCCATTGGTGTCCCTTTTGTCTTGTAAAATATTTGGCTTCTTAATTTTGTTGCTTATATATTTCTCTAGTGTTTGTGGATGATGATAAAAAAAAAAAAAAACATCACAGTTATCCTTATCTGATATATTTGTGCTGACCTTTTGTGATCTAACACAAACGCTATATTTTAGTTTGTTTTTATATGCCAATAATTGTTTAGCTATGGCTATATACCATTGACTACCGAAATAATGTGTAATAGAAAGGGTACATATGTGACATGTCGAATGATAATTGGATTTGGATGGACTTCTATGATGCAATAAGACAATGTAACAAGAAGCCAAAAATCTTTTCTAGTCCAACAAATTCAATCTTAAATTTGCTTTCAAATGGTTTGTCTTTACAGCTTTTGTATTGATTGAAATTGTTTCTATATCAAGTCTTGATGGTTATATGGGTTTGTTTGGAACGCTTCTAAAGAGCAACATACAACTGAGTATTAAGATGGGATTTACCATAAAATTGTTGGGAAGGATAGACATGGGTATTGCAAGACTTATGGGAGAGGAGTGCCCTGGAGTGCGGTGTATGCGCGAGGTTACGACCTATCCCAATCATCAACAGCCCCTTCATTTATTGATGAGATCACATGACGTGTGCCACAAGACGTTGAGTCTAGGTTCACTACAACGATCGAGAACTTGACGACACGTGTTTTGTTCTTAGAGTCATAGCTAGAAGTACAAGCTTAAGAGAGGTACAATACTTACAAATTGATGTATTTTACGTTTTATCAAATATATATATATATACATATGGAAATTATTAACACATTATACTAACAAATTGTAGGTGCCGGATGCATCTAGTGGGCAAGAAGCTTCAAAAGAAGATGAGGTGCTTTTCTAACTTTATTAGTTCATTTGATGAATATAGATATTGTTACAATTAACTAGGATTGGTCTCTAGATTAAGTTAGTATGTATATGAAGTTATCAAATATATATATATATATATATATGACCTATCCCAATCATCAACAGCCCCTTCATTTATTGATGAGATCACATGACGTGTGCCACAAGACGTTGAGTCTAGGTTCACTACAACGATCGAGAACTTGACGACACGTGTTTTGTTCTTAGAGTCATAGCTAGAAGTACAAGCTTAAGAGAGGTACAATACTTACAAATTGATGTATTTTACGTTTTATCAAATATATATATATATATATACATATGGAAATTATTAACAGATTATACTAACAAATTGTAGGTGCCGGATGCATCTAGTGGGCAAGAAGCTTCAAAAGAAGATGAGGTGCTTCTCTAACTTTATTAGTTCATTTGATGAATATAGATATTGTTACAATTGACTAGGATTGGTCTCTAGATTAAGTTAGTATGTATATGAAGTTATCAAATATATATATATATATATATATTACTTGTGCTGGGATTGAATTTTTGTTTCGTGATTTGATTCGTTGTTCTTGTTTATGTGATGAAGTTCACCAAAAAAAAGAGAGACTATATTGTTTTGTTTGGTTCCTTTGAGAAGGGAAGTTTATGGCAATTGAAATTTTTTTTAGATTACGCATAGATTCAGTCCTGAAACACCTTTTAGGGGCTTTGAGGGGTTTGGATAGTTACTCTCACTTTCTATGAGCATGAAGAATAGTTCATATAATAACTTATCTATCATGAAATGACCTATTCGTATGGTATTCGTGTTGATGCACTGGGACATTTGTTTGAATAGTACTTTGTTTGATGGGATATTCTTGCCAATGAAGTACTCAGTGGTGTTAAATTGATCAACAGTGCTCTTTTGTCATTGTTTAGCCAATTATTTTATTAGCTTGATTGATTTATTATGTAAATTTTGTAAAGCAATTTGATTAATAATCCATTCATATTATTTTATACTTTGGGTGATTTTACTATTTTGGGTACGGTGTTTAAATAAGATCCTCACAACTGAGTCAGGATTAGTTGTTTCCAGAGAGGTGATTTTGAATCTTTGAGAGGAATCGTTAGGTATTGTCTTATGTATTACTTCTTTTTATGGGGAAAACTTCAGCTTTATTTTGAATCCTACCTTTTCCTCAACTTTCCTGTTTTTGATCTCTTTGTGGTTGGTGACTTTATGTTGCACTCAGTTGAGATTTATGGGATTAACAAGTAACACCACTTGACATGATGAGGTCCGTTGGGGAAGAGTAAATAATTGGCAACCCTTTGAAAGCTCTGGAGGTCTTTAATTGAAGTTAAAGAATATCATGAAAAGATCATTGTTCTTACAAACTTTTTATTCTAATATTTCTTCTTCTTCTTGCAGCATAGTACTTACATTTGTGCTTATTTATTTGTTATTTGATGTTTAAATTTGTTTGCTTTAACAGGTCCAGCTTTGTTAGTTGATGTTCCATGGGACAAGAATATATTGAGGTATATTTTCGCAGGTAGTGTTGAGGGAGTAGTTGATATGATTGAGTGGGTGATATTGAGAGCTAAACTGAGATTTTTTTGTTTTTTGTTTTGTTTTTGAGTACTTGAATCTATTAGTATTTTGTATACATACTTTTAAGGATGGTTGATGGATATTTGTTTTGCATGTATAGAAGCTTATATTTTGTATGTACACTTTTTTTTTTTTTTTTGAAGAAAGATAATTTTGTTGAGGGAAGTGATGGAAAATAATACATGAGTATTAGAATTTTTGCAAATATCACTTTACATTTATCGTATATAATATTTGAATATATATATATATATGAGAATATAGGTTGCTAAAACATCGTAGGTCTTTTTTAATTTTTTTTTTTTTGCGACGGTAACAAGATAGTCACTAATACATTGTAGGCATTTTAAAAAAAATTTTGTGACGGCAAAACATTAGTCGCCATAAGTAGATTAGGCAGTCACAAATAGTTTGCAACTGCCATTTTGCGGTCGCAAAAAGTATTTGCCACCCCCACATTCGCGACCCCTATTTGTCGTCACGCGGGCCATCGCAAAAGATCTTTTGCGATTGTATTTTTATTATTTGCAACAACTTATAGCAGTCACAAAAAGTACTTTTTTTAGTAGTGGCACATGAAAACATGCACTGCTCATCCAAAATACATCTTCAATACCCTGCTCAATTGACGGTCATCGGTACTTCTAAATAAGCAAGTACATCTCTAATACCCTTCTCAACTGAATTGACAATCATCGGTACTTCTAAAAAGGCAGTGATTACCAGCCATAAGAAAAACCAAACCCAAACCCAAATTTATTACAGAAAACATCCACAAAGAAAAGTGAAAGAGTAAGACAAAGGGCTAGACTTTTGTCCCAAGAGAAAAAGCTTGTCCATTCATACAACTAAAAAACAAAAAATCATTCCAACTACTGAGCTTCCACTTGGGACAACACTAGCCAACATGTACTTATAATTAATTTCAAATAGCAACAATAAAATTTTACTAATAGAAAACCACAGAGAGCATAATTGGTTATTTTCATCAAAAAGCAGATAAGACAAATGATGCAATTTCCCGTGTCATGAATCATGGTATAAAGGGGTTTAAAAACTAGACAAGGAAAAGAAGATACTCTAACTCTCCTTGCCAATTCAACGGAGGGTGAATGATTTATAATAAGAAGATACTCTAACTCTCCTTGCCAGTTCATAAATCTTGCCTATTGTGTAAGTAAATCATATGAATATATACATATCCATATTTCCTTTTTAGTATATTATATACATGTCATAGGGTAGAATTTAATCTACATCTCTACTTCATAGTGGTAAAATGAAACAATGCATATCATATATGGATAACTTCTCTTATCACTATGCAATTTTTGAAACTCATGTTACCCATAACAACGACCAAAGACCGACAAGTTCTAAAATTTGGAAACCCAATTCCCAAATTGATCATTGATCATTGTTAGGTTTTTGTAATTGGCAATCTCGCTAGACAAAATTCCTTTCCGTTGTAATTTTATTTGCTCTTTTGTTTCAGTGAAGCTATGAATGTTTAGATGAGAATCTAACGCGAATTGTGCCTTGCAGAGGAGTTTGTGATCTTAATCCTTTCATGTTTGCCACTTCGCTGACTATGTACGGGGGTTGAGTTGCCCGGCCAACTCGCGGGGGTCTAAGAGCAGCGCCTCGTGGAGGGGTCAAGGGGTAGCACCCCCGAAGCAAAAAATGTAGTTGAAGTTATTTGACTGCTCGAGCGATCATTTGTGTGCTCGAGTGGTGAATGGTATTATTTAGTACTTTTGCAAAGCGTCCAAATTTATAAGAGCATCTTGTATGCGCTTGAGCTGTGGAGTCTTGGCTTGAGCGATGGGCACGTGTTTTAATGAGTTCGCTCGAGCAATGAAGTGGTCGCTCAAGCGATTAGCCTATATGTTTCGCACCGCTTGAGCGAAGAAATGCGTGCTCGAGCGGTCTGCACGATCCTATTTTCTATAAAGTGTGATGTTCACAATAAAAATATTTGGAAGTGTAATGCATCCGATTAATGAGAAAATGAAAAAAATTACTTTCTCAGGAATGTTTTCTATTTGGAAGATGATTTCTAATTTTCAAAGGAGTTGATTGTTAATTTTTTGATTTTTTGCTTAAATATTTTTGACTGGGCATGGTAAATGTTGGTGATGAATGAAGGATTTCTTGTGACATACTATGATTAATAATAGTATAAGTTATGCATGTTAGGTATTAATCTGAGCTATTCTTGCCCTGCTATATTTGAACCTAAGCAGATGTAATTTGTCTGATGATGGGTGTGAAAAATTTTCAAGTAGCTTACATGTAAACTTTACTTTGTTTCCCTCTTGGTTTAAGAATAATGGACTGTCTTTTAAATTGGGATACATACTACACTTTCTAATAGAACTAGGAAAACATTGAGAGCAACCTTCACAACAAAAAGTAACCTTTTTTATGTCATGTTTTCTGCAGGGCTACGGAATCTGAAAGTTTTAAACTTGGGATTCAATGATATCTCAGATGCTTGTTTGGTACACATGAGAGGTGGTTTTTCCTTCTAATATTTATGCAAGTTCAATAACAGTATAAAAAATTAGGGCAAAAATTATAAAGTTTCCCACTTCTGACTGAGATACCCAAGAGGGATAATAGATGGGTCTTGTGCAACAACTCACAACTATACTTTGGGAATGGGTATTCCTCTAGTCGTTGAATATACAATATTTAGAAGTTTCCCCCCTTGTTTCTCAAAATCCATTCTTGTGGGTTTGCCTTCCGATGTGATTATTTTTGGCAGGTCATTAAATCAAATTATCAAAAGCATAGTATGCAGAATTTATTTGGGGTTCACTAAAAATGTTTTCTCATAAAGACTTCTCATTTCATGCAACAATGCATTATGTTGCTACATACTTGGTTTTTTCCATTATTTGATATTGTGTTCATTACAAAAGAATACAAGCCTTTACTTTTTGCGAAGTTTTTGTCATTTTTATAGTTTTTCTTTTACTTCAAGTAGGTTTAACGAATTTGGAGAACTTAAACCTGGATTCATGTAGTATTCATGATGAAGGCTTAGTTAACTTGACAAGTCATTGTTTACTAAGTTCCCTTTATTTAATTTTCTTATGTCCATGTTGCACTTTTAATAATAGTTTTGTTTTCAGTCAATAGTCTGTAGAAGCTTATGCCTTTGAGTCTCACAATGGTCTGAAATTCCTAGTAAGTTAGATCAATTTGGTTATTTTGCCCACCTACCCCCTCACCCCCTCTTTACGTATATACATATACATATATGCATATGTACTCCACAAAATTAGTTCCACACCCAAGTTAGAGAACATTATCAAGGGGCTCCATTTCTATGTGAAAATAAATAGGAAAATGCTCATTCTATATATCTTCAATTTTACATGAAAAGAAGTAGGTTGTGAGGTGTGTTATGTTGACATTGAACTGGTTTATATATGTGTGTGTCTTTATGTAATGTTAATCAATATATATATATATATATAAGCCTTGTTTCACGAAACTTCATTCTATATATTTTTAATTTTTCGTGTTAGTTTTGTATCATTTTTTTGAGATGAATTTTGTGCCTCATGCTGCCAATCTATATCATTGTTTTGTTTCCATAAAGGGTGGTTGTTTTGTGAAACAAATGTGCTCAAGGTATTTTCTTGATGGTGAGTTGGTGACTAAATCTTGCATGCAAAATCTTGCTAGGCATTCCCTTGCATTTGACATGTGCATGGGACCGTACCAAAATTCTAGTTTGGGCTCCCTCTGCTTCCTTTGCGGCAGTGCTATCCATTCAAGGTAGTACAATTTCTTGTTAATGCATACATAGTTTTACATTAACTTGAAGCTGATTGAATGGAGCTTATTGTTTGTTGAAGGGATTATATGTTATGGAATGCAAAATGTTTGTCATCCAGATTTTAGGCTTTTGGCCCATGAGAGATCAAATCTGAAGGCATCTCTCAACCTTGAAAGCTGAGACTTGACTTGGCTTGGTTTGATTTGGTTTATAAATTTTAGGGGATTGGTTTGTAGGGGGCGATTTTAATGTGGATAGGTTTCTTTCCATAAAGCCTAATGGATTTTTGGTTACCAGAGGCTTGAGAGTTTTTGATGTGGTTATTAGGGGGTGTGATTTGATTAGCCAATTTTTTTTTTTTTTCTAATGCATGGCTTACTTGGTTTGCTAATGATTTAATTATTTTTGTATCGCAAGGGCGGCTTGTGATAGATTAATTGAAGTATATGAAGAATGAATTTTCTTACCAACACATCTCTAGCATATGTTACTTGTGATTGATAATTTTTGTTCCTAGAACGGCTTGTGATAGATTGATTGAAATACGAAGAATGCTTGATCAAAGAATCAGTCACAAGGTTATTTTTTAGTCTCCAACGAAGACAAATGAACACATACGAGTGGAACATTTTCAAGGGTACCTTGCCTTTGCTATCGCCCTCGCCCTGATTATAATATTGGGAGAATTATATTATCACTAAAAACTATATATCATAAGCTTAACACAAAAATAGAGCTGGCTTAAGGGCAGGTTGTTGTGTTACAAGCAAGATTGGACTGGTGGCTTCAGAGCTGGCATTAGGTATATACTACAATCAAAGAAGAATAATCTTTATAAGCTCTTCTTCTTCTTCTTCTTCTTCTTCTTCTTCTTCTTCTTCTTCTTCTTCTTCTTCTTTGTGTGTGTGTGCGTGTAACCCATTTTCTTCTTTTTTGGTGAATTTTAATATAACTTGATATGTTTTCAGGATTTTGGCTCCTACCACATATATATTCTTTGCATCTGAAATTCCAATCATTTCATTTAGGGAGTAACTAGATAGAAACACTTGTATGAGAATTAACTGTAAATAATTCTCAACCTAAATGAAATTTCTTTTATATTTTGGAATGGATGTTAAATGGCTCCAAAGATGTGTCACAATTGTTAGCATCTTCTACTTAGCATTTCAATTATTGCAAAGAAGAAAAAAGGAAAAAAAGAAAAGAAGTGAGAGATGAAGAAGAAGTCAACAGGAAAATACTACAACATAGTATAATTGTCATGACTCGAACCCGCCTCTATGAATTAAGGTCATAACTGGCCAGTAATCACGAGATTACCTATGGCCCTAAACTTGATTAATCATATTACAATAGAATTAAGGGGCCAAAATGGAAGTGTAGACACCCCATTTTTGACTGTCCTCAAGACTTGGACGTCATCGTTTGAACACTCGATGATCATCCATGCTTGTGTTCATTTTGAGTTCTTGAAGGTCTCGGCTATGCGCCTTGCCTTGGAGCCTCTTAACTTGTTTGTTTTGTGCTTAGTTGTGAACCAAGAGCTTGTGGCTTTGTCTCTGAGGGAAGAGGGTGGCCTGCTGGCCAGCCCTATAACCCATCAGCCAGGCCTCGTGCCTATCGCTCGTGCCCTCTTTTCATCGGCCATCAGTGGTGGCCGATCAGCCCCTTTAATGGTCGGTCGACCATATTTTTTGGCCGAGGCCCTTTTCTTTGCTTTTGCAGATATTTTGGTGCTAGCAGTGCTAACTGTTGGGCATAGAAGACATCCTCCATACACGTGTATAGAGGGATTGTAACAAGCTTCTAGCTTGTCAAACAAGCTTGAGGCTTGTGATTCTATATAAGGGGAGGCTCCTCTCCCTTTCAAGAGGTTCAAAATTTTGATAAAGGATAAACATATCCCTCTCTCTCTATAATTCTCCTTCTCTCTCTATATTTGCACTGGTTTGTGTCTTAAAGTGAGTTTTCTTCACACTTGTGCACTAAAGCACCTAGTGAAACACCTTCACTCTTGAGCTAAGGTTCTTGGAGGTTGCATTTGAGTGATTTTGGCTTGGTTTTGCCTCAAAAGTGGCTGGTTTGGAAGTTGTTCTTCAAGGGTGAGTAGTTACCCTCTTTAAGCCTTGTTTTGCTTAAGTATTTGGCCATCCTTGCATGCTCTTTTAGGCCTTACTTTCAACTGAAAAAACTCTTGTTTTTAAGTGTTTGAAATGTTTGTTTGAGGCTTTGTTTGAGTTAGGGGTGGTTTACCCCCTTTGGTGGCTTATTTTCCTTTGCTTTGTTCTATCTCTTAAGGCCTTTCAAACCACTTTGTTTTGCCCTTTTAACCACTAAATTCCAAAGGAATTTCAGTGGTGGAAAGTGGGTTTTGAGACCCAAAATGGATGGGAGTGGTGCCCCCCTCTTGTGTTTTGTTTGCATGTGTTATTGGCTTAACACTTTGGCATGCTTTTCTACCTTCATAAGGCTCTATCTTAGCATGTTTTAGGCCTTATTCTAACATGATATAACTCTGTTTTGGGTTAGTTTGGTTGCTTCTTACATGCTTCATGTACTTGTAGTGCAATCCTCTTTAGTTAGCCTAACATGCTCATAGCTTTGGACCACCATTTTAGCATGTTTTTGGCTCCACTCCAGTAGACTTTTACTCATATTTTGGCATACCTTAGCTCTGATTTTGGTCGACAAGGTCACCTCTTGCATGGTTTATGCACTTGTAGTGCAAGCTTGTTCACTAGCCTAGCGCTTGTTTGGTGTTTTGGCCTATTGATCTAGCATGTGTATGCTTTACTCCAGTACATTTTTGGCTTTGATTTGACATGCTTTAGGTCTGATTTGAGTGGTCTTGGTCATGCATGCTTGGCTTGTTATAGCTAAGTACATTTGGCTTTGCTAGCCTTAAGCTTTGAGACCTCTAGCATGTCATATTTGAGCTTTTTGCATGGTATGGCATCATTTGGCATGTTATTTCAGACCATATACCTCTACCATATTCTCGTATTTATCATCCCTTTGTTGTGTTTGAGGGTTGGGCCTTATGCTTCACTTATGAGCCAATATGTATGCATGCTTGCCTAAGCTTTTGGGGCTACCATCTCAGCATGTTTTTGGTGTTATTTTACCATGTTACAACTCTGATTTTTTTTGGTGAAGTCACCTCATGCTTGGTTTTCGTATGTGTAGTGTAATCCCACTCGTTAGCCTTACATGCGTCATGCTTTATGCCTCCCATTCTAACATGTGTTAGCTCTACTCCATGCATGTTTTGGCATTGTTTTGACCTACCTTGGGACTGTTTTGAGTGATCTTGGCCCTTTGGGGCTTGCTTTATGTGGCTATGGTGTAAGTGCCTTAGCTATTTTTGAGTTTTGGGCACTTTAGCATGCTATATTTGTGATGGTCACATGTTTTGTCATCATTTGGCATATGATTTCAAAGCATATAACCTTGTCATACCCTCATGTTTATCACTCTTTAATTGTGTTAAAGAGTTGTGCCTTTATGCCTTGCTTACGAGCCATGAGTTGAGTATGCATTCCTTGCTTTTTGTGCCTAAGTTTTGTTGAGTTTTGGCCACTATTTTGGCATGCATGAGCTCTATTTTGGGACTGATTTGGGTGCTTGTGCATAGCATTGCATAGTCCTAGTGTTGTGTACCTCACAAGCTTTAATGCTGGAGTCCTCTAGCATGCTATGCTTGTGTTGTTTGTGTGATATAGCATCATTTGGTATGTGATTTCAATGCCTACATCTTTACCATACTCTCTTATTTATCACTTCTTCATTGTGTTTGAGAGTTGTGTTTAATGAATGGCTTGCTAGCCAATGCATGAACATGTTGTTGTGGCTTTTGGTGCCTCATTTCTAGCATGATTCTACCATTGTTGTGGCATGAGGTAGGTTTGACCATTTGAGCATTGTAGTACATGCTTCATGTGTGATACACTTCACTTGCCTTGATGCCTTAGCTCCTAAACATGCCATGCATGCATTGCTTACATGATAGAGCCTTGTGCATACCACTCTAGCATTGATAGATAAGCATGTTGTTTGCATGTATGTTGCATTGCATTATGTTTGGATCAGATGTTAATCCAAACACGAGAAACGAGGGGCGTTTCATACTTGAAGTGATGAAACGTGCCTTATTTCTTTGTCGCCGTCCCCCTTGATTGTGCATGATAGAGTGGAGGCCTTTTGAGTCCTATGTGTTATTTGTGCATTCATCAACATTATGCAAGCTTGACTCTTTGGCCATCATGGATCGAGATGCGCGATTGGTGGCTTGAGAGCCAAGCACTACACTCCTTTGAGCTTGAGACATGATAAGGAGTGTGGTTGCACACACATTCCCTTGCAAATACACTGTCATGCCCTGTTTGTGCTCTGTTGCAGCAAAAGGAGAAATTGTAGGAAGCAGTGGCCGACCAGCCATCAAAGCTGTGAGGGGCGTTTCATACTTGAAGTGATGAAACGCGCCTTATTTCTTTGTCGCCGTCCCCCTTGATTGTGCATGATAGGGTGGAGGCTTTTTGAGTCCTACGTGTTATTTGTGCATTCATCAACATTGTGTAAGCTTGACTCTTTGGCCATCATGGATCGAGATGCGCGATTGGTGGCTTGAGAGCCAAGCACTACACTCCTTTGAGCTTGAGACATGATAAGGAGTGTGGTTGCACACACATTCCCTTGCAAATACACTGTCATGCCCTGTTTGTGCTCTGTTGCAGCAAAAGGAGAAATTGTAGGAAGCAGTGGCCGACCAGCCATCAAAGCTGTCGGCCGGCCACCAAGGCTGCCGATCGGCTATCAGAAGTGGCCGATGGCCATCAACTTTGGCCAATGGCCACCATCTTTGGCCGATCATCCCGCAGCATGTTTCTGAGATTTGTAAGAAGCAATCTGGAAGTTGGCATAATTTTCAGAGGTCTAAAGGTGTGCAAACAAAGGCATCTTGAGGCAAGGCGGTGGATTTTCGAGGGATGCAACCGAGCATGCATGCCTCCCTCGACCGCGAGGCCATTTTACCGCTTTACTAGCTAGTTGTAGTTAATTACATGTTTTGTAATTAATTAGTTTAATCTGTGTTGTAATATTTAATTAGCTTAGATTAGCTGGTTGTTCAATTCATTTTAGTTTGTAATAATTAATTAGCTAAATTGGTTAATTAGTTAGCTTAATTAGCGTAGCTAGTTAGCTTTCGTTTCATTCGGACCCTCCGTCGAGAGGGCACAATGTTGCAATAAGTGTGCGTGAGTGTGTGCATGTCTTCCAACCCCATTTTTTTCTCCCTTTTGCTTATCAGCTTTTGATGGTTAGTTTTAGGACATATTTCAATTAGCATCCTTATGCTTGCATGTGTGCATCATTCATCTGTCTTGTATGCACCGGGCTCGGCGCATCATTCAAACTGTATCGCATTTCAATGCTTATTTGAATACATGTATCAATTGTTGCATTCATATGCCATCGTAGATAGCCGAGCTTACTTAGTTGCATTTTGCATGTGTTGCATTAGGCATTGTTGACATAGCTAGGATCATGCATGATTACTAACTAGCTTCTGTTTTGGCTCGGAGTACACTGTGAGTGTTTATGCTTTAGCATCCTTGCATGTGTGAAAATGATTACCATGATAGCATGCTTGCCATGATGCTAATTGCTTAAGTGTTTAGCCGCATGAATGCCTGTGGATGAAAGCTTTATTACATGAATTGGAACAATTCATCAAATGTGAGTTTTAAGCCCACTTGAGGGTGGCAAATCCGCGCTTTAGCCTACTTGCGAGTAGCACTTTCAAACCATTTTTGAAAACAAACATGAGATGTTTTGTTCCAATCCTTGCGATTGAGTCTATACTTGTGTGCTGTGCGTATCACATAGTAATTCTAGATTAATAACCGGAATAAGAACACATGTGTATATAAAAATAACATATCATGTTAGTAGAGGCCGATCCTTTGATCGGGCGAGCGGGGGTGCTCATTTCATGACCTTCCCCCCTCGTACCCAAGTTCCCGAGCCGAGGCAACTTTGGTGATGACGGACACGCGGCCTTAGGCACGAGTCAGGGTTTCCTAAATTTTCCAAAATAAAATATTTAAGTGGCGACTCTGAAATCTGGCAAAGTAGTCCATGTTTGGCACATTTTGGTTAAAATCGATTTTCCAAAACGATTTGTCAGATTTGGACTCTTTAGTGATTTATCAGTCTTACATTGCACTTTGTGAGATTAGATTCAAAACCGTGATAGGAGTCCGAACTGTAGTAGCTAGAACCCAATTCGCGCCCTCTCCAAAAGGGGGGCGCGCGGAGCAAGTTCGGGCAATCTACAGTTTCTGGCGACTCTGTTAGGGATTTAGAGAGCTTGACTCGAACTCATGATATGTTGTTTTATCTACATTTATGTGATTGTTTGCATTGCATTTGCATTAGTGCCCCTAAGTCACAGTGTTTGCCATCTGCTATTCCTAAACGGTTTGCCGGAGGCTTGCTTGGAAAAACGTGCCATAAGGCTGACCGGTTACGGGCTCTGCCACGATGGGAACACAAACCTCAAATTTTATCGAGGCACCCTTTTTGACCATTCGACCTAGTGCATATTGGAATCCGTAAAGACCATTCCAAACTAGGACAGGTTGCTTACCCGATTATAGGTTGTTTGAAAACCGCTGCGTGCGTAGTGAAACCCTAGCTCCTAACAAGACAGGACAGGGAAACCCTACCCCTCCATAGGGGTGTTTTGGCTCTCACTTGCTTGCTATGTGCTTTTAGAGTGTGTCTCTACAGGAATGCATGTATCATTGCAAGTCTGAGTATCAGTCTGAGGACATCAGTATTTGGGGGTATCAGATTTAAGGCAGTGATTTGGGGGCATCGATCAACATTTGAGAACAGTTCTTTCAGCTTGTGATTATCAACTGTGTGTTGTGTTTATTTAAGCCGAAATGTTATCCATTTTTCTGGTTGTTTGTTTCCTTATTTTGCTTTATTTAACTTTTTGCAATGTAGTATTGCATCATTGCTTCCGAAGAGGTAGTTTCCCCCAAAGCACTCTAGGTTAGAAGTAGAAAGCTTCATCGATCTGAGGATCTAGTTGACGGACAAGCAGTGTTTTTTTCACTACCCCTGGTTACAAGATGGAGGACAGTTAGGCAGAGAGTATCGGTACAGCAGTCGTTGGTTCAACGATCATTGTCCACTCCACCAGTGAGTAGTCGGGCTGAGTTTTCCATTTCTACCACAGAGAGAGATACAGATGTTCAGTTAGATCAGCACTTTATGGCAAGTATGGGGGACATGATGCGTCAGCTCCAAGAAACCATCCAAGCCATACAGTAGGATGCTGCCCGTCAAGTAGAGTTTGCCGCACGCTAGGCTGAGGTTATGGCCCAACAGGCGGAGCTGATTGCCAGACTTCAGCAACAACAACAACTACCACCATAGCAAACCGGGGCATCTACTTCGCACCCAGCTCCTCTCCCACCAAGAGTTCCAATACTCGGGGAGACCGCAAACGTCTAGGAAAATACGGACGTTCCGATGGGCCAACTCTACCCCCAATCCTACCCCAGCTATCCAAAGCACCCACCAATCTAGTGGATTCACCGTTTGAGTTCGAAGTGGATCCAACAACGCTAAAAGTGAACAAGCTAGAAAAGCTTTTCAAGAAGGCTCAAGGCGTGAAATCCATTCCGGATATTGATGATGGATACACAGACTCTGCAGTGACTCTGTCGGACAGATTCAAGATGCCGCATATAGACTGATTCGACGACTCTGGGAATCCTATGGTCCATCTACAGTTCTTCTTTGATATCCTATGACCAATGGGTCTCAATAGACTTCAGAAGCTGTCGCTTTTTGGCTGGACCTTGCCGGGTATAGCGGCCATCTGGTATGCAAAGTTGGAAGACTTTGTGAAGCGGAGCTGGGAGAAAATGGCCGAGGCCTTCATTGTGCAGTACTCCTACAATACCCAGATTGAGGTCACTACCTGTAGTCTTGAAGCGACCCGTTAGGAGCCAAAGGAGGGCTTCTCGAACTTTGTGACCCGATGGAGAGCCAAGACATCGATGATGACCATCAGGCCGGTTGACAAAGATCAGATTTAGATGGTTGTGCGCAACCTCTAGCCCAAGCTTATGTAGAAGATGATCGTTCTCCCCCTCCCCACCTTTGCAGATTTACATGAGATAGGGGTGCAGATCAA
>NW_021027821.1:191324-238082 GCF_004153795.1 Camellia sinensis | reverse complement strand
ACTTGGACGATGTACTTTGATGGAGCGTCAAACCAGTACGGGTATGGGATAGGGGTGTTGCTGATAGCGCCCGACAATTCCCGCATACCCTTAGCTTTCAAACTCTGGTTCAAAGTGTTAAACAATGAGGCAGAATATGAGGCATGTATTGCTGGACTAGAAGCCGCCCTGAAACTAAGGGCAAAACGGTTGGATGTCATCGTGTGAAAACCCATATTTAAATTATTCTTAAAATAAAATAAATAAATAAATTAATTAATTAATTTTATTCAGAATCTACCTAAAATATATAATAGTGTAAAAAAAATTAATTTTAAATTAACCCAATTCAATCACTAACAAAGACCTTATTAAAAATAAAAAAATGCTGTTGTTGCTCAATAATTATTGTTAAAAAAAAAAAGAAAAAAAAGGGGAAGAATCAGATTCTTGGCAGGTATGTGCCACCTGCAAGCTTGCATGTAAGCTTGGAAAATTCCATCCCATCATCATTCTTGGGTTAAGGAGAATTGTAGTGGGAAGAATAATGAGAAAGAGAAAGAGAGAGAGGGAGTAAGAGGGAGAGCTCAGCATAAGTTTATGTATATATACAAGGAGGCTGAAGCATAATCCCAAGTAGGTAAGGAGGCGTCCGGATCCTCTAGAGTGATCCGGTGAAGTGATCCTCTAGAGTGATCCTTCGTAGAGCGACACGTGTCCCATTAACGGAATCAAAGGCTGAGATGATTCTATACAAAACGACGTCGTTTTGGTACCCAAAAAAAAAAAAAAAAATTCTGAATTTGCAGATTTGCAGATCGAGAGAGAGGATGAGAAAGAAGAACGTGGATTTGAGGAAGAAGAAAGTGGGTGTTGTAAGTAGAACCCAAGATTGCTTCATATATACCTGCTTTCTTCCATGTATGGTGGTGCAGAGGAAGCAAGCGATCCACCCACGTCTTCTATTTTTCAGGTGGGTATCGCCGATCCAGGAACTGGGTTTTCTTGAAATCAGAAATGGTGGGTTTGGAGGATAAAGAAAGAGAAGGAACAACTCTAATGGAATTTACTGTGGGTTTGAGAAAATGGACTATTTTGGAAGTTGGGATTCCACCAGTGGGTGAAACCATAAGCTCTTCTCTCTCCTCCTGGATGGTTTCGTTTTGTGAGGATCCGGACGCCTCTGTAATGGGTTTCCAACAATTTCATCCGTGAAAATCTATATATAACTGTGTTCTTTCTCTCATGCTGTCACTTCCCAAGAAACCTTGAAGACCCCATCAATGGCTTCTTCTTCCTCATCCCCTCTCACGATTTGCAAATCTGCAAATTCTGAATTTTTTTTTTTTTTTGGGTACCAAAACGACGTCGTTTTGTCTAGATAGCATCATCTCAGCCTTTGATTCGTTAATGGGACACGTGTCGCTCTACGAAGGATCACTCTAGAGGATCACTTCACCGGATCACTCTAGAGGATCCGGACGCGGTAAGGAGAGGGCTTAGCTCATTATACCCATGCAAGTCTGCTGCTTCGTATGAGTGAGGGGATAATAAGAAAAAAAAAAAATATTAAATCTCAACTAACAGTAGAAAAGGAAAAGAAGAGAGGAAGTAAAAATCTTCTACCATTTCATCACCCATTTGAATCCTACTATTAGGTAAGAAAACCCTCTCAATCCTCTCATTTTTTTTATATATTTGAAATTTTCAGATTATATATATATGATAAATTGTCTAAACTTGTAGATGGGATTTTATTTGTACTTGTATAAAAATTTTATGATGGTATATTAACTATTGGTAATCTGAAAGTCATGATAATATTATGGAATTTGGACTTGCATGTATAGTTTATGCAATTAAAAGATTATTGAAGATGTTATTTGACCTTTTAAAACTGCCAGAAAGTTGTACGAATTTTTAGACAATTTTATACTCAAAATTTCGAGATGATTTCTCTACAAATTGTTGATAATTATATCTAGTTCATCCAGGAATTTTGGCAACAATTTTTGAGCTTTCTACGAAATTATACAAAATTTTAACTAAATCTGAAACTGTGTTGAAAATAATCTGTTTTGAATCTGCCAGAATGTTGCCCGAATTTTTAGACAATTTTATACTCAAAATTTTGAGATAATTTCTTCTACAAAGTTGTTGATAATGAGGTCTAGTTCATTTAGGATTTTTGGCAACAATTTTTGAGCTTTCTACGAATTTATGAAAATTTTTAACTAAATCTGAAACTGTGAGACAGATTTTACTGTGTATTTGAAAATTTATTTAAAATTCTATACTAAGCCAAATCTGTTAATTTCTAACTAAAAGATGAAATTTGAGAAGTCTAGTTTCATGATAAATTTTTAGATTGTAGATTTGATCTATAAAATTAAGCATGGAATTAATGTAAGGAAATGTCACTACAAAAAATTTGACTTTTTGCAACGGTAAAATGCCGTCGCAAATACTTAAAATGCCGTCTCAAAAGGTTTTTTGCGATGATAGATAACTTTTAGCGATGAAAAGTGGGGGGTCGAAACAAAGGGGGTCGCAAAAAGGTTTTAGTGACGGTACGTTGCCGTTCCTTTTTTTTTACGACAGCAAAGTTGCCTTTTTGCGACGGAATTTTTCCGTTGCCATTAATATGAAAAAATCTGAGATTTTTTGAGACGGCATTATTTTGCCGTCGCTAAAGGTGTTATTTGCAACGGCAAAAAATGCTGTCGCTAAAGAATTTTTATTGCGACGGGATACCTGCCGTCGCTAAAAAAATATTTGAGACAGCACGATGCTGTCGCTAAAAGAGTATTTGCGACGGCTAAGAGTACCGTCGCAAAAGACTTTTATCTCAATTCTACAAATATCATTTGTGACGGCAATGTGGTGCCGTCTCAAAAAAAAAAAAAAATTTGCAATAAAATTATTAAAAATATGAAAATTACATGTATTAAATGTAAAATAATTGAAAAAGAAACCAACAATTACATAATAATATAAAAATTTCAATATAAAAATAACAATTCATCCATAATAAAAATATTCTTGCGTTCATTCATTACAACACATTAACAAAATTATCCCACTACATAACTTTGCATAATATATACACAATGTTTAAATACATAATGTTGTTCACAATTCAAAATAACGTAAATCAAACACAAAAGTTTCCCTCATAATTCTTCCGTGGGTAACAAAAATAAATGTAAATCACAATCTTCACACGCCTGTATTCCACAAGAAGCAAACTGCTACTCGAGAAATATCTGAAAACAAAAAATAAAAATAATTAATGACAATACAATTATGTGTTAATATTTTA
This sequence comes from Camellia sinensis, assembly GCF_004153795.1. Classification (NCBI taxonomy): domain Eukaryota; kingdom Viridiplantae; phylum Streptophyta; class Magnoliopsida; order Ericales; family Theaceae; genus Camellia; species Camellia sinensis. The sequence goes on along the minus strand of NW_021027821.1, from coordinate 234,781 downwards.
ATTACAAAAAAACATAAAAAAATTAACTACTATATAAGTCTAGTTTTGTGAGTAATCATCATAGTTCAACCACTTATGGAGATGGTGTTTCAAAGTCAAAGGTGAGTAGAACCATACTTGATCCAGTTGTTTCTAACTTAACATCTCACAAATATATTCAAAGCAAGAGTATTAATTGAAAAATGGTCAAAAGTCATGTGAACAATCCTGGTAAACTATGAGATGAAGATAACTGTTTTGCCTGTTATTATTCCACTACAAAATTTGTTTGTTAAGTACTGACTATCTTTCCATCTTTTATCATATTTACCTAAGAAATTTGTTCTTTATACCACTGTAGAGTTGGAAATCTTTTGAGATTCTAAAATGTCAAGCTACTCTCTTTAGATCCCTCCTTTTCATACCGAAGGCATTTCTAAGTGTTCATGTGATGGTAGAAGTCTGGTGATGATTGAGGACACAAACATTAGTGCATTCTGAACTAATATGTAAATTCAAAGTGTAAGAACCAAAACATTAAAAGCATATAAAAATTAAAAGAAAGAATTGACAAGAAAGAAAGCTTCACCTTTTAGAAAAGAAGATTCTTTGCAATTCTAGTCGTGGTTTTAATATGATGATCGACTCCTTAAAATCAGAAATAGAAAGGAACATTAAAAAAATTTAAGAAAAAGATCCATATAAAAAGCAAGAGCAATTCTTTTACCCAAAAATGAACAAGACCACATGATAATTGTATAATCGATTCCACAAGCAACAAAAAATAAAAGAGAAAAAAGAAAAGGCTGATGAAACAAAGATCCATAGAAAAGCAAGAGGAAGATCCCGCTTTATGCCTTAGTTCTTCTCTTCTATGAAAAGAAACATCAAGCAGTGATTGACATATATGTTTTCACTAACTTAGGTTTAGAATACTTTTTTAGGTAGAGAGATGCAAACCAACCTTAAATTTAACATATTCACGAACTTGCTGAAATATTTCCTAGTCTAAAAAATTAAAAGAAGTAATAAGACACATTTGAATGAGGGTCAACAACTTCTTAGAAGTGTCAATGCTTCTCAAAAATAAGAAATTGTTGCAATCATGAACTTATCTCTAATTACAGAACAACAATACATATCATGGTACAAATCACTACTTATGAGGCAAGAGTTATAAATGGTCGTTGAGAGAAGTAGGAAAACAGTACTCACATCATCAAACTGTGAAAGGTCTCTAGCTAGATCCACCAGGCTTCGCATGCATGTTACAAAAAGATGAGGAGAAAGAGAAGATGAAGAAAAAAGAAAAAGCATTACCTTTGTAACATTTGGATGGTCAAGTTTAAGCCAAACAGCCACCTCTTGATGAAACGATGCCCGAAGAGCAGCAGTTTCAGCAGCCCAATCCAATGCCTTCACTATTATATTATGAAAGATATAGTTGTGAGAATATTGATATAAACAAAAATGTGTGATATTAACTAGATAAATGCAATTTTAAAGTTAAATCTAAAAGAATTAAACATGTTGATAATCAATAGTACATTGGTATTTACAACAGATTACATACACATAAAAAAATTACAATAGATTATATATACCTAACAAGCATGAACATAAGTATAAACATATGTTATAGATACATCTACATAAAGATGATGTAAAACTGATCATTAGACATATTCAATATGGTGTAACTAAAAATAATAGTAACTTGAACTTAGATATGGATTTCAAGATTGAATTTGAGAGCTTTATTATGATGGATTTGAAATGACAATATCAAATTAGTTATTTGAAATCCTTCATGCTAATGATTATAATGGCAAAATATTTGTCTTCTTGCTCTATTCTATCTTCCATTTCGTTGGTCAATCTCTCATTGATTTTTATAAAGTTTAATAACCTCAAATGTTAGAGGGAGTTCAATCTTTTGAATGCATAACAATGCTTCATTTGAAATCCATTTATCGAAATAGGAACCGAGTGTAAGTAGAGCAATAGATAAGCAATGTTATCATTGTTATGCATTCAAAAGATTGAACTCCCTCTAATATTTTCTAGTAGTAGTGTTCATATATTTTACATCACAAAGCATAAAATATTGAAGTGTGATTTTTATATAAAAAAAAAGATAGATAAATCTGAACACCCTTTTAATTGAATGGCTAATCTAGCATTAAAAGAAAAGGATTGAGGGGATTGTAGGAGAACACATTCTAGACAAAACCTCTAACGAAGTAAGGAGGGCAATTTCTTATTCTATTCCATTTTTATTGCTATGCAAAGAAGAAAAAAATATACAATATCATTACTATTCAAACAAAAAACAAAAATCAAGTATCATTTGACCCATTACAAAATAATGTTTTCACATGGAAATCATTGAAGAAAAGTAGCGGGAGAAAAAACCAAATAAAAATTGCAATCATGGAGAATGAAATTATCAATTTAATGATCCTACTAAAAAGAAACCAACCAAAAAGTAGACTAATTCAAGAAATTACGAAGAAAATAAGCATATCACAACCTCTTCAAAATTGAAAGCATTAAGTAGGTAGAGTATAGATTGTGAATTTAACGCATCTCTTTAATCTGATGAGAATGAAATTAATTCTAGATTGACTAAACAGAATGAAGCATAGGTAATTGTTGAATCACCTGCAACATCCTGGCCATCATAAGTCCCCCGGTACACGGTACCATATGTCCCCTGAGCTATGGCATTTCTTATATCCAATTTAGCTAAATCAATTTCCCACTCTTCTCTCTTTGAATGAACTTCCCTGGCTATGACATTTCCCAGTATTTGGGATCATCTTCAATTGCCCAGCTTATCACCAACACAAAGAAAAACTTAAATAAAAATAAAAACTTCAATTGCCTGAGAAGAACAATTTTGAATAAAATTTTATAAAAAAAACTCCAAAAACTGACCTAAAAATATTGTTCACAATATAAATAGCTTAAAAAATCTACTTGATAGGCTCCATTACTAGCCAGATTTCCTAAACAATGAAGTGAGAACCTAGTCTAGAATCTCAATTAGTAATTACATATTTGAAATGGTGCATGCGTATCTACTGAACATGATAAACAGACAATGAAGTTCAAAGAAAAAATTAGACAGTTTTGCACGGTAACTATGAGGCCCAACCAGACATTTAATTAGTAGATGTGCAATCAGCTATCCTGCCATAACGTGCTATGAACTTCGGTGAAGTATCAAAAGAAATTTGCTAATAAAGAAAAATTTGTACCTCAAAGTTGTTCCGTTGTGCTCCGGAGACCTTAAGTGCATTGACATCAAAGGAATCGATCCGAGGGCCTGCCAAATGAGTCTTTGCTCGGAATTATCACCGTCGTCCGAATCCATGCCTATTCGAGGTGTCAAATCTTCATCATCCTCCTCGTCCTCGATCTCTGACTTGTCCTCGTCCTGAAATACCAATTGAGATTCAATCGAATCCATTGTCGATAGCCTCTCGTTCTCTCTCTCCGATCCATCCTCCACCATACTTTCTCTCTTTAGATTCCAAGCCGAGGTTGAGATCGATTAAAGGCCGTGTCTAATATGTGAAAACTGATGCTCCATTTGTGTGTGCGCAAGTATGAGTGTGGAGATTAGAACCCTAGAAACTAGTGCAAAGATTGGCGATTGAGAGAAAGAGAGGGTTTTCCTATTCTAATATTTTAACTTTTTTAGGTGTTGAAAATTTATTATCTTCTTATTTGGCGCTTATTAATTTTCATTTTGGCGCCTTAGTTTTTCTGGTCACAAATGAAAATTTGAGGTAGCTTTTGATAACGTTCACCTTTTTAGTTTATGTTTATAAATTTTTTATAAATTAATTTTTGTTTATTTTTAGAAAAACATAAATTACACATGCGTTTGGTTTGAACAAAATATTTATAAAAAAATTAAAACATAAACAAAAAAACATATTTGTCTAGGCTTAAAATATTTATATTTATTTTTATTATTATTCATGACAATGAGATCATACACATTATAACTGAAAAAAAAAATGATTGGAAAAAATTAATTGAAAAAAAATTATTTAAAAAAAATTAATTAAAAAAATTTGTTAGTTAAATTTTTAAATTTCTATTTAAAAACTAACATAAACTCCTTTTTTGAGTTTACAATTTTTTTTTCAAATTTATAAACTGAGATGACCATTATAAACCAAAAAAATTATCAAAAAAGCTTTTATGATAGTTTTGTAAATTTTTGTAAATATAAACTAAAAACTAAAAATGAAATTGTTACCAAATAGGCTCTAAACAATGAATTCATGGCTCGTTTAATAAATTTTTTTTTTATTTGCGACAAGGGTATTGCGGTCACTGATAACCTATATTTGCGTCGGGGGAAGGTTGCCCTAAAAAAAAAAAAAAAACTCATTTTTTGGCAAAAACCTCCGTGTCCATTTTGCTGCGCAATAAAAGCTAGGAAAAGAGAGAAATAGAAAATGAGAGAGAAACAAAAGATGATCAGCGAGAGAGAAAGAGAGAGAGAGAGAGAGAGAGAGAGAGAGAAAGAAAGAAGAAGAGATGAACGAGAGAGATATATAGAGAGACATAAAAAAAAGAAACAAAAAAAAAAAAGAAGAGAGATGATCAAGAGAGATGAGTGAGAGGCATAGAAAGAAAGAGGCAGAGAGAGAGACCCATTTCATTTTTTGACTTTTTCCTCTTTCAACAACAATGGGCTCAGAGAAAGAGATGAGTGTGATTAAGAGAAATGGACGATTGAGAGAGAAGAGAGGTGGGTGAGAGAGAGACACAGAGAAAGAAACAAGATGAGCGAGAGATAGACAAAGAGATAGAGAGAGAGACAGCAAAAAGAGATGAACAAGAGATATATAAAGAGATAGAAAGAGAAAAAAATATGAGCAAGAGAGATAGAGAGCGAAGAGAGATGAGAAAGCCAGAGAGAAGAGCGATGAGTGAGTAAGAGAGACACAAAAAGAGAGAGAAAGAGAGATAGAGAAAAACAAGATGGGCGAGAGATAGACAAAGAGAGAGAGGGAGAGAGAAGAAAGATGAACGAAAGAGATAGAGAAAGAAAAAACATGAGCGGGAGACAAAGAGAGAAACAGAGCAACAGAGATAGACAAACAGACAGAGAAGAGTGATGAGTGAGAGAGAAAGAGAGAGACAAAAAAAGAAAGAGATAGAAAGTGAGAGACAGAAAAAGAGACAGAGAGAGGAGAGAGATGAATGCGAGAGACAGAGAGAGATAGAGAGAAGAGAGATGAGCGAGAGAGAGATGAGAGATGATAGAGATAGAGAGAAGAGAGATGGGCGAGAGAGAAGAGAGATGAGCGAAAGGGACAGAGAGAGAAAAGAGATGAGAGAAGAGATAGATGAATGAGAGACACACACACAGAGAGAGAGAGATAGATAGACAGATAGACAGACAGACAGACAGAGAAGAGAGAAGAGTGATGAGTGAGAGAGGGGAAGATGAAAAAATGGGTGAAACGAGATAGACAGAGAGAGAGAGAGAGAGAAAGAAAGAGAAAAAAAGAGCGAAAAGAGATAAACGAGAGAGAGATAGAGAGAGATGAGCGAGAGAGATAAAGAGAAGAGAGATGAAAGAGATAGAGAGAAGAGAGATGGGCGAGAGACACACAGAGAGAGAGAGAGAGACGGACAGACAGACAGAGAAGAGTGATGAGTGAGAGAGAGAAAGAGAAGAGAGACAGAGACACATAGAGAAAGAGACAGACAGATTGATAGACAAAGAAGAGTGATGAGTAAGAGAGAGAAAGAGAAGAGAGACAGAGACAGAGAGATAGGAAGATGAAAAAAATGGGTGAAAAGAGAAATGTTCAAAGAGTAAGACGACGTCAATTTTTTTTTCTTGCTACAGAAAAATACCGTTGCATTTATTTAAACCATTTTGTGACTATATATATATGAAGTTGTCTCAAAGCCACAATATATATATATATATATTTTACTTTTTTTTTTTTTTAACGGTACCTATTACAGTTGCAAAAAACTCTTTTTTTTTTTCTTCTTTTGTTTTTTTTTTTTTTTTTTTTTGTTGCGACAACAATCTTTGCCATCGCAAATACTCTATTTTTTTTTTGCGACAACAATTTCTGCCGTCGCAAATACTCTCATTTTTCGCGATAGCATTTTATGCCGTCGCAAATACTCTATTTTTTTGCTACGGCATGTTGTACTGTCTCAAAAAGTCATATTTTTTTACGACGGTAAGTTATGCCATCTAAAAAAGTCACATTTTTTGCGACGGCAAGCTGTGCCGTCTCAAAAGGTCACATTTTTTTGCGACGGCAAGTTGTGCCGTCTCAAAAAGTCATATTTTTTGCGACGGCTGCCCTTTCAAAAGTTCACATTTTTTGCGACGGCAAGTTGTGCCGTCTCAAAAAGTTATATTTTTTGCGACGACAAATTGTGCGGTCTCAAAAGGTCACATTTTTTGCGACGGCAAGTTGTGCCGTTACAAAAAATGACTTTTTGCGATGGCAAATGTGCCGTCGCAAAAAGTTCCGTCTCATAAGCCCACTTTTCTTGTAGTGTGTGACAAACCTGTGTCATAAAGATTGCTGAAAATTTTACAGGATTATTCACATCTTATTTTTCTGAAATTCTTTCTGAAAAGTGACCTAAACATCCCTATTGAGTATTCTGTTCATAATTTATTTAAAATTTTAATATCTAAGTTATTATGTTCATACCATGATTTAAATTAATTGTCTGTTAAATTTTGGACATTGAATTATTATTGTGTGACATGTATAATGTTTTATGTTGGGAGTTTTTTTTTTTTGTTGGTATAACATTATTGGTGATTGAGAATTGAATAATTTGTGTATAATATATAAAGTTACTGATAAAGGATTAATGCCGGGTATTCAGGGTAAGCTTTGGTTTTTAATAAGTTTTAAGTAAATTGCGTCGCGAAACCCTAAGATGGGATGGGGCTTATTTGAACCCTTATCGGTATTTGGTTTTGGAATAAGGGTGGATGTGCGGGTGGCACGCAGGGAAGTTACATACCCTTGGCAGATCGTTTCCTTGGGGCAGACCATGGATGTCACGGCTTGGGTATATAACTCCGGGCGTGAGCATTTTTGGTAGTTCTTGAATATTTGACCAAGGGGGGGGGGGTTTCCAAATTAACCGTGGCCGTGACTTAGTGGTTGGTAAGTTAAACCTCTTTGGCAAGATTTCAAAGGTCACCTAAGTTATTAAAATTAATTGAATTATTTTATTGATTGTAATTTATGTTTACAATTATATTATTACCTCGTGTTTATAATCTCATTATTTTCTCTCAAAAAGAATTGGTAGGTTGGTTATGTTTTCTTACTGTGTTGCAAAACTCATGGCATATATTTTGTTGCCCTGGCGTTTCATGCCAGATTATGTCGAGGAAGGGACTGAGGCTGAAATTGGAGCTGCTGCTACCAATATCGAACCTTACAAAGCGTCGAGGAAGGGACTGAGGCTGAAATTGGAGCTGCTGCTAATATCGAACCTTGGCTAACTTAGAGACAAGATTTTATCAAAATAAAATCCTGTTATTTCTTGTATAAGTATTTAACTATGTTGTGACGTTGTGTGTGAACTTGTAGTTTTATTTTGTTGTTGGACTTTGACTATGTAAGAATTTAAAAGTTCCTAATTAGTAGCTAAAATTTTTTCTAGCAAGTTATTTTTATTTAAATCTTATGACGTCAAAAAAAAAATTTTGGGATGTCACACATCGGGGACTCGAACCTTGTTGTATCTCAAGCTAAAGGAGATTGGAAAGTTAAAGAAAAAAATATGAGAATTTATCACCAGACCTTAGACGTTCTGATTCCTCGGTTTGAGAAACTTAACTTCGCTCATTTGTTAAGAGAGAACAACAGGTTCACCGATTCATTAGCAACTCTATCTTCTATGATAGATATCCTTTTCAGAGTCTGGATGCGTCCGATCATCATTGAATAGAAATTTATACCGGCCTACGAGCTGATTGCTGCCAAAGATGAGGTACAAGATCAGAACCCCTAGTATTACGACATTTGGAACTTCTTGGAAAAGGAAGCTTGTCCACCAGGGGCAAATGCCAAAGATAAGAGGGCAATTCGAAGAATGGCTACTCAGTTCATCGTCTGCGGGGGTAAACTGTACAAGAGGGGTCATCTCGGGATGCATAAGCTATGCGTTGATGCTGAAGAATCCAAGCGCCTGATGGAGGCCATCCATGGAGGAGAGTGCGGAGCGCACATGAGCGGGGTGATGCTAGCTCGAAAGATCCTTAGACAGGGTTATTACTGGTCAACCATAGAAGAGGATTGTATTGGCTTTATCCGGCGATGCCACAAATGTTAGATCCATGCAAACTGCATGAACATTCCGCCGTTGAAGCTGTACAACATGACTTCGCCATGGCCGTTTTTAGTCTGGGGGATTGATGCAATTGGGGCTGTCACTTTGAAGGGGTCCAACGAGCATAAGTATATTTTGGTAGCGATAGATTATTTTACGAAGTGGGTTGAGGCCCAATCTTACGCGGTGTTAAAGGCATCGCATCTCACTAAGTTCATCAGGAACAACATTATTTGTCGCTACGGGGTCTCGAATGAGATTATTTCGGATAATGGTTCCCATTTCAAGAAGGAAGTGATCGACTTATTGGAGAAGTACAACGTGGCTTTTCATAAGTCATCTACATATCGGCCGCAAACCAACGGAGCAGTTGAGACCGTCAACAAGAACATCAAGCACATTCTATAGAAGATGGTGGAAACCTACAGGGACTAGCCAGATAAGTTGCCATTTGCTCTTTGGGGCTACCGGACTTCAATTCGAACTTCTACTGGGGCAACTCTGTATTCCTTGGTCTATGGGATGGAGGCTGTTCTGCCTATCGAAGTTGAGGTTCTGTCATTGCGAGTTATGGCTGAGTGCCAGGTAGATGAGGTAGATTGGCAACAAAGCAGATTCGAAGAACTCATGCTGTTTGACGAGAGAAGGTTGAAAGCATTGTATCACGTCCAGGGTTATCAACGAAGAATTTCCAGGGCTTTTAACAAGAAGGTTATGTCCAGGAATTTGAAAAAAAGGGGATTTAGTGCTCAAAGACAACCGAGCTCCTATCCATGACCCTAGGGGCAAGTTCAGACCCAATTGGACTGGTCCCTATATCATTAAGTCTATCTAGTCGGGTGGAGCTATCATTCTGATGGATTTAGATGGCCTTGAGTTCTTCCAGCCGATCAACATGGACAAGTTGAAAAAATACTATCCCTAAGTGGCTCGCTAAGTCGAAAACCCAAAAGGGTGACCTAAGCAAAAGTTAGAGCATAAAAAATTTGAAATAATAAAAACTGCGCTTGCAAGGTTGAAAACCCGGAAATGGCGGCCTTGGCAAAAGTTAGAGCGCAAAATGAGAGGGTTAATACACGAGTGAACTTGAACCGAACTACGTAAGGCTTGATTCCCATCTTCGGGATACGTAGGCAACTTCATTCTGAAGTCCAGCCATAAAAACTTCCAAATCGACTTTGTCCATGTGATCGCGTTGGTCATCTTTGTCTATTCTGCATTCAAGAGCTCGATTGTGATCTGCAGTGCAATGCTATTTCGACTAGGGGCAACTTTCCAGTTACTGGATCCGGGGTTGTACATCTCAATGATAGATCTCGGGCATGTCCAGTTTTGATCCATATCAAAAATGGTTTTGAAAAGTTTTAATAAAAGTTGATTTTGCTCAAATTAATCTTTTTATGACTTAGACCATTTTTGGACCAAACGGAAAATTTTCAATACCCACAACCTTCAATTATATTGATTTCAGTACAGAGTTCTCCTACTCTTGAATACAAATTGAAGTTGCTTTTTATTACATGCATAAAGAAAACTTGAAAGTACTGATTAAAGCAAATAAATTCAAGGCATAGTCAGGTGTTATGCATCCCCACTCAGAGCTTGTAGAAACCTCTGATTCCAAAGTAGGCCCAACTTGCGCCTCTTCATCAAGCCAAGCTATGCACTCGTCACAAAGGGTGCAATTGAAAGTGGGAGTGGGGGCCAGAAGCTCTCTCGTCCTTCATGCTGTGGCATACTGAGCCAGATGTGAGCCTCGGACTGGAAATGCAGTAGGGTACTCTATCCCCTCTTCTGGGCAAGTCTGATCATGTCCAAATTGGCGCCGAAATCAGAATGGGAAGTAAAAGACACAATGTGTCAGGCCGATCAGCTGAATGCCCGGCTGGCGAAACATGCTATAGCTTATCGCCGGCAGGTCAAGCCAGGGGTAGCGCCAAGCAATGTTGACAGTGGATAGATTGCACATCCATTCGCACCATCATCCCTGATCTGGGGCATCGACTAGACGCCGCCGGAAGAAATAGTTGCGTGCTGAATATGCTGGGCATAAGTCCACCACTCTCAACTTGTCCATTAACCATATCTGGGAAGGGATGAAAAATGAGAGATTAAAGAATAGAGAGGTGTACGTGAAGAGAAAAGTGAGAAAAGGGTTTTGAGAGAAAAAAATAGAGCCTGAGGGTCGAGTGATGTGAGAAATACACATGTGAATAGGGAGGGAAACATTACCTGCAGCAGTAGTGGACTCCCCGTGAATCTAGTCGTCTCTCGGTGATGGAAGGCATCCAAACCCATCAGTGTCTCAGCTAGTGTCATGGCAATGCAGCTCTTCCACTCTTTCAAGCCCTGGGCAACCTCAATCAAACGGACGCTAGACCACCGGAGCCTGGGGTAAGCAAGAAATGAGATAACATGCACAAGCAAAGCGCATGTCGCCGAAAACCCTGCCAGTGATGATTGCTGTGATCACCGGCATCAGAAAACCGATGAATCAAGCTGGGGGTGTCTAATTCTCCATCGCGAATCAAAGACCAAGTGTCATGCAAAGTAAGCCCACACATCCGTCCTAAGGCTTGGATGTGGCCAAAACGGAATTGGGGTACGATCTCTTCATCTCGCTGAGATTCCATCAAGGCTTGGAAATCTTTAAAAGTGGGGCATATCTCTTGTCCACCAAAGCTAAAAACATGAGTTACCGGATTCCAACACCTAGCCGCGGCATGGAGGAACGAAAAACGCAGTGGGGTGCGGTTCAACGTGAATAGTGCATTTGTTCTAAAAACCTGGAAATTTAACTTTTCTGAGCCATCCAAGTTTGCAATCCAATTTGTGAGGTTTTGGACAAGAAATACTTCCATTTAGGACAAAAACAGAGTTGAAATGGAGAAACTACGAAGCTGGTGCTTTTGTAGAAGATAAGGTATTGAGTGGAAGACAGGTGGCAACAATCTGGGCACTTTCTGCATTAATGGCCGACCGGCCAAATCTGATGGCCGACCGACCATCTTTATGGACGATCGGCTAGTTCTTGTGGCTGATAGCTCTTTATGGTGGCTGGTGGCCTCCCACCTTGGCCGATGGCCCCTTCTTTGTTCTCTGAGCTGTCAATGTGTTGGAAGTGTTGATAACTTGTGTCTTGTTCCACTTCGAATGCTTTTTTGTGACGATTTTGTGAAGTCGTGCCTGTGTTACTTCAATTTGTTTATCGAGTTGTTGCATTTTTTGTTTATTGAGTTGTATTTTGCGTTGATTGTTAAGTTCTTGTCTTGCTTATTGAGTTGTATTCACATTTGGTTAGCATGTCAAGTCCTGGTTTTGCTTGTCGAGTTGTTTTGTTCTTTCAGTTTTCAGTTGGTTCGCTACCTAATTAAGACAATGCAATTCGAGTGTGTAGTTTTCAAACAAAGTTCAATCTCATTTACATGTTGTGTGATGCGATGCGATGTGATACTTAGAATGTAAAATGTTACACTTTTTCAATCAAAAAGCTGTTTTCATTCCATCATGGTTTCTTTTTTTTTTTGTGCAAGAGTACAAGTTTTAGAGAACATAAAACTGCCTGAGGCTGTACAATGTGCAAAAACTACAGGCAAAAAGACAAATAAAGCAAAAAAAAAACATCTGAATCGGTGCCAGTCGCCTCAAGAGTGGGAAGCCCTCCTCGTCCTCTTGCTCGACGAAGGCCCAGAACTACCGCCGTCAGCTCCGCTACCTGAGTCTGAACCCGAACCATCTCCAGCCTCATCTCCATCCTAAGGTAACTCTGACTGTGGACTCACTGCCTCCTCGTTAGACTCATCATCATCTGAGGCAGGCTCCCGCAAACTACTCCCGGTGTGAGTATGCCTAGTTCTGTTTCGGCTGTGCGCTGGAGTCCCTCGTCCCGCTCCCCCTGCTGCTCAGGGAGGCACTGAAGGTCCTGTTGAGGCGCCCGCTGTGGCTGGTATCTGGAATAGGACCTAAAAAGAATAATTTGGCAAATGCATCAGTTATGCTATGCGAAGCTGAGTACGGTATCAAATGTAGTATATGATTACAGTGTATGAATATTGTGAGCAGTATATGAACATCGTGAGCGGTGAATGATTTCAGTGTATGAGGGCCGTGGCCAGTATATGAGATGCAGTGTGTCGGTGTCGTGAGTCGTATATGAGTGTGGTGTATCAAATGCAATATTGATAATGTGATGCATCAGATTAGTATGGAGCAGATTATAGAGGGTTTTGGGACGGAGGTTGAAAGAACTTACTGGAATACCGTAAATACTGAGCATGTCCATGCTCGTCTGCATCATCTCCATCATAGAAGCCGACAGCTCTAGAGCCTGCCCAATGTACTCTATGGAAGTCTGCAAAAGTGTTGAGGTAATTAGTAATCTGCGGAATATCAACTGAAATGAAATGAATGTACAAAATGTAAAGTATAGCATATACCGGGGTCGGCCTCGAACTCCGACGAGCTCATGATCAGCTGGGGGAGGAGCAATGAGAATCCGATAAGTCTCTCCAGCCCGTCCTCAGCATGTCATAGTAGTGGGTAGGTCTGGCCACTCTGCCCTCTGTCTCCTCTGGGAACCCCTCCTACCATGGGCCTGGGTCACCCTGGGTCCTCCCACTCCTCCTGCTGTGGCTACAGGTCTCTCTCTCTCACCTCGGCGAACACTGGCCAGAGGCTGCATGAGATATGTCTGGATGAAGACGGTGTAGTCGCCGTCGAGCTTGAAAAAGTCGGCATCCCAACCTATTGTGAAATCAGTCATCTCCTGCGGGGTGTACCTCTCTATAAACCTCATGTGTGAAGGAGGCGGCATCGAAACCACTGGCTTTGGTAAACCAAGGCTCCGTCGCAGGAAGCGTTCACCCAAGTACCATGGTCGACAGACCGGACCCTCAAACAAAACCCGGAATCGGGAAGTCTCCTGAGCGCCCATAAACTGGTCTCTAACTACGTCAGGCTGCACTACCCAGGGCTGCCTGGTGATTTGTAAATGTCGGATATGCAGGTTGTTATCTGCTATTAAAAGTGCAATATAAAGCAAAGCTCAGATGAACTGTAAAGTTTGAAATACCTCTGCTGCGGCTACAGTGTCAAAATATAGGCAGAAGAATGAGAAAACTCTCGTGGCCTCTGCTCGTATCTCACATCGTACCTATGTGAATATGGAACCATGGGAGGCGTCTATACCTCTGGCTCTGGGGCAAGCCTCGGGAAGTAGGCATATACCCACAACTATAGAATGTGAAAGGGTAATAATGAGTATGTTTATCAGTAAAGCAGTATACAGATAAAGCAGAAATCAAAGAATGATGTGCAACGTCTTGTGCAGTGTGTGTAGTGTACAACTAGTGTAAAGCAAATTGCATGTTATGCAGTGTGTGTGGTGTATAGATAATGTAAAGCAGGACTGTAAAGCAGAAGGGAAAGATGTACCTCCTAGGCTCTCCAGTAGCCTCCTAGCAGATGCCCACATCGTGAGCGGTGAATGATTTCAGTGTATGAGGGCCGTGGCCAGTATATGAGATGCAATGTGTCGGTGTCGTGAGTGGTATATGAGTGTGGTGTATCAAATGCAATATTGATAATGTGATGCATCAGATCAGTATGGAGCAGATTATAGAGGGTTTTGGGACGGAGGTTGAAAGAACTTACTGGAATACCGTAAATACTGAGCATGTCCATGCTCGTCTGCATCATCTCCATCATAGAAGCCGACAGCTCTAGAGCCTGCCCAATGTACTCTATGGAAGTCTGCAAAAGTGTTGAGGTAATTAGTAATCTGCGGAATATCAACTGAAATGAAATGAATGTACAAAATGTAAAGTATAGCATATACCGGGGTCGGGCCTCGAACTCCGACGAGCTCATGATCAGCTGGGGGAGGAGCAATGAGAATTTGATAAGTCTCTCCAGCCCGTCCTCAACATGTCATAGTAGTGGGTAGGTCTGGCCACTCTGCCCTCTGTCTCCTCTGGGAACCCCTCCTACCATGGGCCTGGGTCACCCTGGGTCCTCCCACTCCTCCTGCTGTGGCTACAGGTCTCTCTCTCTCACCTCGGCGAACACTAGCCAGAGGCTGCATGAGATATGTCTGGATGAAGACGGTGTAGTCGCCGTCGAGCTTGAAGAAGTCGGCATCCCAACCTATTGTGAAATCAGTCATCTCCTGCGGGGTGTACCTCTCTATAAACCTCATGTGCGAAGGAGGCGGCATCGGAACCACTGGCTTTGGTAAACCAAGGCTCCGTCGCAGGAAGCGTTCACCCAAGTACCATGGTCGACAGACCGGACCCTCAAACAAAACCCGAAATCGGGAAGTCTCCTGAGCACCCATAAACTGGTCTCTAACTACGTCAGGCTGCACTGCCCAGGGCTGCCAGGTGATTTGTAAATGTCAGATATGCAGGTTGTTATCTGCTATTGAAAGTGCAATATAAAGCAAAGCTCAGATGAACTGTAAAGTTTGAAATACCTCTGCTGCGGCTACAGTGTCAAAATATAGGCAGAAGAATGAGAAAAACTCTCGTGGCCTCTGCTCGTATCTCACATCGTACTTATGTGAATATGGAACCATGGGAGGCGTCTCTACCTCTAGCTCTGGGGCAAGCCTCGGGAAGTAGGCATATACCCACAACTATAGAATGTGAAAGGGTAATAATGAGTATGTTTATCAGTAAAGCAGTATACAGATAAAACAAAAATCAGAGAATGATGTGCAGTGTGTGCAGTGTACAACTAGTATAAAGCAGATTGCGTGTTATGCAGTATGTGTGGTGTACAGATAATGTAAAGCAGGACTGTAAAGCAGAAGGGAAAGATGTACCTCCTAGGCTCTCCAGTAGCCTCCTAGCAGATGCCCACTCCAGCGAGATGAGGAACTCATATATCCATACAGTGTGGCCAAGCCTACGCCGCCCCAGTCATAGCGCCGGATGTGAGACAAGTCTACTAGTGCACTCAAGAGGTAGAGGCCAACGGTGTTCGCCTGGTCGGCGAATAAAGTAGTGCCAAGCAAGAATATGAGGAACCCCCCGGGCATAGTGCTCAACCCCCTCGCGAGTCGTCGACGTCTCCCCCCTGAACTGGTCGGCGAACCACGAATATCGCACCATCCCTGGTCGGGAGAGAGGTGGGCGAGTCCCTAGCAAAAAGATCTGAACAGCATCCCACTCGCCTATATCAGTGTCATAAGGGATCGGATCACCCCCTACTCCTATGCCGGTGAGCATGGAGAAGTCGAAGGGGGTCATCGTCATCTCCTCTGTTGCAGAAAGGTGGAAAGAATCGGTGGTATCCCACCACCTCTCCACTAAGGTGCCTAGAAGAGGCCGACTCGTAGTGAAGCGCGAGAGTCCCATGTAGAATACACCAAAACTGGCCTCATCGACGATGTGGCAAACATCATCGGGTAGCTCCATGTACCAGTCACATGCAATGGTGTTCCCATAACCCCGGAAGGCATGAGAATCTGCCTGTGGCCAAGATAAATAGATGCAAAGCAGTGTCAGGAATACAATGTATGCATGTGTTCAGAATTGATAGAAATGCAGTGTGTACATATGTTCGAGTTGACAGAAGTATCATGTATGAATGTGCTCAGAATGAACTAGGCATGTGATGTACAAGTGTGTTTGGATTAATCAGATGTAGAGTAATATTGGCTATCCAAGACAAATGACCTACATTGTAGAAAGTAAAGAGGAAGAGTATACCTCAGCGGCACCATAGGATAAGTGTAACTCCGGCTCGCGTAGCAGAAGGTCCTCTGGTGCACCTCGCGCGAATCTCCTGAACTGGTGGATGCCGTCAGGGGGCAACACGTGTACGTCAGGGTCATAAGACGCTGGATCGAAGGGTCGAATGTCGAGCGACAAAGGCTCAAACTCGGGATCCATCTCCATCCCCGGAGGAGCCCCATCATGTGGAATGTCATCCACCATCTCAAGAAGAATGAGAAAATAGTCGAAGATGTGGAAAATAGGTGAGAAAGCCAAAAGTTAACAAAAAGTCAACTCTGAGGGGTGAAAAATAGAAGAAAAGGTCAAAGCTCGGAAGAGGGCACGAAAATCAAGGGTGACTCAGAGGAAACAAACCCCAAATGAGGAAATCAAGAAAGAGGCACCGAAACCACTTTTCAATCGGTCCAAAATGTTAAGAACAACGAGGGTTTTGCGATTTGAATGTTTGTGGAAGGTTTGGAAACGCGTAGAAAGCACGGATCGAATGGGGGAAATGGTCTAGAATGAGAGGAGAAATGTTTTTCGGCCTTGAGGAAGTGAAGAAATGAGGTTCCAAACCCCATACTTAAAGACCCGAGGCAAATAGACCAAACTGCCCTGAATCTGCCATGTTTGGCCGACCGGCCACATTGTTGGCCGATTAGCTTATCTGGTGGCCGATGGGTGGCCGATGGCTCCCTCTTGTGGCCAATGGACCTCAAATGCCCTTGTTTGGGATTGTTCTGTTGATTTGTACCCTCATCTCTCAAGAAAGTTCAAGAAAATACACCTTTGAGCTCAAGCAGTTTTTGTGGAAGCTCTGAACTATGTTTCCAATGCGTGGCGCTCAGTACGAACAAAGTGTATCCTTTTCCGTATCCTTTTGTATACCGCAAAATCGATGAATCGCCTTTGAATGTGCTGTGTTAGTGCATTTTGTCATGTATGCAAGGTTGGCATTGTTATGCACCATTTCACTTGCATTGTTATGCATCGTTTCACTTGCATTGTTATGCACCATTTCACTTGCATTGTTATGCATGTTCCACTTGCATTGTTATGCATCGTTTTACTTGCATTGTTATGCACCTTTTCACTTGCATTGTTATGCACCTTTTCACTTGCATTGTTATGCACCGTTTTATTTGCATTGTTATGCACTTTTCACTTGCATTGTTATGCACGTCTCCCTTGCATTGCTATGCACCTTTTCGTTTGCATCATATATGCACGTGTTTATCTTGTATTGAAATTATATCTTGATGTAACATCAAACATGTGTTTCTACTATAATGTACATGTCAAAGTTTCTTTTTGTGCAGGCACGATATTGTATGTACGGTTCATTTGAAGCTGGCACAACCAGACGATGTTGTATGTGTTTCAGTCAGAGGAACTCCGGGTGAAATCATTCCTGTTCCCTCGAACTCTCTTGGTTACCTTTCTCCTCTCGCGTTTGACATGCGTTTGGACGTACCTTTCTCCTCTCGCATTTGACATGCGTTTGGACGTACTTTTCTCCTCTCGCGTTTGATGTGCGTTTTGGACGTACCTTTCTCCTCTCGCGTTTGATGTGTGTTTAGACGTACCTTTCTCCTTTCGTGTTTGATATGCGTTTGGACGTACCTTTCTTCTCTCGTGTTTGACATGTGTTTGGACGCACCTTCCTCCTCTCGCGTTTGACATTTGTTTGGACGCACCTTTCTCCTCTCGCGTTTGACATGTGTTTGGACGCACCTTCCTCCTCTCGCGTTTGACATGTGTTTGGATGCACCTTTCTCCTCTCGCGTTTGACATGCGTTAGGACATACGTTTCTCCTCTCGCGTTTGACATGCGTTTGGATGTACCTTTCTCCTCTCGCGTTTGACATGCGTTTGGACGCACCTTTCTCCTCTCGCGTTGGACATGCGTTTGGACATACCTTTCTCCTCTCGCGTTTGACATGCGTTTGGACTTACCTTTCTCCTCTTGCGTTTGACATGCATTTGGACGTACCTTTCTCCTCTCGCGTTTGACATGCATTTCGATGTACTTTTCTCTTTTTGCGTTTGACATGCGTTTGGACGTACCATTCTCCTCTCACGTTTGATGTGCGTTTGGACGTACCTTTCTCCTCTCACGTTTGACATGCGTTTGGACATACCTTTCTCCTCTCGCGTTTGACATGTGTTAGGACGTATCTTTCTCCTTTCGCATTTGACATACGTTAGGACGTATCTTTCTCCTCTCGCGTTTGACATGCGTTTGGACGTACCTTTCTTCTCTTGCTTTTGACATGCGTTTGGATGCACCTTTCTCCTCTCACGTTTGATATGCATTTGGACGTACCTTTCTCCTCTCGCGTTTGACATGTGTTTGGACGTACCTTTCTCCTCTCGCGTTTGATACGCATTTGGACGTATCTTTCTCCTTTCGCGTTTGTCACGTGTTTGGTCACCTTTCTCCTCTCGCATTTGATATGCGTTTGGACGTACCTTTCTCCTCTCGCATTTGACATGTGTTTGGACATACCTTTCTCCTCTCGTGTTTGACATGCGTTTGGACGTACTTTTCTCCTCTCGCGTTTGACACGCGTTTGGACGTATCTTTCTCCTTTCGTGTTTGACACGCATTTGGTCACCTTTCTCCTCTCGTGTTTGATACGCGTTTGGATGTCCTTTTCCTTTCACATTTGGTATGCGTTTGAGTTGTTTCGTTTGAGACTTTGGGTTCCCGATAGTCGCTTCTAGTCTTTTCTGCGTGAGCGGAGTGAAGATTGCATAATTTTCTTACATCCTTCCTGCATGAAATGTAGTTCGGCCTGTAATTCCCGTGGGTGGCGTGTTCACTTACTTGCTTATGTACGAGTTCGCTATAGTATTTCTTTGCATAACAATTGTATGATATTTCTTCACAGCCCTTTTTGCATAATCATAAGTTATGTTCTGCATTGTGCATGTCATTTGCATTTTGCCCCAACCCGTGGGCGCATCTTTGTATTGTTATTTTGTATGTTTGTCTGAGTCTTTGGCCTTGTCAAAAATGGGTCGTCTCTGGGCTTTGACATTCACTCCCGTCATCTCATGACTTTCGAGTTCTGTCAAAGAGGGGCAACTTTAGACACCCCATTTTTAATCATCCTCAAGACTTGGACGTCATCATTTGAACACTCAATGATCATCCATGCTCGTGTTCGTTTTGAGTTCCTGAAGGTCTCGGCTGTGCGCCTTGCCGTGGAGCCTTTTAACTTGTCTGGTTTGTGCTTGGTTGTGGACCAAGAGCTTGTGGCTTTGATTCTGAGGGAAGCCTGTTAGCCAACCCTACAACCCATCGGCCAGGCCCCATGCCCATCGGCCATCAGTGGTGGCCGGTCAGTCTCACTGATGGCCGGTCGGCCATATTTTTTGGCCGAGGCCCTTTTCTTTGCTTTTGCAGATATTTTGGTGCATGCTGTGCCAGCTGTTGAGCACAGAAGGCATCCTCCATACACGCGGAGGGATTGTAGCAAGCTTCTAGCTTGTCAAACAAGCTTGAGACTTGTGATTCTATATAAGGGGAGGCTCCTCTCCCCTTCCAGAGGTTCAGAATTTTGATCATGGATAAACATATCCCTCTCTCTCTCTATAATTCTCCATCTTTCTCTATATTTGTACTAGTTTGTGTCTTAAAGTGAGTTTTCTTCACACTTTTGCACTAAAGCCCTAGTGAAACACCTTCACTCTTGAGCTAAGGTTCTTGGAGGTTGCATTTGAGTGATTTTGGCTTGGTTTTGCCTCAAAAGTGGCTGGTTTTGAAGTTATTCTTCATGAGTGAGTAGTTACCCTCTTTAAGCCTTGTTTTGCTTAAGTATTTGGACATCATTGCATGCTCTTTTAGGCCTTACTTTCAACTGAAAAAACTCTTGTTTTTAAGTGTTTGAAATGTTTTTTGAGGCTTTGTTTGAGTTAGGGGTGGTTTACCCCCGTTGGTGGCTTATTTTCCTTTGCTTTGTTCTATCTCTTAAGGCCTTTCAAACCACCTTGTTTTGGTTTTTTAACTACTGAATTCCAGAGGAATTTCGGTGGTGGAAAGTGGGTTTTGAGACCCAAAATGGATGGGGGTGGTGCCCCCCTCTTGTGTTTTGTTTGCATGTGTTGTTGGCTTAACACTTTGGCATGCTTTTCTACCTTCATAAGGCTCTATCTTAGCATGTTTTAGGCCTTATTCTAACATGATATAACTCTGTTTTGGGTTAGTTTGGTTGCTTCTTACATGCTTCATGTACTTGTAGTGCAATCCTCTTAGTTAGCCTAACATGCTCTATGCTTTGGACCACCATTTTAGCATGTTTTTGGCTCCACTCCAGCAGACTTTTACTCATATTTTGGCATGCCTTAACTCTGATTTTGGTCGACAAGGTCACCTCTTACATGGTTTATACACTTGTAGTGCAAGCTTGTTCACTAGCCTAGCTTGTTTGATGTTTTGGCCTATTGATCTAGCATGTGTATGCTTTACTCCAGTACATTTTTGGCTTCGATTTGACATGCTTTAGGTCTGATTTGAGTGGTCTTGGTCATGCATGCTCGGCTTTGCATAGCTATAGTGCATTTGGCTTTGCTAGCCTTAAGCTTTGAAACCTCTAGCATGTCATATTTGAGCTTTTTGCATGGTATGACATCATTTGGCATGTTATTTCAGACCATATACCTCTGCCATATTCTCACATTTATCATCCCTTTGTTATGTTTGAGGGTTGAGCCTTATGCTTCACTTATGAGCCAATATGTATGCATGCTTGCCTAAGCTTTTGGGGCTACCATCTCAGCATGCTTTTGGTGTTATTTTACCATGTTACAACTCTGATTTTTGTTGGTGAAGTCACCTCATGCTTGGTTTTCGTATGCGTAGTGTAATCCCACTCGTTGGCCTTGCATGCGTCATGCTTTATGCCTCCCATTCTAACATGTGTTAGCTCTACTCCATGCATGTTTTGTCATTGTTTTAACCTGCCTTGGGACTGTTTTGAGTGATCTTGGCCCTTTGGGGCTTGCCTTGTGTGCCTATGGTGTAAGTGCCTTAGCTAGTCTTGAGTTTTGGACATTTTAGCATGCTATATTTGTGATGGTCGCATGTTTTGTCATCATTTGGCATATGATTTCAGAGCATATAACCTTGTCATACCCTCATGTTTATCACTCTTTAATTGTGTTTAAGAGTTGTGCCTTTATGTCTTGCTTGCGAGCCATGAGTTGAGTATGCATTCCTTGCTTTTTGTGCTTAAGTTTTGTTGAGTTTTGGCCACTATTTTGGCATGCATGAGCTTTGTTTTGGGACTGGTTTGGGTGCTTGTGCATAGTATTGCATAGTCCTAGTGTTGTGTACCACACTAGCTTTAATGTTGGAGTCCTCTAGCATGCTATGCTTGTGGTGTTTGTGTGATATAACATCATTTGGTATGTGATTTCAATGCCTACATCTCTGCCATACTCTCTTTTTTGTCACTTCTTCATTGTGTTTGAGAGTTGTGTTTAACGTATGGCTTGCTAGCCAATGCATGAACATGTTGTTGTAGCTTTTGGTGCCTCATTTCTAGCATGATTCTACCATTGTTGTGGCATGAGGTAGGTTTGACCATTTGAGCATTGTAGTACATGCTTCATGTGTGATACACTTCACTTGCCTTGATGCCTTAGCTCCTAAACATGCCATGCATGCATTGCTTACATGATAGAGCCTTGTGCATACCACTCTAGCATTGATAGATAAGCATGTTGTTTGCATGTGTGTTGCATTGCATTGTGTTTAGATTGGATGTTAATCCAAACATGAGAAACGAGGGGCGTTTCATACTTGAAGTGATGAAACACGCCTCATTTCTGTCACCGTCTCCCTTGATTGTGCATGATAGGGTGGAGGCCTCTCGAGTCCTATGTGTTATTTGTGCATTCATCAACATTGTACAAGCTTGACTCTTTTGCCATCATGCATCGAGATGCGTGATTGGTGGCTTGAGAGCCGAGCACTGCACTCCTTTGAGTTTGAGACATGATAAGGAGTGTGGTTGCAAGGAGTGTGGTTGCACACACATTCCCTTGCAAATACACTGTCATGCCCCTGTTTGTGCTCTGTTGCAGCAAAAGGAGAAATTGTAGGAAGTAGTGGCCGACCGGCCATCAAAGCTACAGACCGGCCACCAAGGCTGCCGATCGGCTATTAGAAGTGGCCGATGGCCACCATCTTTGGTCGATCATCCCTCAGCATGTTCCTGAGATCAATAAGAAGCAATCTGGAAGTTGGCACAATTTTCAGAGTTCTAAAGGTGTGCAAACAGAGACATCTTGAGGCACGACGGTGGATTTCCGGGAGGACGCAACCAAGCATGCATGCCTTCCTCCCCCGCGAGGCCATTTTACCGCTTTGCTAGCTAGTTGTAGTTAATTACATGTTTTGTAATTAATTAGTTTAATCAGTGTTGTAATATTTAATTAGCTTAGATTAGCTGGTTATTTAATTCATTTTGGTTTGTAATAATTAATTAGCTAAATTGGTTAATTAGTTAGCTTAATTAGCGTAGCTAGTTAGCTTTCGTTTCATTCGGACCCTCTGTCGAGAGAGCACAATGTTGTAATAAGTGTGCGTGAGTGTGTGCATGTCTTCCAACCCCATTTCTTTCTCCCTTTTCCTTATCAACTTTTGATGGTTAGTTTTGGGACATGTTTCAATTAGCATCCTTCTGCTTGCATGTGTGCATCATTCATCTGTCTTGTATGCACCGGGCTCGACGCATTATTCAAACTGCATCGCATTTCAATACTTATTTGAATACATGTATCGATTGTTGCATTCATATGCCATCGTAGATAGCCGAGCCTACTTAGTTGCATTTTGCTTGTGTTGCATTAGGCATTGTTGACATAGCTAGGATCATGCATGATTACTAACTAGCTTCTGTTTTAGCTCGGAGTACACTGTGAGTGCTTATGCTTTAGCATCCTTGCATGTGTGTAAGTGACTGCCATGATAGCATGCTTGCCATGAGGCTAACTGCTTAAGTGTTTAACTGCATGAATGCCTGTAGATGAAGGCTTTATTACTTGAATTGGAACAATTTATCAAATGTGAGTTTTAAGCCCACTTGAGGTGGCAAAATCATGTTGTTTTAAGCCCACTTGAGGGTGACAAATCCGCGCTTTAGCCTACTTGCGAGTAGCACTTTCAAACCATTTTCGAAAACAAACATGAGATGTTTTGTTCCAATACTTGCGATTGAGTTTATACTTGTGTGTTATGCGCATCACATAGTAATTCTACATTAATAACCGGAATAAGAACACATGTGTTTATAAAAACAACATATCATGTTAGTAGAGGCCGATCCTTTGATCGAGCGAGCAGGGATGCTCATTTCATGACCTTCCCCCCTCTTACCCAAGTTCCCGAGCCGAGGCAACTTTGGTGATGACGGACACATGGCCTTAGGCACGAGTCAGGGTTTCCTAAATTTCCCAAAATAAAATATTTAGGTGGTGACTCTGAAATCTGGCAAAGCAGTCCATGTTTGGCACTTTTTGATTAAAATTGATTTTCCAAAACGATTTTCCAGATTTGGACTCTTTGGTGATTTATCATTCTTACATTGCACTTTGTGAGATTAGATTCAGAACCGTGATAGGAGTCCGAACTGTAGTAGCCAGAACCCAATTCGCGCCCTCTCCGAAAAGGGGGCGCACAGAGCGAGTTCGGGCGGTCTACAGGAAGCATACTTAAAAATTTTGTCCAATGAGCTATGCTTACATGGCTTAGTAAAATTATCCAAAGCATTACATAATAACTCACACAATAGGTAGAAAGATCATCTTGTACATGTTGGAACTTTTAGACATATAGTCAGCCAAACAAAATGCTTATATATATGGGTGACCCAATGTATTCACCAGGATAGTAAAAGATAAACAAAAGAAACAAAACAAAGTCTCGTGCTTGAGACATTCGGGCTGACTCCCCAAAAACTTGACTTCCTATCATAAACTTCGTCGTGTCTGGGTTTGGACATCTCTTTGCTCACCTACACACACATGAATGAGAATGAATGAAAGCCTAGTGAATAATATCAAATAATGAAGTCATATGAATGAAAATTCACAACAGATATATCAAACGGCTATAGGAGCATTCAAGTTTTTATTTGATACATCAAACGGCCTCGAGCCCAAACCTGTCTAACGGCCTCGGGCCCAATTCATTCTTATCAAATGGCCTCGGGCTCAATTCATTCATGTTAAACGGCCTTTGGCCTAATCATTCATATCAATCGGTCTTTGGCCCAATCATTCATAGCAAATTGCCTTTGGCTCAATTGTTCATGTTAAACGGCCTTTGGCCCAATCATTCATATCAAACGGCCTTTGACCCATTTATTCATATCAAATGGCCTTTGGCCCTTTCATTCATATCAAACGGCCTTTGGCCCATTCATTCATATCAAATGGCCTTTAGCCCATTTGTTCATAGCAAACGGCCTTTGGCCCAATTATTCATATTTATGTGCATTTCATACTTGAGCTCGTAAGCATACCGTAATCATAATCGTATTGCAACTGCTTTATTCAATCATTAGTACAACGAATATTCTATTCGAATTAACAAATCCGTAGAACTCATACAAAAGTAAGCATTTGGAAAGTAGCATACTTCAACACATTCTTACTAAGATATTACTTAAAGGGCATATTTGATTGGAAGGATTAAAGCATGAGATTGAGATTATTAATCCGTCAGCCTAATTATCCTATGTTTATTTTGACATTTTGGTTTAGGATTATTAATCCAATGGATAATTAATCCAACAAATTTGTAGGATTATTAGTAATGGGGTATGAGTGGGATAGTGAATACCACACTAATTTAATAGGATTATTAATACCTCACTATTAGTCTTGTGAATCAAACATGGCCAAAGTGTTCTGCCGGTGGATTTGCCCTTGTGCTTGGTCGTACACAATTTACAACATATCAGGTCACAAGTGATTCAATTCGTTCTTAAATTGTTTATTTCTCTTAGGCCTCTTTTTTATCCCTTTAACTCATTTACAATGTTCAATGCATGCCTAAGAGTGCTTAGAAGTGAAAGAGAACGGAAAACAGAACATAAAGTAACTTTTCGAATTTTTTGAAACAGGGCTCTCCGCTCGAGCATAGGTTTGGTCACTCGAGCGGACCCTTTTGGTTTGCAAAAATATTGGTTGCTTGCAATTTAAGCTCTAGCGAGACTTTTGACACTCTAGCGAGGAGTCATGCAAAGCAAGGTACACTAGAGCGGAGATTCAGCCGCTCGAGCCACCGTGTAATCTCTGCAAAACTTCTGGGAGCTACGTTTTCACGCTCGAGCGCCGTTTTTCTAGCTCGAGCGGACAGATCGAATTCTGGGTTTTCCAGAATTCTTCTTGAAGCTCAAAACACATCTTCAAATGTCCAATTCGTGTATAACTCATCCAAACATGCAAGAATACACCTAAAAACATAATTTTGAAGAGAACTTTCAACCACAATTGAAAATTCCATGGATCTAATGGTTTTAAAACATGAACTCTACATATATACACAATCCATGTTTTATGTCTTACATAAACAAGCTTCAAGGCTTGAAACTAAGCCTCAATACATGAAATTTCTTACATGCATGTATCAAACAATCCTCAATGAAAAATAACCAGCATGCTTTACATTCAAATATGCAAAATTATGGCCAATTCTCACATGCATGCATCCCATGATCTCAAATTTACCAAGCTTAGCTTAATTTATGCATTAAACTTCACATATACTTTGAATTCACTTAGTTATGAACTTAAACATGCCTTTTCGCGGGATCAAGAATGATCTTAAGGGCAGGTTGTTGTGTTACAAACAAGATTGGACTGGTGGCTTCAGAGCTGGCTTCAGGTATGTACTACAATCAAAGAAGAATGATCTTTATAAGCTTCTTTTTCTTTTTTCTGTAACCCATTTTCTTCTTTTTTGGTGAATTTTAATATAACTTGTTATGTTTTCAGGATTTTGCCTCCAGTCATTTCATTTGGGGAACAACTAGATAGAAACACTGGTATGGGAATTAACTGTAAATAATTCTCAACCTAAATGAAATTTCTTTTATATTTTGGAATGGATGTTAAATGGCTTCAGGTATGTACTACAATCATGATATGTATCAAGCCTTTATTTGCTATATGATTTTACATTAAATGCTCCACCTGTGACTTGCAGAAGAGGTATTAACTGCGGTTCAAACCTTAGCTTCCACTGCAATTTGTGGGATTATTCACTCCATTGTTGGAGGGCAACCTTTACTGATTTTGGGAGTTGCAGAGCCCACTATACTGATGTATACATTCATGTTTAACTTTGCCAAAGAGAGACCAGATTTGGGTCACAAACTGTCTCTTCCATGGATTGGATGGTGAGCTATTAATCTTCTAGTCTTCCTAAATGATATAATACTATTGGCATGGTTTTCGTCTGTTGGCAGTTTCATTGCTTGAAATTTTTGTGTTAAGCTTATAATATATAGTTTTTAATTTCTCATTTTTCTAAATCTATTAAGACATGATGTGATTTGGTGTGGGAAATTAATGAATAATTGTAGATTAGGAAAAGACCCATGTAGACACCTTGGTTCTTCAAGCCTGCAACCCTTGGTGGCCTACCGACCACCTTTTTGGGCTGCCGACCATCACTTTTGATTGCCGGCCACTGATGTGGCCTGCTGGCCACCAGTGTCTTTTGCAGATATTTTGTGACAGCTATGTCAGTTGTTTGTACAGATGCTTGCATCTGCCCCCATGTGTAGGGCTGGATGTTCCTGAGGAGAATTCATATTTTGTACATATAGAGGGCCTCCCTCTCATGTTTTAAGGTTAGAAAAATTTTAGAGCAAAATTTTTCCTCTCTCTACAATTCTCTCTCTCTTCCAAATTTCTACATTTTAGCCTACAAATTCTTAACTTTTGGCTATACACTCTTAACCAAACCTTCTCATCTTTGAGCTGAGATACTTTTGAGCTTGGTTTGAGATTTGGAAAGGTGTGTTGTCTTAATTTGTTGCCTAGAATTGGTCTTCTCTTCAAGAGGTATAAGGCTTTGCTTGTTGCTTTGTTTTTATTTGCTTTTATTCTTGCTATTTTCTAACTGTTTTTAGGCTATAAAAACTCTGTATTTTTGGACTGAAGCTTGGGTTCTAAGGCCATTAAAGGTTGAGAGGTGGTTCACCCTTCTTTGCACTTTGTTTTGGAGGCCTTTACCCTTGTGTTTTCCATCCTTTAACTATCTATTTTTGAGCTTTTAAACGCTATTTTTCAGAGTTATTTAGTGGCCAAAATCATGTTTTGAAGTCCAAATTTGGAGGGGTTGGCCTCCCCTCATTGTGTCTTGCTTACTAGCCTAGCTTGTGCTATATTTTAGCATATTAATCTAGCCTTTTTTGTCGTAATTTCCGCATGTTTTAGGACTTTTTTAGACTGTTTTAGCACTATTTTTGGTTGATTAGTGCATTTGAGCTTTGTTTTGCATGCTTATAGTGTAATTGTCCTCATAAGTTTGGTGTTTTAGGCCTTAAACACCATTTTATTTGAATTGATTGCATTTATTTATGGCTTTCCATACTTGCGATCACTCTTAATCACCTCTGCAACCTCCTTCTTTTCTTGGCTTTTGTTTTTCTTTGAAAGTGGTTCAACAACTTGTTTGTTTAAAGCATGATATTGAGATGTCGTGCTTAATGGTTTAATCTCTTTGGGGTTCATTACCAACGGTATGATGTCTCTTTCATACCTAAGAAAACACATGGTTTGAGCCTTCTTTCCATTTAGAGGACTTAAACTTACCATTGGACTCAATGAATTAAAGAATGGATGGTAATCTAAAATGGAGTAATAAAATTGAGGCTAAAATGGTGCAAGATAATAAAAAGTGTTGTGTTCAATCAGACGTTAATTGAACACATGGACGCTTGAGGCCTTTCATACTCATTAGTGATGAAATGATTCAAGTTTCCAAGGTCACCACTTCCCTTGATCAATTCATGGAAGGGAGGAGGTTTGTGTCTTGTTTTGTTGCATTTATTGAAATTGCACACTTTGGTTCATGAGCCATCTGTAGACATCCCATTTTTTATGGCCTTTACGACTTGGACGTCATCGCTTGCACACCCAATGATGAGTTTATATGCTTGTCAAGTGCTCAAAGTTCTCAGTGGAATGCCATAACTTTGAGTCTTTCAAACGCTACACCCCTGTTGCCTTTATTTTTGGATCAAACCCTAAGATTTTCAATCCTGCAACCCTTGGTGGCCTGCTGGCCACTTTTTTGGGCTGCCGGCAATTACTCTTGGTTACCAGCCACTGATGTGGCTCGTTGGCCACCAGTGATGGCCAGCTGGCCACCAGTTTCTGTTGCAGATATTTTGTGACAACTGTGCTAACTGTTTGCACAGATGCATGCATTTGTCCCCACATGTAGGTCTAGATGTTCTTGAGGGGAATTCATGTTTTCTATATATAGGAAACCTCCCTCTCTTGTTTTAAGGTTAGAAAAATTTTAAAGCAAAATTTTTTCTCTTTCTCTACAATTATCTCTCTTTCTCTAACAAATTCCTACACTTTTGCTTACAAATCTTCAACCTTTGCCTATACACTCTTCATCTTTGAGCTGAGGTATTCTTGAGCCTTGTTGGAGCTCTAGAGGATCTGTTTGCTTGATTTTGTTTCTTGAAATTGGTTTTCCTCTTCAAAGGTATAAGGCTTTGCCTATTTGCTTGCCTTGTCTACTATTTTTCTTGCAATTTTTCAACTATTTTTGGGTTGTAAAACTTCTGTATTTTTGGGCTGAAACTTGGGTTCTAAGGCCATTAAAGGTTGAGGGATGATTCACCCTTCTTTGCACCTTGTTTTGGAGACTTTTACCCTTGTGTTTCCCATCCTTTCATTATCTATTTTTGATCTTTTAAACACTGATTTTCAGAGCTTTTTTAGTGGCCAAAATCATGTTTTGAAGTCCAAATTTGGAGGGGTTAGCCTCCCCTCCATATGTCTTGCTTACTAGCCTAGCTTGTGCTATGTTTTAGCTTATTAATGTAGTTTTTTTTTTTTGGTCTTAATTCCAGCAAGTTTTAGGACTTATTTTAGACTGTTTTAGCATTATTTTTGGTTGATGGTTGCATTTGAGCTTTGTGTTGCATGCTTATAGTGTAATTGTTCTCATGAGTTTGGTGTTTTAGGCCTTAGACGCCATCTTGTTTGAGTTGATTGCATTTATTTATGACTTTCCATACTTGGGATCACTCTTATTTACCTCTGCAACCTCCCTCCTTTCTTGGCTTTTGTTTTGTTTTGAAAGTGGTTCAAACAACTTGTTTGTTTAAAACATGAGATTGAGATGTTATGCTTAATGGTTTAATCCTTTTGGGGTTCATTATCAACGGTGTGATGTCTCTTTCATGCCTAATACAACACTTGGTTTGAGCCTTCTTTCCATTTAGAGGACTTAAACTCACCGTTGGACTTAATTGAATTAAAGAATGGATGGTAATCTAAAATGGAATAATTAAAACTTGGGTCTAAAATGGTGCAAGATAATAATTTGGTTGTGTTCAATCGAACGTTAATTGAACACATGGAAGCTTGAAGCATTTCATACTCATTAGTGATGAAATGATTCAAGTTTCCAAGGTCACCACTTCCCTTGATCAATTCATGAAAGGGAGGAGGTTAGAGTCTTATTTTGTTGCATTTATTAAAATTACACGCTTTGATTCCTAAGCAATCGTGCAATGAAATTGCTTGAGTTGATGGTTTGTGGACCAACTTTACTACTCCTTTGATTTGTTCATGAAAATGAGGGGTGAGTTGTGCAAATAGACCCTTGAGAATACCCTATGCATGCTGTATTTGTTCTCTATTGTAACAAGATGAACCCTGCAGTAGTGGCCGGCAGGCCACCTTTAATGGCTGGCCGACTATCATTGGTGGCCGGCAAGCCCTCACTACTGGCCGGTCGGCCACTGATGCAAAATTTAGCAGTGTGTTTTTTAAGCAGAGCATAGTTGTTCTGGAAGTGGACAAAGGTGTTAGTGTTCTATTGTGCAACAAAGGCCTTCTGGAAGTAAAAAAATGACTTTTTAGGTGGAAACTAAGCACGTATATGAGCATTCCTTACGTACCGAGCATGTTTTAGTTTAAATACTTAGCTTAGCTATTTGTTGTAATTAATTAGTTGTTGCTAGTTAATTTTGTAAAGTGATGTAATTATTTTAATTAGCTAGATTAGTTAATTAATTAGTTCATTTGTTTTAATAATTTGTTGAGTAGTTTAGCTAATTATTCATTTCGGTTTATAATAGTTAGCTTAATTAGCTTAGCTTTAGTTAGCTAGTTAGTCAGTTCATTTAGACTCTCCTTTGTGAGAGCGCAATGTTGTAATAATGTGTATGTCTTCCAACCCCACGTCTTTCTTCTTTTTATTTAACTGCTTACGATGGTTAGTTTAGGAGCATCATCTTTTGTTTAGCATTCTTTATGTTTGCTTCCATTTGTATGGCATGCACCGAGGCTTGGTTCATCATTCTAATTGTATTGTTAGTTTAATACTTCTTTGAATACGTGCTTAGACCGTATGCTATCAAAATTGATTCATATGCCATATTTGTAGCCGAGCCTAGTGACTACATGTGGCATGTGTTGCATTAGTCATATTGCATAGTTAAGAATCAAGCATTTTTCTAACTCGTTTCTTTTTTGGCTTGGAGTACTAGGTGAGCCTTTACTCGCTTTAGCATTATTGCATGAATGTTGATGTTGCCATGTTTAGCATGCTTGCCATGAGGCTAATTGCTTAAGTGCTATAACTGCTTGAATGCCTGTGCATGAAGGCTTGTTTCTTGAATTGGAATAATTTGAGCAATGTTCATATGCGATCACTTTTTCAAGTGGTACATATTTTGAAACAATTTTCAAAACAAACATGACTCGAAATGTTCTAATTCTTGTAAGCTAGTTTATACTTGTGCGTGTGCGCATCACATAGTAATGCTAGCCTAATAAACTAGAACAAGAGCATATAATGTACATAAGATTCATATCATGATTAGTAGAGGTCGATCTTTGATCAGGCGAGCGGTGGTGCTCAATTCATTCCTGACCTTCCCCTCTCGTACCTAAGTTCCCGAGCCGAGACAATCTTGGTGGTGACAGACACGTGGCCTTTGGCACGAGTCATGGGTTTCCTAAATTTTTCAAAAATAAAATATTTAGGTGGCGATTCTATATCTGACAAAGTAGTTCATTTTTGGCATTTTTGATTCAAAATCGATTTTCCAAAAGACTTGCCGGATTGGTACTCTTTGGTGTTTATCTATTTCACATTGCATTTGTGGAATCAGATTCAGGACCGCGGGAATTCAATAATGTAGGGCTTATTTCATCTTCCAAAAGGGGTGTGAAAAAGTTGAGCTACAGTTTCTGGCGACTCTGTTGTGGATTTAGAGAACTTGACTCAAATTTCATGATGTGAAATTTTATCTACACTTATATGTTCTTTGCATTTGCATTGGTACGCCTAAGTCACTATGTTTGCCATCTGCTATTCTTGGACGATTTGCCGGAGGCTTGTCCAAAAGCTTGCCAAAAGGCTGACCGGTCATGGACTCTGCCATGTTGGGAACATAACCCTTGGATCTGGACTACCGCTGTACCGTTTGATACTCCTTTCACTTATCAGTGTTAGGTGTGAGAGATATATTAGGTAGTCTTATTGAGATACCCTTTTGACCATTTGGCCTAGTTGCATATCGAAAGTCATAAAGACTATTCCAAACTAGGACAAGATGCTCACTCAAATACAGGTTGCGTGAAACCACTTTGTTTGAATAGTAAACCCTAGCTCCTCACGAAATTAGGACAAGGTAACCCTACCCCCTTATAGGGGTGTTTTGGTTCTCACTTAACTAGTATATGCTTTACAGTGAAACTGTGTAGGAATGTGCGTATCAGTTGCAAGTTGGGTATCGGTTTTGGGGCCAGAATTCAGTGTTGAGTGCAGTCCTACAGCTTTGATTGCATCTGTGTTGTTAAC
This sequence comes from Camellia sinensis, assembly GCF_004153795.1. Taxonomy (NCBI): domain Eukaryota; kingdom Viridiplantae; phylum Streptophyta; class Magnoliopsida; order Ericales; family Theaceae; genus Camellia; species Camellia sinensis. The sequence goes on along the minus strand of NW_021027821.1, from coordinate 202,639 downwards.
ATCTGAGCTGAGGTGCTGCACGGTTTTTGATTGCTGTTTTCCATTTGTTTTATTTCTTTTTGCTAGGTAGTATAACACCATAGCTTCAGACGATTTGGATATCCCCCAAGCGCTCTGGATCCGTGTCAGAAGGCTTTGCAAAGCCGGAGATCTTGTTAGAAGACAACCCGTGTTTACTTCGCTCCCGCCGGTTACTAGACGAAGCAGAGTCAGGTAGAGTTCACTAGTCTAGTTTCTACAATAGTCACCCCTCAATTCACCTGTATCTAGTCAAGTTTGGGGACAGTCTTCTATATCTAGTCCAGCGCGAGAGCACTCACCTATTCCGATGGCATAGTATCCTCTAGTCAGTATAGAGGAATTGATCCACTACCTTCAGCAAATAGTTGAAACCAGGCAACAAGACGTTGCTCGGCAGGCCGAGGTCACAGCACGTCAGCTTCTGCATCTCATGCACCTCCTATAGGTATCCCAGCACCCGAAGCCACTGCCCATGTTGAAAATCAGGGCAATCCAACAGAGCCGATCCCACCACAAGCCTCCAAAGCACCTGTGTATCAAACCGAGCCTCCATTTGACTTTGAGGTTGACCTGACTGTACTTAAGGTCAACAAGCTGGAAAAGCTATTCAAATGAGCATAAGGTGTTAACTCTATTCCCGACATAGAAGACGGGTATATCGACTCTGCAGTGACATTGCCAGATCGGTTCAAAATGCTACACATCCTCGATTCGATGGCTCCAGAGACCCTATGGTTCATCTTCGCTTGTTTTCAGACATTCTACGACCGATGGGCCTGACCAGGTTGCAAAAGCTCTCACTTTTTGGCCGTACCATGTCTGGTATAGCCTCCATATGGTATGCAAAGCTAGAAGATTATGTGAAGCAGAGTTGGAGGAAATGACTAAGGCCTTTGTTGCACAGTACTCATACAATACGCAAATCGAGGTCACAACTCATGATCTCGAGGCAACGCGCCAGGAGCCGAAGGAAGGCTTCTCAGAATTCGTGACGAGGTGGAGGGCTAAGGCTTCAATGATGACCACACGCCCTTCCGAGAAAGATCAAATGACGATGGTAGTCCGCAATCTGCATAGAAAATTATTGCAGAAAATGATCATCCTACCTCTGTTCACATTCACCGAGCTCCATGAAATATGGATTCAAATTGAAGACGCCATGAAACAAGGGCTGATTACTGATGAGAAAGAGCAGGCCAAAAGGCCCTTTTTGCACAGTTCCAATGCAACCGCTAGTGGTAGCACAGCTGTAGGGCTGTCGGATGTGAGTGTTGTCACCACCACAACCAAGACCGCCAATCCCTTTGCCAATACAGTACCACAAACTTCAAACAACCCTGCCCGATCCTAGAGGACCTTTACCCACCTCTACATGCCTTTATCTCAAGCCATGAAGGTGTTGATCAAAAAAGGGCACCTCAAACCATTAGAGCCACGCCTACTACCTAATCCTCTCTTACTGAAACACAACCCAGCCAAGTATTGTGCTTTTCACCAGTGGCATGGTCACGACACCGACCAATGTTTCAGGATGCGTCATGAGATTCAAGACCTCATTGACAATAAGGTGATTGCACCACCTCAAAAAGCAAATGGGACCACAAACCCTCTCCCGGCCCACCATCAAGCTTCTCTACCTCACAATCTAAACCTAATCCATACACTAGCCATCCCTTATGACCTCAGCGTATATATTACTCCTTCCCACCTACCCAGACTGACGATGTTCATTCCTGAAAGCACAGATTTGTGCATGATGGACATGTCCACATTTCAACCTAAACCTATGGTGGTGACAGTTGTAGAAGAAGGGAGGCTAGCCTTAGAAGAGAGTACGAGTCTGTTGCCTGAGTGCTCTAAGGACTTGTCTGAGGGGGTGTACAATCCAAACAGCTACATTATGCCGATTGATCAAGTCAAGCTAGAAGTGGTATTGCCAACTATGGTGGAGGTCAATGTGGTTAAAAAAGATGACCCGAGCTAAGGGTTAGATGATTTGGCAGAACTTGAGGAGGACTTAGACAACCTGCAGTTCTTCGACAAACAAGATTAAGGGGATATGCAGATTGACTAGTTCGATTTGAATGGATCAACGGATAACTCTGGGTGGTTGAGTGATGAACCCGACAAGGTGGAAGGAACTAAGACAAAATCGGAGGAAAAGAAAGCAGGAATTGCTGCAATGGTCGGAATGGTCGATGAAAAGGAGAAACTGCTGGAGAACACCAGCAAGAAAAATTCAGCTCAAAAACTGGACGCTATGATTAGTGTGGACATAGAACAGGAAGCTCCGCTGAAGCAATTTGCACAAGAGAGGGTTGAAGACAACCACAAAGCTGTAATAGCCCAACACCCTGTGGGGAAAACTTGTGAGGTGAGAGTAAGCAGGACAACTGTTTGTTGGCTGCCGGAGGTGTATGATGGGAGGATGATGATCTATTTTTGGCCCACACCGACGTAGATTGGGGTGAGTGCCTCCCAGATAACACGTGGTATATGGAAGAGATAGATCGCATGACAAGAAGTGGGCGGTATTTCAAGCCACCGCACTTAGATCAAGCTGAGGCATCTGGGAAAGACAGAGAAGTTGAGAAACATAGCTTTGGGGGCAGAATTTAGTTTTGGGGTATCAATTTTGGGGGCAGAATTCAGTGTTGAGTGCAGTCCTACAGCTTTGATTGCATCTGTGTTGTTAACATCTGAGCTGAGGTGCTGCATGGTTTCTGATTGCTATTTTTGATTTGTTTTATTTCTTTTTGCTAGGTAGTATAACACCATAGTTTCAGACGATTTGGATATCCCCCAAGTGCTCTGGATCCGTGTCAGAAGGCTTTGCAAAGCCGGAGATCTTGTTAGGACACAACCCGCGTTTACTTCGCTCCCGTCGGTTACTAGACGAATGGAGGTCAATGTGGTTAAGAAAGATGACCCGAGCTAAGGGTTGGATGATTTGGCGGAACTTGAGGAGGACTTAGACAACTTGCAGTTCTTCGACAAACAAGATCAAGGGGATGTGCAGATTGACTAGTTCGATTTGAATGGATCAACAGACAACTCTAGGTGGTTGAGTGATGAACCCGACAAGGTGGAAGGAACTAAGACAAAATCGGAGGAAAAGAAAGCAGGAATTGTTGCAGTGGTCGGAATGGTCGATGAAAAAGGGAAACTGCTGGAGAACACCAGTAAGAAAAATTCAGCTCAAAAGCTGGACGCTATGATTAGTGTGGACATAGAACAGGAAGCTCCGCTGAAGTAATTTGCACAAGAGAGGGTTGAAGACAACCACAAAGCTGTAATAGCCCAACACCCTGCGGGGAAAACTTGTGAGGTGAGAGTAAGCAGGACAACTGTTTGTTGGCTGTCGGAGGTGTATGGTAGGAGGATGATGATCTATTTTTGGCCCACACCGACGAGGATTGGGGTGAGTGCCTCCCAGATAACACCTGGTATATGGAAGAGATAGATCGCATGACAAGAAGTGGGCGGTATTTCAAGCCACCGCACTTAGATCAAGCAGAGGCATCTGGGAATGACAGAGAGGTTGAGAAACATAAAGAGAAGCAGTTGGAAGAAGAAGCAGTGTTGAAGCAACTGAAGAAAATCCAAGTTAATATCTCAATTTAGGGTTTTTTTATGGTCTCCCGAGTAAATCGACAGGTTGTACTGTCAGCAATGGACAAAGCTAAATTGTCCATTGACATTACCCCTGAACAGCTTGTGGGATTGGTCTTCCTAGGTGGTGTCAGGCCAACCCTAACCTTTTCTAACAAAGAACTGCTGCTAGATGGCTTAGCTTATAACAAACCCCTGTACATATCAGTTGAGTGCAAGAAAAAATGGGTGCCAGTGGTGTTGATAGACACCAGTTCAGCTATCAACGTCTGTCCTTCTCGCACAGCCTATGCAATCGGCCTCAGACCAACAGACTTTGTGCCCATGGCCCAAGTAATCCGGGCATATGATAATACAAGCAAGGAGGTTATGGGCACGGTGCAAATCAGAGTCCAGGTAGGCCCAGCTCAGCAGGATGTCGAGTTCCATGTCCTGGATGTCCTGGCTACCTTCAACTTACTGCGAGGGAGGCCTTGGCTACATCATGTGAAAGCAGTCTCCTTTACCCTCCACCAAATGCTGAAATACCCTCACGGGAAGGAAGTGGTGATTGTTTTCAGGAACTCATCCATTCACCCACTGCCAGAGGTAACTACACCAATGTTGGAAATCACACATGGGGAGAAGGATGTATTCCTTTCAAGATTTATGCTGGCTGAGGCCCGAGTAGTGCAAACCATCTTGGCCACTGATGAGGGCATGTATGTCAGCGCCTAATCAATCTATGTCATGAATAAGTTACAGCATGTGCCAGGAATGGGACTTGGAAGAAGTGGCTGGAAAAGTATCACAGCATTGGCCGATGTGCCGCACAATCCATATGCCTTTGGTCTGGGATATGTACCCACCAAAGAGGATTGGGTCAGGAAAAAAGAAGAGAGACAGGCAGAGCTAGAGCCAAGTAGGCCGGGAAACATTACGAGCTCAGTCACAGGCCAATTCGGGAAACGCTGAATGGCCGCTTTGTTTAGGAATGAGAGCATTTCCCCTTTTGCAGCTTCCCCGAGCCTTGGATAAATTATATGAAGCAGTGTGTTCCTGGGTTCGAAATCTTTTTCGACCTGCAGTTGCAAGATAGTGACGTCGAGGAAAAGGCTGAACCAAATGCTAAAGCTAAACAGAGCATGGAGAGTGACTCGGACAATAACAAGCTTAGAGTAGGAGCAGCACTGACATGTTTCCTTACAGATCCTCCTGCAGACTCAGAGAACTTGGGGGATAACCTTACCATCTCCATGATTAGGGGCCAACTAGGTTTGAACCCATCCAGCAGCATTTTGGATGCATTGGAGGCACCATCTCTTATCTGGCAGTTGGAGGAGGGCTACCTATCTAGTTCTAAGTCGGGTGATGAGCTAAAATCTGATTCAGCAGAGTTTGTGGAGTCGGAATCAGATTCTGGTTCTTCTAAGTCTGAGTCTGGTATTCCTGGGGGTGATAACCCGAATGTCAAGGTCTTGTCCAAGTCCTCTTTTTCTTTTGTTTTTGAGTCAGTTGTAACCAAAGAACTGTACCTTATGAATAAGAACGCTACCGTTTCTAAGTATTTCTTTGTGCCGCTTATTTATTACATTGACCAAGAATTTTAGAATTTTAATGAAAATGAAGAGAAAGAAATTCCTCTGGTTTTGAAAAACTTGATTAATTGAGAGGAGGAGAGGTTTGCAAAAAACTGCGTTGATGAAATCATTGTTTTTAATGTGGATACTGAGAAGGATCGGCGTCTGGTCCAGATCGGGTCCACGTTGTCTTCGGAGGAGCACGTGCACTTAGTCTCAAAGATGTTTTCACGTGGTCCAACAAAGACATGCCTGGAATCGATCCTGAAGTTGTACAGTATCGGATCCCTCTTGACCCTGAGGTCTGACCCGTCAAACAAAAGTTATAAAGAATCTGTCCGGATTGGGCGCTGAAAATCAAGGAGGAGGTCACCAAGCAGATCGAGGCAGGTTTTTTGTTAGTATCTAAATATTTGACTTGGTTGGCCAACATCGCCCTAGTGCCGAGAAAGGATGGTAGAATCCGTGTATGTGTGGACTTCAAGGATTTGAACAGAGCCAGTCTGAAGGACGACTTTCCTCTGCAGCACATCGATAATTTAGTGGACTTCACTCCAAGTCATGCATTGCTATCCTTTATGGGAGGGTTTTTCGAGTATAACTAGATTCTAATGGCGCCCGTGGATAAAGAGAAAACTGCATTCACTACGTCGTGGGGTACCTATTGCTATCGGGTTATGCCAATTGGGCTGAAGAATGCAAGGGCTACCTATCAAAGGGCTGCAACCACCATTCTGCACGACATGATCCACAAAGAGATCGAGGTGTATGTAGACGACATGATTGTCAAGTCCAAAGAAAGAGAGGGCCATTACACCGCCTTGAGGAAATTCTTTCAACGGATCATAGAATACAGACTGAGGTTGTATCCACAGAAATGCACTTTCGGTGTAACAGTAGGGAAAATACTGGGTTTTTTGATCACACAGAAGGGCATCGAAGTAGATCCTTCCAAAATCAAGGCCATCCTAGAAATGCCACCACCAAGGACTGAAAAGGAGGTGCAAGGCTTTCTGGATAAAGTGCAATTCATAAGATGGCTTATTTCCAAATTAACCTTGACTTGTGAACCACTATTTAGTCTCCTGAAGAAAGGAAAGAAATTATGATGGGATGGTCGATGTCAATTTGCCTTTGAGCAGATTAAGTAGTACCTTCAGAATCTACCTATGTTGTCGTCGCTAGAGCCGTGAAAGCCTTTGATTCTGTACCTGTCAGTAACAAACACAACTATGAGATGCATGCTTGCTCAGGAATCTGAGGATAGGGTGGAGAAAGCCATTTACTATTTGAGCAAGAAAATGCTGGATTACGAGACCCGCTACACTCCGTTGGAGAAAGCTTGCCTAGCATTGGTATGGGCTACGAGGAAGTTGAGGCACTACTTGTTAGCTCACTCTGTAATCCTGGTCCTTACATCATCAAAGCTATTTGGTCGGGTGGAGCTGTTATTCTCATGGACCCGGATGACCTGGAATTTTCACAACCAATCAGCATGGACACGTTAAAGAAATACTATCCCTGAGAGGCTTGCTGGGCTGAAAACCCGAAAGGGCGACCTAGGCAAAAGTTAGAGCATGGAAAATTAGAAATAAAGAAAAACTGAGCTCGCAAGGTTGAAAACCCTAAAGGGCGACTTTGGCAAAAGTTAGATTGGAAAATGAGAGAGTTAATACTCGAGTGAACCTGAATTGAACTACGTAAGGCCTGATTCCCATCTTTAGGATACGTAGGCAACTTCATCCCAAAGTTTGGCCATAATCACTTCCAACTCAACTGTCCTGTCCTTATGATCGATCAAGTCATCTTTGTTTGTTTTTTACCTGAGGGTTCGGTTGTGATCTTTACTCTAAGAGAAGAGCTGGTTACAATGCTGAGCAAGGGGCAATTCATGATCTTTGGATTCGGAGTTGTACATCTTGAGGATTGATTCCATGTGTGTCAAGTGGTGATCCTTTTTGAAAATGGTTTTGGAAAGCTTTAATAAAAGTTGATTTTGTTCAAATTTTACCTTTTACAACTTAGACCATTTTTGGACAAAAAGAACAAATTTCAGTGCTCACAACATAAAGTTCTCCAACTCTTTGATACAAATAAAAGTTGTTTTTATTACATCAAAAAAACTTGAAAAGAAAGGTGGAATGAAACCGGGTACTCTACCTCCTCCGTTGGACGGATCTAATCATGCTCAAACTGACGTTTGAACCGAAAAGGGAAATCAAACACACAGTGTGTAAGGCCGATCAATTGTATGCCAGGTTGCCGAGCCATGCTGTAACTCATCTCGGTCAAGTTAAGCCAGGGGCAATGCCAGGCTATGTCAACAGCTGACCTGTTACACATCTAGTGGCACCACCATCCCTCATTCGGGAAATCCACTAGACGATGGCGGAAGAAATAACCTTGAGCTAAGTACTTAGGGCAAAAGTCCACTACCTTCAGCTTATCCATAAGGTACACCTGTGAAGGGATGAAAAAAGAGACAGATTAAAGAATTGAGAGATATATGTTGAGAGAAAAGTGAGGAAAAGGCTTTGAGAGAAAAATAGAGCATGAGTGCCGAGTGATGTGAGAAACACATATGAGAAACAGTGGGAAATAACACCTGAAGAAGTAGTGGGCTCCTTGCAAATTTGGCGATCTCTCGCCGATGAAAGGCATCTAGGCACATCAAAGTCTCGGCCAACACTAAGCCAATGCAACTTTTGCCTTCTTTCAAACCTTACGCCACTTCAATCAATCGAATGCTAGACCCCCCGAAACTAGGGGCAAGAAAGAAATGAGCAAGCATACATAAGCAGTGGGCATGTCGCCCAAAATCTCGGCAGAGAAGGTCACCTCTGTCACCGATGTCAGAAAATCGATGGATCAAACTGGGAATGTCTAACTCTCCATTGTAAGCCAGAGATCGAGCCTCATGCAAAGTAAGCCCACACATCCGTCCCAAAGCTTGGGCGTGGCCAAAATGGGCCTGAGGTATGATTTCCTCATCGCGCCGGGGTTCCATTAGTGCCTAAAATTCTTCAATTGTCGGGCATATTTCTTGTCCCCTGAAGCTAAAGACATGTGTAATCGGGTTCCAGCATCAAGCCGCGGCATGAAGGAATGGAAAAAAAATGGAGTATGGCTTAACAAAAAAAGTGCATTTATGCCGAAACCCCAGAAATTTACCTTTTCTGTGCCGTCTAAAGTCGCTATCTAATCTGAGAGCTTTTCAGCAAAAAATGGCTCAATTTGTGGAAGAAATTGCAGCTAAAATGAAGTTCTAGAGAATAATTCACGAAGCTAGATCTTTTATAGAAGATAAGGCTGTGAGTGGAAGCCAGCTGTCAGCAATCTAGTGATTCTTACCTTTGATTGTCGGCAGGTGGCCGGCGGCCCACATTGGTGGCCGGCAGGCTACTTTGATGGTCGGCAAGCCACCCTCTATGGACGGCAAGCTCCATCTTTGGTCGGCAACCTTTTTCTCAGGCCTGCTGTAGACACCCCATTTTTGACCGACCTTAAGACTCAGACGTCACCGATTGAGCGCTTGGTGATGTTGCATATTGTGCTCGTTCAGAAGTTTCAGAGTCTCGACTGCGAGCATTGCCTCCGGACTTCCGGACTCTTTTGTGCTTTGCCTCGGTTTGCGAACCAAGTTCAGTTTTCTCTGTCTCCTCTTTGCGAAGGGAGGGAGAGGTCTCGTAGATCATCTCTCAGTGGCCGTAGGCTACGTTTTGTGGTCGTAGGCCATTTTGCCCGTTTGGAGTCTGGTTTCCGGTTTTTCGGAGCCGTTGGCCGTGTGCCTCGGTTCGGGACCGCTTAACCACCTCCATTTGCTTCGATTTTTGGCATACTTCTTATTTGCTCCCTTTTGAGGGACACTGAGGTCTGAGAGACCCACTTCGTGGTCGAATGCCACTTTCGGTGCTTAACAGGCAATTTTTAGGGCCTCGAACTTCGCGTTCTGGCCCCCGAACATTCGTTTTGCATCGGTTTTCGTTCATTTTTGGCAGGTACCTCTGTTTCATCACCAGGAAGGCCGTAGAAGGGTGGGAGGCTAGCAATTGCTTCAGCAACCAGTTATATTCCTCCGGCGCCCTCCGACGCCCGTTTTTCTCACTTCCAAGCCAATGTTGAACACCCTAGGGTCACTTTCTTCAATCCTAACCCCCATATTTGTGTTGTACACACATGGGAGGACACCAAAAGTTGGTGGCCGGTCAGTAATTCCACCTGACCCTTTTGAACCCTTCCTAAAAATGGCCTATTTTCTTTCCTATTTTACAGTTGACAATTTTGAACCACAAGGTTGTGTTGAGGGAACCTGGGAGGACACCAATTTGTGGTGGCCGGCCAGAAAATATTTTTGACCCTTTTGACCCTTGGCCGGCCGGCCATGGGGGGTGGCCGGCCGGCCACCTGCAGCTCCAAAACCTAGCCAGCCTTGCTCCTTAGGGTGTGTTTATTCCAGCTGTATATCTGTTTTCCCCCCAAAAAACCTGTATCCGGGGGACAACTTTTGGGGGGAAACTTGGCTTGTTTTCCCCCCACTTTTTCCCTCCATTTCTCCCCGTCTTTGGTCTATATACCTGGTCTCCAGCATTGGTCCAAGGGTTACAAAAAATTTCCCTAAGAGCCTCTTGCATTATATCCCTCTCTCTCTCTCATTTCCTTCAAAAAACACCCAAATCCTACCCCATTTTCACACCATCACCTAGCACCACTCCACCACTTCCATTTACAGCATCTTGGAGGTCTTCTCAGAGGCTAGGAGGCAGCAAATTTGGTTCTAGAAGTTGTTAAAGATTGATCTACAAGGGTAAGCACCCTTTCCCCTCTTTTTGGCTCTTTTTTTTGTATCTTTTTTTTTTGTTATTTTTCTTACTGTTTTGAGCTCCGACCAAAACTGAAAGTCCCCTTATTTGAGCTCTATTTCATGTTTCATTAAGGGAATTTTGTCATTTGAGGTCTCCATATTGCACCTCCTTCTTTATCTCTTCTTTAGGCCCTAATCTTGCATGTTATTTTTGGCCTATATGTAATCTGTTTTGGGGCATGTCATAAACTGTAAGTGAGCTTATTTTGAGCCCTTATTCAACATTGAAGAAGGGCTCATCACTGTTTAGATACCCCATGTGCTACTTGCTTTGAAATCCATGTTTTTGCCTCATTTTGCATGATTTTTTTAGCCTATTTTTCTTCTGTTTTTGGACCTTGGTCCGAACTGAAAGTGGCCCTATTTTTACCCCCTTGTCATGTTTCATTAAGAGTCTTTTCGTGTTTGAGGAATGCTTTGTATACTTTGTGTTATAACCTCTTTTGGGCCCTACCTTGCATGGCATTTTGAGTATGTTTTTATGTTGTTTTGGGGGCTGCCATAAACTGTAAGTAGTCATATTTTTTGTCCCTCTTCAGTGTTGTAGAAGGGTCTTTTTCTGTTTGGGCTTTGCATCTACCACTTGCTTCATTGCCTCCCTTGCGGAGCCACTTTTGTATGATAATTTAGTCCCACTTGTGCTTACTGTTTGGCCATGCTTTGAACTGTAAAAATTCTTATTTTGGGGCTTCCTTGCTTCTGTATTTTCATTCCATGTACCAATTATGCATGCTTTGTATAGCTGTAAGCTATTTCATGTACCTAGTTTTGCATTTCGGGAGAAATTCCATGCATCGGGTGTCATTTCGCCTTGTTTCGGGGCTGTTTTGCCCCTCATTTTGCTACTGATTTTTGCATGTTTGCATATCATATTCCATGTCTTTGCCATGTCTCATTAGAGTGGCATTTCGGTGCCTGAGGGTCGGTCCTCGAATTGCGTGCACGCGTGCACGCATTTTGAGTTGTCTGGTTTTCATCTGATGGCCTCCTATGTGAGTGTGGCTGAGGCTCTCTCATGTTGGTGTAAGCCCATTATTGCATTGCGTATGCCATTTCATCCATAGCATTGTGTATGCCTGGTTGTGTATTACCTCATGCAGCTTGTATGCCATTTCATAACATTGTGTATGTTAGGATTGTATCTTAGTTGCATTTCATGCATGTCATGCATATTGCATCGTGTTCGGGATAGGAGTTAGCCCGGGCACGGGAAACGAGGTGCATTTCGTACTCCGAGTGACGGAACGTGTCTCAATTCCCCA
>NW_021027821.1:174313-185903 GCF_004153795.1 Camellia sinensis | reverse complement strand
TTTAGGTGGCGACTCTGTATCTGGCAAAGCAGTCCATGTTTGGCACTTCTTTACAAAAATTAGTTTTCCAAAATGATTTGCCGGATTTGGCCTCTTTGGTGATTTATCGGTCTTGCATTGCACTTTGCGAGATCAGATTCAGAACTGTGACATTTGAATCCGAACTGTAGCATGAGGCCCTCGTGGCCCGTCTACACACCCCTATTGTATGATTGGCTTTCATTGAAGGAAAAAATAAGTAGTTTCTTGATCGACTATCACATGATCCACTTCGCATTGCGTCTCTTTGTTTTTCATCATTGCAAATTCAATTGTCCCCACCGCTTTTACCTCTATCACTCTAGCATTTCGAGCCTCTGAGTTAGCCCTTTTCTTGGCCTCATTCAGTTGGCATTCTAAATTTTGAATTCGCCCATCTTTATGAACGATCTCCCTCCGGGTGGCACGAAGGTGCATGCCAATTTGGTATGCACTATAGAGCCCTCTCATAGTCCCATGAATTCTTTTCCCAAAAAACTCATAGTCGCTCCGATTAGTCATCGACTGATGTACTTTAGGGTGGAAGATTTGTCATGTAAACTCTACTACCACATTTGGATCATTTACCACTAAATTGGCCTCTATCATTGGTTTGTTTCCAATAAAGTCTGCAAAACTCAAAGGACGCGGTGGCCTACTCGACGCACTCCTAGTTTGAGCCCCAAGTGTTTTGTTGCCTTATTTATCGTAGGTACCACCTCTAGGAGACTTCCTTAGTCGTCCTCTCTTACTGGAAATTTGGTGCGATTTTCTTGGAGATCGACGCTCACTTCTGGGAGGCTTGTTTCGTCTTTCTTTTCTGCTTTGTTCCACTGGTTCCACTACGCTTCTACGAGCGGATTCCCTGGGTGCTTGTTGATTCATCTCTATATCCAAATCTACCAAGCTCTTCCATTCCCCTTTGTTGTTGAAGAAAATCCTCCCCGCCATAGATTAATTTTATTGGTGCATCTTTGAATATGAGCAAATGAACGATGATTGTGAAATTTGGGCCTTATGAAAATGGATTTTTGGGCCTCGTGAAAATGGTTTCAACATAATTAATGGTGGATTGAAAAGGCATATGTCACTTTATACGAGCCTCAGGGTGCTATTTTCGTTGACACTCTAGCACACGCCACGTGTTTGCTGTCCGATTATTTTCCAGATTACACGCTATCGACTGTTACGTGTTCTCTCGATCTGTGCCTCATTAGGGCAGGGATAGCTCGACATTATATAGTTAGCCAATTTTTTTTGCCTTCACTTCCCAATTGGGACAGAAATAGATAAATCTATCTACTGGCGTAGCTTACCCCGTTTGTGAAACGACATGGTGTTTACTCGGCAAGCGCCACTTCAGATGGTGAAATGCTTTTGAATCGGCTTATTGCATCACCTTTGTTTCCTAATCGGGACAGTGATAGATAAATGTATCTATTGGCATAGTTTACCTTCGATGTGAAATGGCAGGGTGTTTACTCGGCATGCGTCATTTCAGATAGTGAAATGCTTTTGAATTAGCTCATTGCATTGCCTTCATTTCCCAATCGAGGCAGGGATAGATAAATGTATCTACTGGTATAGTTTTCCTTGTTTATGAAACGATAAGGTGTTTACTTGGCATGCAATGTATATAGGTGCCGAGTTATTATTATACAGTTAATGAAATTATGATTCTAAATTTTCATTATGTCAATTTTTTACGATTGAAATGGCGAGTATTTCAATTTGGAACATTCATTCATAAACATATTTTCTGCTAAAATGAAAGTTTTCATTGATAAACTGACTTGTTACAAGTTTAGGTCATTTTATACATGAAAACGGCCATAGCACATTCTTAAAAAAAAATAAAATAAAATAAATAAAAAGAACAAAAAACAAGAAAACAAGAAAACAAGAAAACAACAAACAAAAACTACTGGTTGTATCTTCTTGGCTTTAGATTTTGTGACAACAAAACTCATTCGTGCATCATGTATATCTAATTGTTCATGCATTCATGTCTTATGTTATGTGCTTGTGTGATTTAGGACTTACTAGCATTAGAATGAGAAGAAGGAGTTTGGAAGGTTATGTAAGAATTGTTTTGTTATGTGTTTTAAGTTAAGGGATAATTTAGAGCTTAATTTGATAACCATACGGTATGCCTATACCTTAAGTGAGGAGCTTAAAGATCTTAGTCTAATAACCTTGACCATTTCATACTATTTGTTAATTTGGTAATTAGGGTTATTGTTAATTAAGTATGATTAGGGAACCTTAAGCAGGACTAAGAATAAACTTGATTAATTAGTTCTAACCTAGATCAATCAAACTAAGTAAGCAAGCTTAGCTAACTAATGATGTTGTACCATTGCCCAACCACATACAATAGCATCTCATGACCTAAATCAAACAAAAGGAAGAACTTGCTAGGAGAATCAAGAGCAATCGGGAGAAAGAAGAAAAAAGGAAAGAACAAGTGAAAAAGAAGAGAAAATGAAGGAAAATTCAAAAGAGCCAAGGATTCAAGCCTAGAAATCCTAAGAAAATCACTGCCAGGTAAGAAAGTCAATCCTCTTCCATAATCTCATCAAAACCTAGCTAAAAAATTGATTACGAATAAGTTTTGGAAGATTGAAATGAGAAGAAAATAGAAAAGTTCAGAAACTAGAAGACATCTTGAAGAATTGATAGAAAAATCATGTTTTGAATTAGTTTTATGTAAGATTTGAGCAAGACAATTGTTATGTTTTGAACCTACACCATTTATTTGTAATTCGGAAGCCTTAGAACCCATTTTTGCAGGATTGGAAGCCATGAACAAAAGAAAACATTCAAAAGATTTAGAACTTGAATTTAATCTATCTTTTACTTGTTTAATCGTCAAATTAATGAATAATCATAAGTTTTTATTAGTTTTTCATCATATATATGTATATTAGGATGTTATAGAACAAGTTTTGGGATTTGAAAGCTTGGAAAATGAGGTTGGCTACCCTAGAACTGCGAAGAACAGTCCACTCCACGATTGTGTTATTCTCTTACACGTGCAGTTAGAAGCACCGCACATGTGGAAATGGCCCTCACATGTGCGGCCAGCCAACCCAAAAAATGTTTTGAGACTGTATAAATTGCATGCACATCCTGCACGTGCGGCCAGGGTTCCGTACATGCGAATCTCAGGGGAGGAGACCATTTTGTTTTCTTTTCGTTTTCTTCAACCCTCAGGCCTCCTTACATGCATTTTGAACCTATTTGTAAATCGAATACACTTACAAACCAATCTAAATTCAGCTAGAATAAGAAAAAAAAGAAACTAAAGTTAAGTTTAGAAACCAACTTGTTATGTTAATGCTTAGGAAGTTCAATGTCTTGCTCTTTTTTGTAGGCCAAGTCTTGAAGAAGTGTTGTGACACCCGACACTTCATGCATATGCATATCATGTCATTCATGAGTGTTAATCTCATGTTAAGTATTATTGCTTGAACTAGAACCTGGAAGGAGTATAGGAAAAAGGAGAAGTTAGTTTAGAAACCTAAATTAGAAAATATTGCTTGTTTTATGCTTTAAGTTAGGGTATGGTTTAGATTAGGATTTAAGAACCATAGGATATCCCTATGCCTTATTTGAGAAGCTTAGAGGCTTTAGTCTAATGAACTTGTTCATTTCGTACTATTTGATGTTTTGCTAATTAGGATTAATTAAGTAAAGATTAGATTAATCTTGGATTAATTAATACAAACCCTGATTAACTAAGTTAAATAAGCTAGATTTGCTAAACCAAGAAAGCAAGCACCACCTTACCATTTTTTCCCTAGCTACACCAAATAAAACCATTGTTCATCAAAACCAAATAAAAGGAAAATTTGTTGGAGAAACTTAGAAGAAGCTAGAGAAAAGGAGAAGGAAAAGAAAGAAGAAGGAAAAAGAGAACAAGGAAGAACTTGAAGGAGCTTAATCAAAACTCAATTGTTAATCAATGTAAGGTAGGATTTCTTCCCATAATCTTGTAATAGACCTCCCTAGCATCAAGAATCAAGAAGAAACTATAATCAAAATGAGTTAGAAATGAAGAAATTGGAAGAAATAGAAGAGAAGTTGAGCTAGGAAAGAAAATATGCTAGGAAGCTTGGGAAATCACTTTTTTGATTGAAGTTTTGATGTATTTGGTATATGAAGATATTGACCCTCAGATATTCTTGTGATTTCCAAGGGTTTTTAACATTAAATCCATGTTTTGAATGAAGGAAAGAAAAGTTTTGAAAAGTTTTGGAAAAGATTCAATTCTTGGAGTTCTTGATAGATTTAAAAAATTCAATCAATGATTCTTGAAATAGGTAAAGTTTTGATTTGAAAAATGTTTATATGTTCATGTTTCCTATAAATTTTGCATGTTTTTGGGTGTTTTAGCTTGAACCCTAAGTGTGACAACCCTGTTCTGGGTTATACTATTTATCCTTCATTATACTTGTGATTATGTGCTTAATATGATTTTGGGTGCTACTTATGAGATTATATGTGTTTTTGAATTCATATTTGTCCACCGTAAGAAAATCTATTCTGTATTCTGTCATAAACAGAAATTGAGGGTGTAGCAACAGAAACCAAAATTGATTGTACCATTGTGATTTGCATAATTTTTAGAATCTATGGTGTAATTTGATTAAAGTTTGATTCAAATCAAATTAATTAGATTATTTTAATTAAAATAAGCCTTAGATTAATTAATTGTCACGACCCAAACTTGCCCCTAAAAGTTTAGGTCATAACCGGCCTGCACTCTGACCTCAAAGACAAAATTTCAAAACTACTTATTCAAATATGGGGCTTTAAGCGTAAACAAATAAATAGCAGAACGTCCATTGAGCAGTGCGTATATGCCAGGATCATTAAACAACATATTCAAATGGTTCATATACACAATTCGTATATACAAGTACAAATCATATGCGCTAGTAATCCAAAGAAATTACACGTCCATAAGTGTTTAAGCAACAAGCTTCAAAAGACTAACAAATGTGGAGACAATTCCAATAGACGAAAGGCTCCATTTTGGAGGCTTAAGAAAATCGGTCCGTCAAAAGTTTCATGTGGTTGACCTAAGGTTGATCTCCAGATTGATCACCTACTACATGTATGGAGGGATCTCTCTCTTATGAAGCTTGTCTTGTAAGCTTTACAAGACAAGAAGTGCCATATAGAGAGAGGTGGGTCTCTTGGCTTAAAAAAAGGAGAGACTTAGGATATTTTGGGAGCTTAGATAGCCATTGTTAGGGTTTTGAGTTCTAGGGTTAGGGTTTGATACACTTTCTCTCTCTTTTCCCTCTTGTGTGTGTTTTAGTGCACTTGTGTCTTACTATTACACACAAACACATAGTGTTTCACCTTCCTTTAGCTCTTGAGGTTCTAAGGGACTGGTTTTGAAGTTTTGGAGTTGGATTCAAGCAAAAGAGGGCCATTGGAGCACCATTGTTGAAGAAGGCTTCAAGGGTAAGAATCTCACCCTTTTATTCCCCATTTTTGCACCTCATTTCTACCTGTTTTAAATTCGTTTTTGTGCTTATTGTATAACACAGAAAAGTTCTGTTTTTAGGCCCTCTTTATTGTTTATTAAGAGTGTTTCTTGGTTTGAGGGTTGTTGACACCCTTAAGCCTTGAAAGGCCTCATTTTGAGCCATTTTGTGCTAGCTCCGGGATTTTGGTGTTGAGGTCTCTTCACCACTGAAATCTTGAGGGATTTCAGTGGTGAAGATGATGCCGTGAGTTTTAAGCCTACTAGATAGTGGCAAAACCATCTTTTCTAAAGCCCATTTGAGGGTGGCAAAACCTGCATTTTAACCTACTCGCGAGTAGCAAACCATTTTCAAAACAAACATGAAATGTTTTGTTCCAATTTAGGCGATTTGGTTTATACTTGTTTGCTGTGCACATAACATAGTAATTCTAGGCTAATAATTGGAATAGGAACACATAGCGTTTTCAAAATCGGCTTTGTTGGAGCATGTTTTAGGCTTAGTCTTGTGAAGATTATGTGCTTATCTTGACATGTTTTAGGTCTGTCCATAAGTGTTTGGGTCAATTTTGGCATGCTTGGTATCGCTCCTTTGTATTTGGGCTTGTTGGCCTTGAGCATATGAATGTATAGCATGACATCTTTGCATTGATTTGGTGATTTGGGGTCACTTTATATGTTATTTCAGTCCCATTTCCATGCTTGTTTGATTGCCTTGCATGCATCTTTGATGCCTCTTAAGCTTGTGTAGCAATGCTCCATGCTTTGGTGTTTGTGCATGCCTTTGTTTTTGAGTCATTTGGATGCCATCTAAGTGGTCCTTGGGCCTTATGATATGTGCTAAAATTCTGTTTTAGTCATTTAGTCCATGCCATGCTTGGTCTTGCTAAGTGTAGTTCAATGCCCCATTGGTTTGCTTTGAACACTTGGACTATTTGTTGCATGTTTGGCTTGATTTATTGCTTGGTTTGGCACCATGTTTTAGCATGATTTCAATGCTTATGTTGCATGCTAATTGTCCATGATTCCCCCCCTTTCAAATGTGTTTGAGGGTTGTTCAATTTGTGCTTAAGTGTTGGCCTTCAAATTAGGTGCATGTGTGCATGTATTTGGTCCCTCATTAGAGCATTATGGCTACTGTTTTAGGCCTATTTAGAGCTGCCTAATTCATGTTTAAGTCCATCTTTCCATCTATTTGCATTGCCATATGTAGGCTTGTATGCTTGCATAAGTTTGTTGACATGCCATGTTGCATCCTTAGCTTGTATGCCTAGGTTGCATTGCATCTTGCATGCATGCCTTGTTCCTTGACTTAGTGATAGGAATTGGGCCTTGTTTGGTTTGATTGGTTTGCATTGCATTTGAAATCAAAGTTGCATACTTGGTTCTTTGGGCCATCATGCATGGAAATGCGTGATTGGTGGCCCGAGAATCAAGGCACATGCCCCTTTGAGTCATTATCATGATAAGGGACATGGTTGATGCATATATGCCTTGAATTGTGCTGCCATGCTTTGCCTTGCCCTCTGTTGCTGTCATTTGCAGATTCTGCAGGAACACTCTGCCGACCGGCAGTGTAAGGTGCCGATCGGCAACAATTCCTCTGCCGATAGCTTCATTTTGTGCCGGTGGCCAAACACCACTGCCGGTGGTAATTCCACTCAGCCGATGGCACACCCCAGTGCCCAAGGACGCAGTCCTGAGGTTTTGACAGCCTCCAGAGGAGTGAAGGAAGGAAAACAGAGGCAGCCTATGCATGGCGGCGCGTTTCCCGAGGCGATTTATCTATTTTCTTAGCTTAATTTAATTTGTTAATTAAATTAATTAATTTGTGATTATTAATTAGCTTGCGTAGTTAATTAATTTGTAATATTTATTTGGTCCCTCCGAGTGAGGGCAAATCTGTAATAAGTGTGCGTGAGTGTGTGTATGTCTTCTAACCTCACGTCTTTCTTGCCTTTTATTTACCTGCTTATGATGGTAGATTAGGGCACGTTTAATTTAGCATACCTTATGCTATGCATGTGTGCATCCATGCATTTGTATTGCATGCATTAGGCTCGGTACATCACGCTAACCGCATTTGTACTTCAATTCACAAATTGAATATGTGATAGTTGATCGCATTTCATATGCCACGCTTAGGTTAGCCGAGCCTGCCTAGATTGCATTTTTGCATGTGATGCATTAGCCATTTTCAACATGAACTAGGACACGCATGTTTGCTAACTAGTTTACTGTTTTGGCACGGAGTACGATGTAAGTATTTATGCTTTAGCATCCCGCATGCGTGTGAATGTTGCCATGACAGTATGCTTGCCATGCGGCTAAATGCTTATGTGATAAATTGCTTGAATGCCTGTGGGTGAAGGTTGGATTGTTTGAGTTGGGAAAACTCATTGAAATTCGTGTTTTAGCCTACTTGCGAGTAGCAAATCCAAAACATTTTTCAAAATAAACGGATGTGCAAAGCTTATTTCCAAATTAGGCAATCTAGTCTATACTTGTTTGCTGCGCGCATAACATAGTAATTCTAGGCTAATAAATGGAATAAGAACACATAATGCTTTCAAAATCGGATATCATGGTAAGTAGAGGCCGGTCTTCGGACCGGGCGAAAGGGGGTGCTCATAGCTGACCTTCCCCGATCGTACCCAAGCTCCCGAGCCGAGACAACTCCGGTGATGACGGACATGTGGCCGTCGGCACCGAGTCAGGGTTTCCTAAATTTCCCCATTTTAAAAAAAAAATATTTAGGTGGCGACTCTGTATCTGGCAAAGCAGTCCATGTTTGGCACTTCTTTACAAAAATCTTTTTTTTTCAAAACGATTTGCCAGATTTGGACTCTTTGGTTCAGATTAAGAACCGCGACAACAAAAATCGCGAGTCCGAACTGTAGCAGCGAGGGCCCCCTCCGCGGGCGCGTCTACAATATACAAGTATAAATCATATGCGCTAGTAATCCAAAGAAATTACACATCCATAAGTGTTTAAGCAACAAGCTTCAAAAGACTAACAAATGTGGAGACAATTCCAATAGACGAAAGGCTCCATTTTGGAGGCTTAAGAAAATCGGTCCGTCAAAAGTTTCCTGCGGTTGACCTAAGGTTGATCTCCAGATTGATCACCTACATACATATAAGATATGGAGTGAGCGAAGCTCAATGAGTAATAATAAAGTAAAGAGATCAAAGTGAATAATCTAGACTGAAAAGAAACATAACACAATACTCCTCCATAATTATATCATCCACAACATTATTCATAATGGATTTTACAAAACGGCCTCGGACCTAATCATATATCAAAACGGCCTCGGGCCCAATTATATATCAAAATGGCCTCGGGCCCAATCATATATCAAAACGGCCTTAGGTCCAAACGTATCATATCATGTCACGATATCTTATCATGGAGTAGATGGAACATCGACATGTCTCCATCTTTTCTTGGGCCCAATTCATGTATGTCTAGACCCAGGAGCTGACTCGTACGGATCCTAGAGATGACTCACACTGTAGCACTTAGTTCTGTACAACACTTTGTTCCATACCAAAATGATTAGGTTTTAAAGACTAAAGAATTCATATCATGCCATAGCATAAATGGAACGGAGAAACAGAACGGCCTTGGGCCCACCATATCATATTATAAACAATTCACATTTCTTATTCATGACTCATTTTACTTTTCTTGGAAACTTGTGCATTTTTAACAAAATACGATATTTAGATAATCATATCACACAATAGATAATGAAAAACATATCTTTACTATACTATTACTCACAGTGGTTTAGTCGAGCAACGGTCGCTTCCTGCAAGTGACCTTGAGCTAAGCCTTTAATTAATCTATCAATTTCTTCAATTTCCAAGCTCTTCTCATTTATCCCTCTCTTTTCTCTTCTTCCTCTCTCTCTTAGATGGGTCTCCAGAATTCTCCACTCAACATATGAGAAGATATGAGTTAAAAAAGAACTTGTATGATGTATAACTAGAATACTTGCCAGCCAAATGAGCCTCAACAAATCAGACTATATCAATTTTCAATTAAACTGCCCGAATGGCTCTAAAAATTCTCATGAGCATAATCATGTACTCAATTTTAGTTTCTGAACTCATTAAGGTCGTCAATTTCAATTTCAAAGTGTTAGCTCTAGGAGTTTTAGCCAAATAAAGTTAATTAATTCATTACAAATCAAATTTTTACCAAACTTCATATTATATTCTAAAAATCATACTAATCATAATTGTCAAGTCAATTTCGGTTTATCGCGCCTCTAAGGCTTTCAATTTGCAGTCCAAAGGTTGTAATTTCAATAGATTTTCTTATAATCGACAGATACAAGTTCAGAAAAATGGAGTTCACACATTTAAACATGTAATTTCACATCAAGCACATAAGTACATGTATAATCACACATATAATTAGGAAATTAAAGTAGATGAAATAGTCGGGTTATTACATTAATCTAAGACTTGATTAATTAGCTTAAGCTTGGATTAGTGAATCAAGTTAATGAAACCAATATATATGTTAATTAAGGGGCTTAACTCATATTTTTGAGTTCAAAATCTGCCAAGAGAGCTTTAGAGAGAGAGAGAAAACTTGATTGTAGAGAGAGAAAAGGCTTCGAAGCTTGGAATTGCTTAGCAGATTAAAGGATAGTGAAGATTAACTCAAGAATTACTTAACATAAGTGTTGATCAAGACTCTAGGTAAGCTTTGGAACCTTAATTTATGAGCTTAAGTCAATAATTATGTGTATTCAGGAAGAATTGGTGACTTAGTGCAAGATATGAATTTAATATGAAGAATTTGGTATTAAATCACACATGCATGAATTTGGCGCTCGAGTGAACCCTGTTTTGAACTGCTCATGGCTTGAGCAACCCAAACTGATGCTCGAGCCTAGAATTCAAGCAACCAGTACTTTTGCAGAGCTTTGCAGACCGCTCGAGTAACCAAATTTGCACTCGAGCGAAGGGCACTATTTCAAGAACTTTTGAAATGTTGTTTTATGCTTCAATTTCCGTTCTCTTTCATTTTTGAGCATTCTTAGGCACACATTGAGCATCCTAAATGAATTAAAGAACATGAAAGAAGCCTAAGAGAATTAAGCAAACTAAAGAATGGATTGAATTGTATTATGACCTAATGTGTTGTGAATTATGTAGGATCAATTGCAAGGACGAATCAAGCATCTGAACACTGTGAGTAATATTTTTGTAAAGATATTTTGTGTATGTATTATTTTCTAAATGATACCTATGTGGTAAGTTTCTAAACGTATAAATTTGTACTATGAATGTGTATTCTATTTGTTTGATTCATAATAGAATCGGTAAAGTAATTGATGTATGATTACAAATGGGCCTAAGGCCGTTTGGTATATTTGATAAGGATGCGGATTGGGCCTAAGGCCGTTTGGTATATTTGATAAGGATGCGGATTGGGCCTAAGGCCGTTTGGTATATTTGATAAGGATGCGGATTGGGCCTAAGGCCGTTTGGTATATTTGATAAGGATGCGGATTGGGCCTAAGGCCGTTTGGTATATTTGATAAGGATGCGGATTGGGCCTAAGGCCGTTTGGTATATTTGATAAGGATACGGATTGGGCCTAAGGCTGTTTGGAATATTTAACAAGATAGACTAAAGGTCATCTTATATGTGAATTGGACCGAAGGTCGTTTTGTATGATTGTTAAATGGACCAAAGGTTGTTTTGAATAAGATATTGATTGGACCAAAGGTCATTTTGAATATGAATACAAATGTGATCATGATCATGAATATGAATATGCGCATAAATATGAATATAAGAATGTTGGACCCGAGGTCATTTGATATTATAATATGACAGACCGGTGTAACACGTCCGTGAGGGACCTCGCTACGGTTCAGACTCGACTTGTGTCACGGTCCTTAATCTGAACCAAAGAGTCCAAATCTGGCAAATCGTTTTAAGAAACAGATTTTTGAAAAGAAGTGCCAAACATGGACTGTTTTGCCAGATACAAAGTCGCCACCTAAATATTTTTTAAGGGGGAATTTAGGAAACCCTGACTCA
>NW_021027821.1:27592-149074 GCF_004153795.1 Camellia sinensis | reverse complement strand
CTCATACTTTTGTGTCCAAGTGTTGGCTTGGAAAGATGTAAGCCGGTAGGGCATTTACTTTGATGTTGCATGTAATGCTTTTGTTTAGTAAGACTCTGATGGATATTATAATGAATTATTAAAGTGTTTTCTTTAAATAATGCATGTCGATGATATATATAATGGGTATATTTTTGAGGGCGTTACAAAATGTAAGGAGGAAATGCAAGGAGGGGATCCTGAGGTGAGGGTTCAAGTCTTGCTACTAACAACTTTACTTATGTTTTTTGGCCAACTCAGCATGTATAGGAGAAATCATCTAGTGCTTTGCTAAGCACGATTCTTAACTAATTTGCGCCATCAAATCCGTTTTGGCTCAAATTATGTCATTAGTAATCCAATTCCAATGATCTAATAGTCGTTTCCAACTATTTGGAGCCTTCTGAACACATCCATATGGTCTGATTTTGCACATTCCATACCAAAAATTTGTAAATTTTATATGCAATGCCACATATCCTATTTCAAACAACATTTTTGCCACCACACCTAGAGTTTTCTTAATGTCGAATTCAACCACTACAAGTTATTTGGTGCTTGCCTATCTCACTCCGCATCATTTGTCACCAAAGCTAAACCTGCCCTGACACATCGCAGACTGATCCACGACAATTTTGGCAAGAATCCATTATGATTCCTTCCGAATAACAATTGTTATTCGAAAGCATTGGGGCAAGCTTCAACAATTTGTTCTCGGCTTACTTCTCGGCATTTTTGGCCAATGTCCAATTTGCATTCCTTCCGAGAATGGGGCTAATATATGTTGTATACAATGCAAGACTAGCTTACTCCGATTCGGCACAACCATAATTCATACTAGCTTAAGGGTAAGAAATCAGGCACAACCATAATTCATACTAGCTCAAGGGAAAGAAATCAACTTGAATCGGCTTAACAAGTATATGTCAGAAAAAAAACACAAAACAACAACGTAACAAATATCTGCTTCCAATATCCACTCAATAATTCATTACAAATGGCTCCTTATAACATCGCAATGCAATTTTTTAATGCTCTACCGTTGGTGTAATTATTTTTTTTCAACTTTCCACTTATTTGTGACTAGCAAGTCTACATCATTTGGTATAGGCAATCAATGACACGGGATGCACTATTCAAAATCCTTGCAATATTGGCAACTGATCGTCACTTATAATCAGCAAAAGTCTCCAAATACGGTGCAATCTTTGCACTCAGCATGGAGCGCCATTAGCAAAGGTCTTCGAATTCGGAGCAAAACATACATATAGTAATTGTGGCATCCTTAGTGTAGCCCTCGCTCGAGGATTATAATACCACGGCCTACGACCCTCGCTCAGGGGATCATAATATTGTGGCCTATGGCCCTCGCCCGAGGATAACAATACCGTGGCCTATGCTATATGGCCCTTGCCTGGGGGTAATAATATCTCAACCTCGGGAGTCCACCCTTTTGTCAGCCGTTGGGAGTGCCTCCGTGATGGGGCAATCTGGGTCTCATGCGGAGCCAAGTTTTGTCAACCAAGTGAACCATGTTACTTGTTTTTATTTCTTTTGTTCAATACTTTTCTTTTGGAACTTGAAATGGATGGACACTTTGTGCAATTTTTAAGATGCTATGATGGATGTTTGTTTCTATATCTATGAAGGAGTTAGAGTTTAAAATCTTGTATAATTTTCATGTATGCACTGTCGATGGACATGTTATATTTCAATACTGCTTCTGCAATGCCCCTTTGTTATTATTCATCAGCATTGCATATGAGGCCAGTGGTAATCTAAGATTATTGGTCGGGCCTTTAGAGGTGGGTTCAGGTCGTGATAGTTTGGTATCAGAGCACAAGTTATATCTCACTCACTTGTCCATTGGGCGATAAAGTGTCAAGAAAAGACTTAAGAATTGCATTCATATGCATTTGAATAACAATATGAGATATCTATTCTGAAATGTGTATATGTATATGTGTGCATACAATGTGTTTGTTATGATACAAGTAGATAACAGTGAGAATAAGAGGGGATGAACTAAAGGAGTCAACCTCCAATTGTTTGATAGAATGGAAAGGATGATGCATGACATGGTTGAGAGCTTAAGGCAACAGCAGCAATGGCAGCGATAGCAACCACCACCGACCTCCAATGCCTGTACCACCGATATCGGACCATCAGAATGAAGACAAAACCATTACCCTCACCAAAAAGTTTAAAAATATGAAATTACCTTTGTTTCATGGGGGAATTGATCTGCTAAAGGCAGAGGCATGGTTTTTGGGGATTGAGAAGTTGTTTGAGGTGTTTCCATGCACGAAGACATAGAAAGTGCTGTTAGCTGCCTTTACCTTAGAAGATGAAGCAAGAAGGTGGTGGATGTTGGTATGAGACACTAACAGGGGCATCAATTGGGCACAATTCCTAGAGGTCTTCTATGAGAAGTACTTTCCGCAGTGTGCTCGGGACAGCAAGGCCACAAAGTTTGAACAGTTGAAACAAGAGAACAAATCAGTGAATGAGTCCCAGTTTATAGAAGTAACATGGTTTGCGCCACACATGGTCGACACAGACTATAAGAACGCCATGAAATTTGAGGGAGGTCTTTGGGATGCAATTCTTGATAGAAATAATGTTTTGAAACTGCCTAAATATGTTGATGTATTAGACAGGGCTCTTATGGCAGAGACAAACTTGGCAACCTGTAACCAAAATTTTGAATAGAGAGGTAAAGGCAGAATTTGAATGTGAACAAAGGGGCAACTTCAGCAATGGCCAAGAAGGCAAAGTCAGGCAGTTCTAGTAGCTCCAATTAGAGTGGTAATTCTGCACCTGCTTGTCCGAACTATGGAAGAAAGCACCAGGGAGTGTGTTACAGAATCATTGGGGCCTGTTTTTGGTGTGGAAAAATGGGGCATGTAGCAAGGGAATGTCCACAATCATGGCAATGTGACAATCGGTGTGCTGCAAGCTCAACTGCATCGACGCCAAACGTAAGAACCAATGCAACTCCTGAGGCCACAAGGGATAATTAGAGACAAGAGAGGGTTTTTGCTCTTATATCAGGGGACACTCAAAATAGGGAAACCGTAGTCTCAGGTACTCTCAATTTGTGGGCAATATGCATATGTTTTTATTGATTCGGGTTCCACCCACTTTTTTGTCTCTATACGATTTCCTTCCAGCTTGAATAGACCATTAGAAACTTTGAAATATATATTATGAGTGTCATCACCATCAGGGGGATCTATGCTATGTTCAACCTATTACCCTGCTTGTGAAATTTTACTTGAGAACACGATACTATATGTTGATTTGTTTCTCTTAGACATGACTCACTTTGATGTTATTTTGTGTATGGACTAGTTGTCCAACTATTATGCAACCATCAATTGTGCATCTAAACGTGTAATATTTCGACAACCAGGACAAACTGAGTTTTATTTTGAGAGGAGAGGTGTAGTTCCCCCACCATACCAAATTTATGCTATGAAAGCATGTAAATTGATTAACAAAGAGTGTCAGGGGTATTTGTGTAGTGTTTTGAGTAGTCAGTCTTCCAATGTTGCTCTAGATGATATATCTCTTGTGAAATATTTTTCTGATGTATTTTTGGAAGAGTTGTCTGGACAGTTAATTGATAGAGAAATTGAGTTTGTAGTTGATATGATACCTGGTACCCAACCCATATCTAAAACTCGATACCGTATGTCAACTACTGAAATGAAAGAATTGAAAGTAAAGTTACAGGAATTGCTTTATAAAGGGTTTATATGAGCAAGCATATTATTGTGGGGTGCACCTGTGTTGTTTGTAAAGAAGAAAGATGAGACACTCCGTTTATATATTGACTACCGGGAACTCAACAAGGTAATTGTTAAAAATAAATATCCTTTACCTCAGATTGAAGATTTGGTTGACCAGTTATAGGGGGCTTAGGCATTTTCGAAAATTGATTTGAGATTGGGATACCACTAGTTGAAAGTCGAAGCTGAAGATATTGAGAAAACTGCCTTTCAAACCAGGTATGTACGTTATGAATTTTTAGTCATGCCTTTGGAGTTACTAATGTACCGACAGCTTTTATGGATTTGATGAACTGAATCTTTAAACCATTTTTGGATGAGTTTGTGGTAGTTTTTATTGATGACATTTTGATATATTCAAAGGGTAGAGAAGAACTTGAACAACACCTTAGAACAATTCTGAAAACACTCAGGGAGAAAGAATTATTTGGAAAGCTTAAGAAATGTGAATTCTGGTTGAATGAAATTGTATTTTTGGGGCATGTTATTAATAGAGATGGGATATCTGTTGACCCACAGAAAATTGAGGCAATTGTTAACTGGCATACTCCGATTAATGTAACGAAAATTTGTAGTTTCATGGGTTTGGAAGATTACTATCAGAGATTTGTCAGAGACTTCTCAAACATTGCTATGCCATTAACACAATTGACCTGAAAGAGAGAACCATTCGTGTGGACCAATCAAAGAGAATCCACATTTCAAGAACTGAAGACGAGATTGATTACAACTGTAATCCTCACCTTACCATTAGGTACTGAAGGTTTTGTAATTTTCAGTGATGCATCTTATCGAGGTTTGGGTTGTGTTTTAATGTAGAATGGCTAAGTAATTGCGTACGCATCCTGACAATTAAAACCACATGAAAAGAACTACCCAACACATGATTTGGAGCTTGTCATTGTTATGTTTGCATTGAAAATCTGGCGCCACTACTTGTATGGAGCTAAGTGTGAAGTATACACCGACCACATAAATATTTATCCCAGAAAAAATTGAATATGTGTTAGAGACGTTGGCTTGAATTGATTAAAGATTATGACTTACAAATTCTCTATCATTTGGGTAAAGCTAACGTAGTGGCTGATGCTTTAAGAAGAAAACTACGGGAATTGTGGCATGTTTATTAATAGACCAAAAAGAAACTCTACATGATATAGACATACTTGAAGTGGAAGTTGTATATCACGGGCATAACAGTGTTTTGGCCACAATGTTTGCACAACCAGCGATTATTGAAGAAATTAAACAGAAATAGACAGATGATCAATTCCTAAAGAAAGTGTGCAATGAGTTTGAGACTAAGCCCAGATCGGGATTTTCCATTGAAGAACAAGTTCTGAAATTCCAAGACTATGTGTTCCTAATAATGCCACATTGAAAAGAAGAATTCTAGATGAAGCCCACAAGTCAATGTTTACTATGCGTCCAGGGAATACCAAAATATACCAAGACTTCAAACAAATGTACTGGTAACCAAACATGAAAAAAGAGATTGCTAATTACAACTCCAAATGCCTTCAATGCCAACAAGTGAAAGTTGAACACTAGAAACTAGTAGGTTTGCTTCAGTCTCTTCTTATTCTAGAATGGAAGTGGGAACACATAACAATGGAATTCATTGTCGGTCTACCTCGAACACCTCGAGGTATGAATGCTATTTGGGTTGTTGTTGATAGATTGATGAAATCTGTTAATTTTCTTGTTGTGAAAACTTCGTTTAACGCCTATAGACTTGCCACTATTTACATTGATGAGATTATTCGATTACATGGGGTTCCAGTAGCTATTGTGTCGGATAGGAATCCTAAATTTGTTTCTTGATTTTGGCAAAGTTTCAACAGGCTATGGGCACAGAATTGAGATTCAGCACAACTTTTCATCCACAAACCGATGGGCAAATAGAGAGAACTATCCAAACATTAGAAGATATGCTTTGTCTGTGCATCCTTGTATTTCAGGGTAGTTGGGAAACTTACCTACCATTGGCTAAGTTTGCTTATAACAATAGTTTCCATTCAAGCATCGACATGGTACCTTATGAGGCATTATATGGAGGAAAATGTAGGCCCCCAGTTTGTTGGACCAAGGTTAGTGATAGGGCTTTGTATGGGTCCGAGCTTATGCAAGAAACAATTGACAAGATAAAAATAATCTAACAAAGGCTCAAGATTGCTCAGAGCCAACATAAAAGTTATGCCAACTAGAGAATGAGAGATTTGAAACATGAAGTGGGAGATCGTGTGTTCATTCGAGTGACACCGATGAAAGGGCAAACGCGTTTTGGCGGAAAAAGAAAGTTGACTCTGTGTTACATTGGGCCATTCTAGATTTTCAAAAGGCTTGTCCCTGCTGCTTATCGTATTGCTTTGCCACTAGGAATTGAGCAAATGCATAATGTTTTCCATGTATCAATGCTCCGTGGATACCTTAGAGATCCCTTCTATGACATAGATTACCACAAAATAGTGCTTGATGTTGACATGATTTATGAAGAAAAGACAACATAGGTTATTGACAGACAAGTCAAGCAATTGAGAAACAAGTCCATTTGTATGTGAAGGTTTAGTGGAAAGAACACTATAGAAAAGAAGCGACATGGGAAAATGAAGATGAAATGAGGCAATGCTATCCGGAATTGTTTCTGAATGGAGGTAACTCATGTTTGGAGGACCAAACTCTTTAAGGGGGGAAGACTTCACAATCTCGACACTCGTATAATTTTTATATATTATTTATTGAATTGTGTCCCTTGATTAATAAGTCATCACATAATGAAATTGCGCCGATTTATGATTTATGAACCAAGCCTACCTCTCCTTTGACCTTTTTGTTGATAAGGAGAGGCAGGGTGGACATACATCCCCTGAGAATACTCTGGTTTGTGCTCTGTTCATCCTCTGTTGCTGCTGAAAAGAACTAGCATTAGTGGCCGGTAGGCCACTTTTTCTGGACGGTAACCCACTATTAGTGCCCTGCCGGCCACTACTTCTAGGTTGCCGGCCATTTTTTCAAGGCAGGCAGTACCCTTTTTCCAACAGAGCAAAGTAAAAGCTGAGGTGAAAAACAGGGCATTTTTCCAACTATGACTGTGCAACAGAGGCATTCCAGTAGTAAAACGGAGAGCATTATCGGCTGGAAATCCACATCTATGTGTGAGCCCTCCCTCGATCCTCGGGAAGTGTGAAGTGATGTTGTAATAGTATTAGTGTTATGCTTAGAATAAGCTAGTTAGTTTAGTTTTGTGCTGTAATTATTTAATTAGCTAGAATAGTTAATTAATTTGTTGTTGTAATAATTAGTTAATTAGCTAGCGTAGTTAATTAATTTGTTTTTGTAATAGTTAGCTAATTAGGTAATTAGCTTAGCTAGTCTATTTATTCGGACCCTCCTGTGCGAGGGCCAAACATGTAATAATGTGTATGTCTTCCAACCCCATATCTTTCTCCCTTTTATTTACTTGCTTACGATGGTTAGTTTAGAACATCACTCACGTTTGCATTCACTTATCTTGCATGCATTGTCACGTCCCAAACCCGCCCCTAGAAGTTTGGGCATGACCACTTCAGAAACGGACACTTAACCTGTTTTATATCTATATATATGGGGCCTAAACGGAAGCACTAAATATCAAAATTTGACACTGCAAAAAAACTCCATCGAGCTACTACTATCATGCCAGGATCACAAACTTTTAACAAACAAATAAAATCTAAAACATACACCTGAACATCGGTTATATACATACATATATACAGACCTAGCCCTATCATTGGGCATATACAAAAACACGAAAGCTATATACATCACTCTTAGATAGACATTCGAAAAGCAAGTCAACATCTTATTAGCTTAACAAAATCAATGGCTGTGTATAGTGCCTGGACATACGAAGGTTGACAAAAGAAAGCGGCGTCACGGCTGGGACTGATCACCTAATTGGCGACCTACATAAATACACATAACAGGGAGTGAGCCGGGCTCAGTGAATAGTAATACATAAATAAAACGATGCTTAACTTGAAACATAACACATAGCAATGCATATAAAGATGTAGAGTTCACATAGTTAGTCTGATTCTGTGCTAAGTACATAATGGCCTTAGGTTCAATCTTGCAACATAAACAAGGTGGCTATAAGCCCTTGAAACATGGTGGCATGAGGCCCTTGAAACATGGTGGCTATAAGCCCTTGAAACTTGTGGCATAAAGCCCTTGTAACATATGGCACTAAGGCCCTTGAAACTTGTGGCATAAAGCCCTTGAAAGATTGGCATAAAGCCCTTGAAACATATTTGACCTTGTAGCATATTTAAACTTGTAACATATACTTGAAACATACCTGAACATACTTAAACTTGTAACATACTGGAAACATGCTTGAAACATACTTGAACATCATTCATTAATTCAAATGGAACATATCATGACTAGAGCATTTCTTATTGTATCATGTCATTATCGTACGCTTAACAATGAGAGACTAATTCACATTCTCATGAGGGTCACACAATGATGCTAAACTTTGCACTTATATCGTAGATTCTGAATAACTTCCAAGTTATAAGCAACATAGCAAAATAACTTCAATTTATATGGATACACATAGCTACTCTTATATTTACTCAGAATCCATTCTTCAAGAATGAACATAAATTCTTTTGGGTAAATGACTTACTTTACGTGCTCTATTAATCAATAGCATACACCTTTGTTTAATCATTCTTATATGTTAACATAGTTGCCTTGCCTTGTAATTAACAGAGTTCTAATGGTAACCGTTACACCATTCCCATGAGTTGACATAATTAACGTAAAGTTAACAGGACATTCCTGATAAGTAGTAACAAAAAGTAAGCACATTTTCATTAAATTACAGATGACTTTATTGGTTTCACAATTTCACAGTTCGGCTTTTGGCCTGAGGGGTTCACACATTCACAATAGCCTTTGGGTTTCATAGATTCACAACTTATCACATCGGCCTTCGGCCCTTTGGATTCACAAGTTCACAAATTTGGTCTTGGCCTCATAGCTTCATAAGTCACAAGTCGGCCCTTGGCCACATAGGTTTGATCTTCACAAATGGCCCTTGGTCACATAACTTCATATTTCACAGGTTCTTTTGATGTTTTCATAATTTCATAATGTTTCTCACATAACTTCACAAACTCTTTTGAAGTTTCCATAATGTCACAGTGTTTCTCACATAGCATACATAACATATATGTCAGCATAATTCTTACGACGAAGATTTAACATCAATAACGATATACGGTTAAAGGTACATCAAAGTACTACTACCCACAGCGTTCAGGTACTTGATCCGCCCTTGTAGCTGACCCCATACAATTCACATAATTCATCATAGTACAACACCAATCAATTCACTATGAGTCAACACAACATAATCCAACAAAGTCGATATCACTTAATTCATCAACACCATTTGTAATTTAACATAATTCAAAATAAATCCTTGAATTCCATTTCAACATTCCAAGACCGAGTTCATATCATCCATATCATTAATAGATTATTCCCCCAATTTTCCCTTCACATTATAGCATGAATTACAATGTTTATAATATAGCTCATTCGCAAATTTTAAACATAATTTTCAAACATTTCCAAATTCCAATTAAACTTGAACACATATAATTCCATACCTCAATTTCATTACTCTGCTTTCAATTTGGCCCAATTCATTGGTTATCATCATTAATCAACCTAGGGTTTCAAGAAAATATTGAAATTTCAAGAAAAATACAAGCTTATTAACCCATTACTTTTTATTCCAATTTTCCCAATGATTATACATCTAGGAGTCACAATCCATCATTTTAACCCACCAATTTAACTTCCAACATCTCCAACTCTAAACCCTCAATTCTCAAGTTGGACATAATATGCTCAAAACTATAGATTTTGTTTGTATATACACAAAATTCCATAATTCCATCCATGAATGCAAATATTGAAAGGGAATAAGGACCCCTACCTCAAGAATCAATCAAAGGAGCAAAGATTGAGAAGAATCCTCCAAAAAATTCGAATTTCAATCGGTTGGAAATGTTGACCCTTTCTTGTTCTCCATCCTTGATGCAAGATCCATGGTGGATTTGTTAATAAAAGTGGAGGAAATCAAGGTTTTGGGAGCTAGGGTTTCGGACATGGAAGAGGGGAGATGAAGAGAGGAAAAGAAAATGTAAGAAATGGGCCAAAAATCTCGTTTTTGAGCTGCTGTCCCGCACAGCCCGCACGTGCAGCGCTATTCCCCGCACGTGCGGCTCTGCTTCCAGCACAGATGTAAAAACTTCAAACGGGTATAACTCTCTCATCGGGACTCCGTTCTAGGTCGTTCTTGTGTCCAAATTGAAGCCCCGGAAATAAGCTTGCCAATGGTTCTAACCTCACATTCAAATTCAAAGTGTAGAAAAAGAAAAGGACAAATGAGTGACCGCTGATCGTAGAATAACTATCCGGATTATGTTCTTTGGTCCAATCTTACTTTACCATCATACCACCACCTCAATCAATACCCCAAAATAAGATAAAAACATTCTCAATTCCAATAGATATAGTTGAATTAAAACACATTAACCCCTAATTAAATAAGGATGTCTTTTGGGGTCATTACATGCATTGAGGCTCGGCTCATCATTCAAACCAAGCATTGTCGTTTACATATTTCATTGAAAACGTGTTAAAACGCATGCTATCAAATTGATTCACATGGTATATTAGTAGTCGAGCCTATTAATTGCATCTTGCATGTGTTGCATTAGTCATATTGCATTAGTTAGGAACATGCATTTTTCTAATTATTTTGCTTTGTTTGGCTTGCCTCGAAGTACTAGGTAAGCTTTTATTGCTTTAGCATATCGCCTGTGTGTGATTGTTGCCATGTCAAGCATGATTACCATAAGGCTAATTGCTTAAGTGATAAATTGTTTGAATGCCTGTGGATAAAGGCTAATTGCTTGAATTATGATAATTTGAGTATTGTGCATATGCGATCACTTTTTCAAATGGTACATATTCGAAATAATTTTCAAACATACATGAGATCAAGTGTTCTAATTTTTGCAAATTAGTCTATACTTGTGTGCAACACATAGTAAGTTAGTCTAAAAATCGGAACAAGAGCATATAATGTAAATAAGAATCACATCATGATTAGTAAAAGCCGATCTTTGATCGGGCAAGTGGGGTGCTCAATTCATGACTTTCCCTCTCGTGCCTAAGTTCCCGAGCTGAGACACTTTGGTGATGATGAATAAGTGGCCTTTGGCATGAGTCTCGGGTTTCCTAAATCCCCTCAAAATATTTAGGTGGCAACTTTGTAATTTTTCAAAGCAGTCCATTTTTGACATTTTGATTCAAGATCGATTTTTCAAAAGATTTGTTGGATTTGGACTCTTTTGTGTTTATCTTTTTCACATTGCACTTGTGAGATCAGATTCAAAACCACAGGAGTCCGAACTGTAAGGCTATCGTATCTGAAAGGAGCACGAAAAGCAAGTTACAGTCGTGATTGAGTTATGATTCTTTAGGTTGATGGTTATAACTTAGTTATTACTATTTGGGGTTGCTATTTTGATTATGACCAAAAGGGCTTTCGGTTATGTTTTTAGTGGTGTATCATTA
The DNA here is from genome assembly GCF_004153795.1 of Camellia sinensis. NCBI lineage: Eukaryota > Viridiplantae > Streptophyta > Magnoliopsida > Ericales > Theaceae > Camellia > Camellia sinensis. The sequence continues at coordinate 137,612 of NW_021027821.1, read as the reverse complement.
TGACTAGGGTTATAATTTGGGTCGATTTCGGCATGTTGAGAAATTTTCTAAGCTCAAACCGAGTTTTATTGAGAGTTACCCAAGCTCGACTTGAAGTGCAATGTTGTTTGCTCAAGCCTAAGTTGCCCAAGTCACCAGAATTACAAATTAGTTCGGGTTTTTATTGGGAGAAAATTTCATTTTTACTCTTATACTTTGCCTCGATGATCAATTACACCCCTAGACTTCAAGTGATTTCTATTTTACCCCTAAAGTTTTTGAAACCATATCAATTTACCCTTCGGTCTACCTCGAACACCTCGAGGTATGAATGCTATTTGGGTTGTTGTTGATAGATTGATGAAATCTGTTAATTTTCTTGTTGTGAAAACTTCGTTTAACGCCTATAGACTTGCCACTATTTACATTGATGAGATTATTCGATTACATGGGGTTCCAGTAGCTATTGTGTCGGATAGGAATCCTAAATTTGTTTCTTGATTTTGGCAAAGTTTCAACAGGCTATGGGCACAGAATTGAGATTCAGCACAACTTTTCATCCACAAACCGATGGGCAAATAGAGAGAACTATCCAAACATTAGAAGATATGCTTTGTCTGTGCATCCTTGTATTTCAGGGTAGTTGGGAAACTTACCTACCATTGGCTAAGTTTGCTTATAACAATAGTTTCCATTCAAGCATCGACATGGTACCTTATGAGGCATTATATGGAGGAAAATGTAGGCCCCCAGTTTGTTGGACCAAGGTTAGTGATAGGGCTTTGTATGGGTCCGAGCTTATGCAAGAAACAATTGACAAGATAAAAATAATCTAACAAAGGCTCAAGATTGCTCAGAGCCAACATAAAAGTTATGCCAACTAGAGAATGAGAGATTTGAAACATGAAGTGGGAGATCGTGTGTTCATTCGAGTGACACCGATGAAAGGGCAAACGCGTTTTGGCGGAAAAAGAAAGTTGACTCTGTGTTACATTGGGCCATTCTAGATTTTCAAAAGGCTTGTCCCTGCTGCTTATCGTATTGCTTTGCCACTAGGAATTGAGCAAATGCATAATGTTTTCCATGTATCAATGCTCCGTGGATACCTTAGAGATCCCTTCTATGACATAGATTACCACAAAATAGTGCTTGATGTTGACATGATTTATGAAGAAAAGACAACATAGATTATTGATAGACAAGTCAAGCAATTGAGAAACAAGTCCATTTGTATGTGAAGGTTGAGTGGAAAGAACACTATAGAAATGAAGCGACATGGGAAAATGAGGATGAAATGAGGCAATGCTATCCGGAATTGTTTCTGAATGGAGGTAACTCATGTTTGGAGGACCAAACTCTTTAAGGGGGGAAGACTTCACAATCTCGACACTCGTATAATTTTTATATATTATTTATTGAATTGTGTCCCTTGATTAATAAGTCATCACATAATGAAATTGCGCCGATTTATGATTTATGAACCAAGCCTACCTCTCCTTTGACCTTTTTGTTGATAAGGAGAGGCAGGGTGGACATACATCCCCTGAGAATACTCTGGTTTGTGCTCTGTTCATCCTCTGTTGCTGCTGAAAAGAACTAGCATTAGTGGCCGGTAGGCCACTTTTTCTGGACGGTAACCCACTATTAGTGCCCTGCCGGCCACTACTTCTAGGTTGCCGGCCATTTTTTCAAGGCAGGCAGTACCCTTTTTCCAACAGAGCAAAGTAAAAGCTGAGGTGAAAAACAGGGCATTTTTCCAACTATGACTGTGCAACAGAGGCATTCCAGTAGTAAAACGGAGAGCATTATCGGCTGGAAATCCACATCTATGTGTGAGCCCTCCCTCGATCCTCGGGAAGTGTGAAGTGATGTTGTAATAGTATTAGTGTTATGCTTAGAATAAGCTAGTTAGTTTAGTTTTGTGTCGTAATTATTTAATTAGCTAGAATAGTTAATTAATTTGTTGTTTTAATAATTAGTTAATTAGCTAGTGTAGTTAATTAATTTGTTGTTGTAATAATTAGTTAATTAGCTAGTGTAGTTAATTAATTTGTTTTTGTAATAGTTAGCTAATTAGGTAATTAGCTTAGCTAGTCTATTTATTCGGACCCTCCTGTGTGAGGACCAAACATGTAATAATGTGTATGTCTTCCAACCCCATATCTTTCTCTCTTTTATTTACTTGCTTATGATGGTTAGTTTAGAACATCACTCATGTTTGCATTCACTTGTCTTGCATGCATTAAGGCTCGACTCATCATTCAAACCAAGCATTGTCGTTTACATATTTCGTTGAAAATGTGTTAAAACGCATGCTATCAAATTGATTCACATGGTATATTAGTAGTCGAGCCTATTAATTGCATCTTGCATGTGTTGCATTAGTCATATTGCACTAGTTAGGAACATGCATTTTTTCTAATTATTTTGCTTTGTTTGGCTTGCCTTGGAGTACTAGATGAGCATTTATTGCTTTAGCATATTCGTATGCGTGTGATTGTTTCCATGTCTAGCATGCTCGCCATGAGGCTAAGTGCTTAATTGATATAACTCTTGAATGCCTGTGGATGAAGGCTAATTGCTTGAATTGGAAAAATTGTTTCCATTGTCTCAGCGCCCTTACATATGAGATCACTTTTTTAAGTGGTACATATTCGAAATAATTTTCAAAACAAACAAGAATCAAAGTGTTCCAATTTTTGCAAATTAGTCTATACTTATGTGTGTATCACATAGTAATGTTAGCCTAATAATCAGAACAAGAGCATATAATGTAAATAAGATTCATATCATGATTAGTAGAGGCCGATCTTTGATCGGGCGAGCAAGGGTGCTCAATTCATGACCTTCCCCTCCCGTACCTAAGTTCCTCGAGCTGAGACAATCTTGGTGATGACAGACATGTCGCCTTTTGCACAAGTCATGGGTTTCCTAAATTTCTCGAAAATATTTAGGTTGCGACTCTGTATCTGGAAAAGCAGTGGATTTTTGGTATTTTGATTCAAAATCAATTTTCCAAAAGATTTGCTGGATTTGGACTCTTTGATGTTTATCTATTTCACATTGCACTAGTGAGATCAGATTCAGAGCCGCGGGAGTCCGAACTGTAGGGTTAGTCGTATCCGAAAGGAGCACGAAAAGTTGAGCTACAGTTTCTGGCGACTCTGCTGGGGATTTAGAGAACTTGACTTGAAGTTCATGATGTGAAATTTTATCTAAACTTATATGTTCTTTGCATTGCATTTGCATTGGTGCGCTTAAGTCACTGTGTTTACCATCTGCTATTCATGGACGGTTTACCGGACGCTTGCCCAGAAGCTTGCCAAAAGGTTGATCGGTCATGGGCTTTGCCATGATGGGAACACAACCCTTAGATCTGAACTATTGTTGTACCATTTGATCCTCCTTTCACTTCTCGGTGTTAGGTGTGAGAGGTATATTAGGTAGTCTTGCCGAGGTACTCTTTTGACCATTTGGCCTAGCTGTATATAGAAAAGCCTTAGTGACTGATCCAAACTAGGACAGGATGCTCACCCAAAATGCAGGATTGCATGAAACCGCTTTGTTTGAAATAGTGAAACCTAGTTCATGACAAAACTAGGACAGGGTAACCCTACCCCCTCATAGGGGTGTTTTGGCTCTCTCTTAACTGGTATGTGCTTTACAATGAAACTGTACAAGAATGTGCATAGCAGTTGCAAATTTGGTATTTGTTTTGGTGGCAGAATTCAGTGAGGAGTACAGTCCTATAGCTTTGATCATGTCTGCGTTGATAACGTCTTAGCTGAGGTGCTGTACGATTTTTGATTACTGTTTTCTTTTGCTTTATTTCTTTCTGCTAGGTAGTTCAAAACCATAGCTTCAGAAAGTTCGGATATCCCCTAAGTACTATAGACTCGAGTCAGAAGACTTTGTAAAGCTGGGGATCTCGTTCAAGGACAACCCATGTTTACCTCACTCCCACTGGTTACAAGACGGAGGAGAATCAGGTAGAATTCACCAATTCGATTTTTGCACCAGTCACCCCTCAACTCACCTGCATCCAGTCTGGTCGGGGAACAGTCATCTACTTCCAGCCTAGCACGTGATCAAGCACCTATTCCAATGGCACAGTGTCCCCTAGCCAGTGTGGAAAAACTGATACACCATATGGAACTGACAGTTAAGGCCCTATAATCGGATGCGGTCCGTCAGGCCGAGGTTATAACCAGGCTACAACAACAGTAACCACAGCTGGCTGCGACCTGTACATCCCATGTATCTCCCGTGACTATCCCAGAACCCGGAGCCACCACTCATATTGCCAGTGTTCAAGAAAACTAGGGCAATCCAGTATAGCCAATCCTAGCACAAACCTCCACAACCCCTGTTTATCAGACTGAGGCTCCGTTCGAGTTCGAGGATGACCCAACTGGCCTCAAGATCAATAAACTGGAAAAGTTATTCAAGAGAGCACAAGGGGTTAACTCCATCCTGAACATAGAGGACGGGTACACCGATTCTGCAGTGACATTACCGAATCAGTTTAAAATGCCGCACATTGACTGTTTTGACTGCTCCGGAGATCTGATGGTTCACCTACGACTATTTTTGGACATCTTGCAGCCGATGGGCTTGACTAGACTACATAAGCTGTCTCTCTTTGGTCATACAATGTCAGGTATAGCGGCCATATGGTACGTTGAGTTGGAAGACTCTGTCAAACAGAATTTGGAGGAGATGGCCGAGGCCTTCATTGCGTAGTATTCGTATAATACTCAAATCGAGGTCACAACTCGTGATCTCGAGGCAACATGCCAAGAGCCGAAGGAGGGATTCTCTGAATTTGTGACAAGGTGGAGAGCTAAAGCCTCAATAATGACCACAAGGCCTTCCGAGAAGGATCAAATTAGGATAGTTGTCTGGAATCTGCATGGCAAGCTGTTGCAGTAGATGATTGTGCTCCCGTTATTCACATTTACAAAACTCCATGAAATGGGTGTGCAAATCAAAGACGCCTTGAAACAGAGGCTTATTACAGATGAGAAGGAGCTGGTAAAAAGGCCGTTTGTTCGCAGTTCCAATGTTGCCAGTGATAGCACAACTGTGAGGCCGTCAGATGTAAGTGTGGTCACCACAACCAAGACTGCCGACCCCTTTGTCAACACAAGCTCACAGACACCGTCCAACCTTACCCAATCCCAGAGGACTTTTAACCAACTGTACATGACTCTCTCTTAAGCCATGAAGGTGCTAGTCAAGAAAGGGCACCTCAAACCTTTAGAACCTCGCCCACTTCCTGATCCTCTCCTACCCAAACACATCCCACAAAATGCTGTGTGTTTCACCAACATCATGGTCATGACACTGACCAGTGCTTTCGATTGTGTCATGAGATTCAGGATTTAGATTAGGGCACGTTTTGATTAGCATACCTTATGCTTGCATGTTTGCATCATTCATTTGTCTTGCATGTACCGAGGCTCGGCGCATCATTCAAACTGCATTTCAATTTCAATACACTTATTTGAATACGTGTTTCAAAGCATGCTATCAAATTGTAGCATTCATATGCCATCTTAGGTAGCCAAGCCTATTTATTTGCATTATTGCATGTGTTGCATTAGGCATTCTGTATAGTTAGGATCATGCATGATTTCTAACTAGCTTTTGTTTTGGCTTGGAGTACACTGTAAGTTTTATGCTTTAGCATACTTGCATGAGTGTGAGTGTTGCCATGTTTAGCATGCTTGCCATGAGGCTATTTGCTTAAATGCTTAACTACATGAATGCTTGTCAATGAAGGCTTTATTGCTTGAATTGGAACAATTCGATAAATGTGAGCTTTAAGCCCATTTTGCAAAGTGGCAAATCATGTTTTTAAGCCCATCATGTTTGATGGCAAATCCGCGTTTTAGCCCACTTGAGAGTGGCAGAAAATAAACATGAGTTGAATTCGTTCTAATTCTTGCGATTTTAGTCTATACTTATATGCTGTGCGCATCACATAGTAAAGTTAGTTAATAATCGGAATAAGAACACATGTGTTTGTAAAACAACATATCATGCTTAGTAGAGGCCGATCCTTTGATCGGGCGAGAGGGGGTGCTCATTTCATGACCTTTCCCTCTCGTACCCAAGTTTCCAAGCCGAGGCAACTTTGGAGATGATGGACACGTGGCCTTTAGCATGAGTCAGGATTTCCTAAATTTCCCAAAAATAAAATATTTAGGTGCCGACTCTATAATCTGGCAAAGTAGTCCAGTTTTGGCATTATTTGATTCAAAATCGATTTTCTAAAATGAATTGCCGGATTGGACTCTTTGGTGTTTATCAATCTCACATTGCACTTTGTGAGATTAGATTCAGACCGTGACAGGAGTCCGAACTGTAGGAGACCAATTCGAGCCTCTCTGAAAGGGGGGGCGCAAAGAAAGTCGAGTCTACAAAGGCCAATTAGTATTAAAACTAACTAAAAACTACTTGGCCGCCTGGTTCCTCCTTTGCTTAGGAATTCGGTCTAAGCGGTCCTCTTCCTAGTTACCAAGGACGAGAGCCATAACGTTGTCCACATTTTTTCCTGAGCTGGCGAGCATGGTCACCAATTGGTGGTCAGCATCTTTGGCCCTCAAGAAGAACCGACCTTGCCGACCAAAGGATTTGGTGAGAGTGTAGCAATGCCGAATGGCAAGGATTCCTAAGCTAACACTAAGTCGGCAGTTGAGTTCTACAATTCCCATAATGATCTGAAAAAAGTTAACATTCGACGGGAGGGAATCAACCCCTAAAAGCGGATGAGGTACTTAAGCAAAGGATTGAGAGGGAAACGAACTCTACCTTGACCAATCACCAACAATAGAAGAATAATGGTATTTACATCTACCCTCTCAAGGTTTACTTCTACGTCCCCAATGATTTCCAATTGAATGTCGTCAGAGATTTTGAAGTGGCATCGAAAGGTAGTTACCCTAGTCTCAGAAAGAAGTGCCTTTAGATGGCTTGAGGGAGTGAATCCGTAGGGAAGAATGGATGAAATAGAAAGAAAAATGACATAAATGAAATAGCAACAGGGTGAAGAGGACTTATAATCGAATTTGAGGAATGCTTGAAAGAATGACGAAGCGATTACAAGCAATGACGATAGATATAAGACGGTGTGGAGTGAAAATTTTTCGGAAGTAAAAGAGCGGTGAAGAGACAGTTTTTGAAATGGTAATTAATGAGGAGTGAAGCAAATTTGAAGAGGCGGGAAGCTTTACATATTCTACGTCAAGTCTCATTCGTCGTGTCAGAAGTAGAATTGTTTGTCCATCATGCGCCCAAATTTCAAGACGCATTAAGTATGAGCCATGTTTCTGTCAAATCAGCCGAGTGTCTGGCCCAGGAAGAGCCGAGGACGCAGGCTACTTGGAGTTTTAGTTAGCCAGGTGCTCGGGGGGGGGGCAATTGTGGGAGTCGAGTAAGTGGACTTCCTAATTGGCAAACTGGGCACATCTAAGCCTACCTTTGATGCACCAAATTTAGCCAAGGCCCATTGGGCTCAAGCAATTCATTGTCAAGTAAACTAGAATAGGCTTTGCCGAGTACAAGATGCAGATCTGATGCATTAGGGCTGCATAGATAAGGGAAGTCAACATGATAATCCACTTTTAAGTAGGCCCAAGATGTCCCTTTCCAAAAGTGTAATAAGGGGATGGGCTTTGACATTGCAATGATCAAAAGCTACATGAGAAAATATCCAGCAAAGTATCTCTATATAAGGAAGGTAATAGTGAATGAGAAGGTGCGCATTGATTACTTACAGTTTGAAAAGAATAAACACTTCTTCCTCTCTTCTAAAGACTAACTTGCTCGTAAGAGTGCTAATTCGAGCACCCCCCGACTGAAGTATTTTTCAGTTTCAGGTATTGAAGCGAGGATCTTTCAAGGGCTTATTTGGAGTGAAGGAGCATTGTAAAATCACCCCTCATAAAAACTAATGCTAGTTGTGAATAAACAAGTATAAACTATAATTTTAATATGAAAAAGATGACATAACAAATTATTAATGAAAATAATTTTAAGTGTTATAGAAATTAAAATATTAAAGGAGTTCAGTATAATTATACCAAATTTATGAGAGTTCATATATATATATATATATATTTCTCAATTTTAGGAAAAGTCAATGTGAATTACCCAAAATAAAAATAAGATAAACTCCTAGAGTTTAGTTAGCAAGTTGAACAATAATAAGGGCATCTCTGTCTAAGCCTCCCTCCCCAAGCCTTTTGTTGGGTGTGCCGCCGAGGGTGGGGAGGGGTTTTGACCGCCTCTCTCCTCCTTTTATCCCATTTTTTCTCTTTTTCTTTGTCTTTTTGCTTAATAATATTGGAAACTTGTCCTTCCAATCCTTTTCGACGTTGCCACCACCACGCAGCTACCAGATCTGCCACCTTCCTGCCTCCATGGATCCACCCTCACTAGGTTTGCCCCATCTCCTTCAGATTTGCCTCTGGCCACCAGTGTTGGTGTTGCCTCTCCCTCTTTTCAATCTTTCAAATCTTATGTTTGGCTTGCGTCCAAACTTTCATCCTCGTGCCCAAAATTTTAAGATTTGATTTCAAATATTCTCACAATCTGAAGACCGATGTTGTTTAACACATTTATTTCACGCTAGGCGACCATCTCAACCTCAATGTTCCATTTCGACCCGTGAAGTGGAGTCTTCAGATTTCAAGTTGAAGGTTGCGGTGTAATGGAGCTTTGGAAGCATTTGGTGACTTGGATTTGGTTGCTTTCAGTTTGTTTTTTTTTTGTTTTTTTATTATTTGCTATAATAATCTTCCCTATATAGAAGTTGTATCCCTCCTTTGTGAGGGTTTTTTCTCGTCCTCTATGGAGGTTAGAATTCTTCCTCCTCTAGAAATTTGTTTTCTTTTTATGAAATCTTTTGCTACTGCTATACGAGATTGATTTTAATTTTTTATCGATTTTGCAATGAAGATTTTCTTCTTCATAAAGAAAATAAAATAAAATAAGCTTGTCATATAGTGTATGTCATGAATTCAAATTTCTACCAGTGTGATCAATAAATACATGCTTGACGTGGGAAAATTTGTATGTACGGTATTGGAGAGACTAGTTGAGATAAAAAGTCCACACCCTCCTTACCTAAAGAAAATAAAAAATTTAAAATTAAAATAGTAATAGATAGACATTGAGGTTGCAAAACATAGATGACAAAACCTCCATGAGATGAACTCCAAGGGTTTGGTTTAATGGGTGTAACTTGGGGTTTGGCGTGTACTCCCTCTAGGGTTTAGATTCAACTCTCACACTACGCCAAAATTGGGCTTTAGCGGCGGTTTTTTACTGCCGTTAAAAGATGTAAAATCGTCGTTAAAGCCTTTAACGGCAGTTTCGTTACCGCCGTTTATACTCGTGTCGGAAAAGGTACAACCATTATAAAAGGGTAAATTACCGTTGTTAAAAGTCGACCAAAAACGGCAGTAATATAGGACCAAAAACAGCGGTTCTTTACCGCCGTAAATAGGTTCAAATTTTTTAAAAAATAATTCTCTTCTTGCACCCCCCATGTTTTGAACCCTTGACCTCTAATCCATACACACCAACCACTCCACCACAACCACTCTATGTGATATATATTCCCTAAATAAATATTTAAACATTACTTTTGCTTTATTGTAGATAGTCATGTTCAACCTCTCGCTGCGCGTGGTCACCACTCGCCGGAGTTCTGCCGACAAAGACCGCCATCATTAACGGCGGTAATGAGAGAGCTTTAGTGGCGGTTTCGTTACCGCCGTTAAAAGAGGGTTTTAGTGGCAATTTTTTTAACGGCGGTTTCATTACCGCCATTAAAGGTACTTTAGCGACAGTTTTTTTTACGGCGGTAACGAAACCGCTGTTAAAGATACATTAACGGCGGTATTAACGGCAGTTTCGTTACCGCCGTTAATAGTATCATGAACGGCGGTAATGAAAACCGCCGTTAATGCCCTGTTTTGACGTAGTGTCACTAGGTGTTATTAATTTTTTGAGGTCATATCCTCAGACTCTATCCGAGATTTAACTGATCCACTTAGAGGGGGCATGTTTTGCTTGGATCTCGAAATTAGTTGAGTTACACATAAACTAACTCGGACACTCAATCGTCAAAAAAAAAAAAAACCTCCATGAGATTTTTATGAATAACTAGTATTGATTTAGGGATAACGTGGTTTTGGATGCAAAATGGGACGAAAGTTTAACCAATGACAAATAGGTAAGCTAATAGAATTGCATATAATATTTTAATTATTTAGTTTTTGAGGTTCGTCCTTATGTAGTAAGACTGTTTCACGTCTTAATCAGAGAGAGGGAGGGAGGTGCACTCATAAATTTCTATCGTTGACCCTGAAGCAAGACATGGCATCAACAAGCCCATGCTTATTTTAACTTATTGTTAAAGTATAGATTTGCCTTGGTCCCCATGAACAATATTGGCGTGGCCTAAAAAGCATCATCATCAACACCAATAATCAAAACAGGACAGCAAGACATGAATTACGTACGCCCCCAATGCTTATGCTATTAATAATCTGTTATTATATAATACATACATACACATATGCTTATGCTATTACTTTACGGTATAGCGTGTCTACGCTGTCATTGTTTTCATTTATTTATTTATTTTTATATTTTGTGAGGTTCATTTGAATTGTTAAAAAAAAGAAATTACTTCATTATTTTGGTAGTAGCAAAAAAAAATTTTCCAATATTAAACTAAAAAAAAAAAAAAATTCAAATTTAGAAAAATATTATATGCCAAAGTAAAACACGAATTGATTTGCAACACATTGCACCGTCCAACATAAGCAGAGTGCTCATCACTCAATATTTTTACTAAATTGTTGCTGTCACTCCCAATCCAATAATTCCAGTCCTTCCTCTCACTACAATATTACAATCTTCTCAACATGTTGTTGGATTAAGGCCATGTTTGTTTGGGTGGACATGAGCTTGGGATTGGACTAATAGTCCAATAAAATTATTAATCTGATGTTTGGTTAAACAATTAAAGTACGGATTAATTATTTTAAACTTGACTATTAGTTAAGATAGGATACATAATCCAACGGATTGATAGTCCTAGGACTATTAGTCATGGGAATACTAATCCAGTCCCCCAAACAAACATGGCCTAAGAGTATTAAATTTCGCTCTGGTTGCTGATCCAACTAGAAAGATATTGTTGAGCTTTAGGGAATGTTGAGCCTACTTGATAATTTATACCGTTCATTTTGTAATATGGCTTGTTGAATAGATTTTTCATACAAAAAATTTGTTAATGGAACATTAGTAATCAGTTCACATGTATCCTATAAAATAGACAGTTCATTCTTAAAATCATATTTGTTGTCCATTTGTGTATAACAAATATAATATAATTATGTAACTGTTGATATTTAATTAACATAACTTTTTGCATGAATGTCTTACTCATTAAACTTAACTAAATGAACAGTTCTACTCATGGAAATGAGCTCAAGACGATTTTACTAAAACCCCGATAGTACCTCTAAGTTGGGTCATCATCAATTGGAGAAATAAGTAATTTCCTTGATTAATCACTCCTAAGGAAATAATACTGATAAAATTATATTACAAGGGGTCGATGACCACATCAAATACGTCATACATGTACAAGTTTAGGGGAACATATATATATACCAATAATGGTCTTCAATGGCAATAAATAACATATAAGATGTGCCACAAGAATGTGTTCGCGTATTGCTTGCATATTTATATTTAATGACAACAAGCCTAGACTTCTTGGTCATTGTTTAAATGAGCAATAGAGGCTGATGCACTAAAAATAATTATATATCTTGGATTATTAATTTAATAAACATTTTAGGCATTCTTTGTATGTCGTAGCATAAAACCGGCCCGTTATCATTTGGTTCAGTGATTTGAGGTAAAATTAAAAACCAAGCTGTCAAAAATGGTGAAGGTAGGTGGTGTTGGTTTCCAAGATTCAGTTTAAAGTTGTTTTTGTTCAATCATCTTTGTTTTAGACCCAACTGTGGTTCAAGGGAGGCTGGGGACCAACCGTAAATTCAGACAGGTTTTGATTGCAACCATAATTGACAGGTCCTGGTCTTACCGGATACTTGTAACATGCAGGTAATTGCAGGTATTTGAAATTTTTGTGATTTCTAGGAAATGATACAAGCCAAAATATTTAAAACTAGAAAACAAAGTGAGATAGATTGCTTCTTCTTATACTCCTCACTCATGCAACTAACATATGTAACTGACTCCACTAACTACTTAACTAACTAAATCATTACTAAGTCTTGTAACTAATCAATTGTACTTGACATCTGTAACTAACATCAATTGTACTTGAGATGTGTCTCTTCTACTACTTCTACTTTCCTTCTTTAAGTTAACATCCTTCTTTTCAAACTTTGTCGTTTGTTGTTGTTTTGTATGTAACAGATGTTTTCACTCTTCATTGGATTCATCAAGCTGCATAATTCTAATTTCAGAGCTTCCTTCCAAAATTTTATGTCATGTTGATGTTGCATCAAATGGCCGCCGAAATTCTTGTCTCTCGGAAAATAATTCACATACCCACTAGAGGAGGAAAAATCTAGTGGCAACTCCAGAAATATTAGTTAGGGTATTCAAATAAATTAATTAAAATTTATGTAAAAAATATTATACTTGTCAATATCTATCTTTCATTTTTAATTAATCTCTCAATATATAACTCTTAAATCACAAGCAAAGAAATTTTTAAATATATTGATACTAATATTTCAACAATATATATATATATATATATGAAGTTGAAGTTTTACAACTGCCATCGATAGTCTTGATGGAGCTTGAAATCTTCTTCCATTTTTTCTTTCTACTATTTACTTATTTATTTATTTTAATAACTTTGTGACCTAGTTTAACAGATCGAGACACTTTAAGTTTTTTTATTTTTTTATTTTTATTCAACAATTGTTTTAAGTACTAAGGGGTTGTTTGAGATGTTCTAAATAAGTGCACTTTTTGATTTTTTATCAAATATGAGTTGGGTTTGAAGTGATGTGGTAGAGAGGTGATGTGACTTAAATAAGATGACGTGACTTAAATAGGATAGTGACTTTTTGCTTTTTGACTTTTATTAAAGATGCCAAACTTGGCCTAAGATAAGAAAACCGTGTGTACAGATTTTGGAATGCACTATTACATTCAGACTTAAAGTTAATCCGAATATACAAATAAAATAAATAATTAAATAATAATTATTTTACAAACTTAAAATATTTTACTTATGAATTTTAAGGTGAAAATTAAATATTACTGAATGAATGATTTTTTAATTAATTTTAAACTTAAAATAAATTTATGGTGAAAGTCTTTAATTTAAAGGTAATATTTATTATAAAAAAAAAATTGGGGACAAGTTAGTAAGTATATTTTGATATAATAATAGTTGCATTTTATTTAAATTAAAAGTGTGCAAAAATAAAAAAATAAAAATAAAACAAAGGATAATAATTTAGAGTCTTTTAAGTTTAGATATATAAAGCAGCCCTAGTTTTCCTAACAATACCATAGCAGCAGCAGCAACAACGACGTGAGAGTGAGTTGAGAGAAAAGAGAAAAGAGAAGAGAAAAGAGGTAGCAGTACAAAAATTTTTTTGGATGTGTTCTCTAACTTTCTTCTTCCTTTAGCGCTTTTTTTTTAAATTTTTTTTTATCCTTATTCTATTATTATTGAATTCATTGATGGAGAGGTTGTAGGTATATGTATTTTATTAATAAATATACTATTAAAAAATCTGAAGAGCTAAATTCCTGTATAAAGAATGGGAGTAATTCTTAGTTTAAAAATTCTATATAGAACTACAAACTTTAAAAATTGAGGAATCGCATCAAATAGATGAATTTTGAATTGAAATTTTTACAGTAGATTAATTACATATTGAATTGCAAACCAGAACTTTCTTATAAGTTTTTTGGAGTCAAAATTCATATAAACTGATTCGTTCAAATCTGTCCAAAAAACTAACAAACAATAGTAACTTCGGAAATGTCGTCCTCTTTGGATATAAATCTAAAAATTATCAAATCATCGTTATTAGAACCGGTTACGAGTCTAGTTTTTTACATTTTTGGCCTTGCGCCAATTTCTTCTGTCTATTAAGGGAACTGTCAATTTCTTTAAAGTGTTACAGAAAACAACTTGTTTAGATAAAATTAATCGTAAATAATTATTTTGATAAGCAAATCAAGTAAAACTAATTGGGTTTGAAATTTAGAATATATTAGTTGATATCTTGAGGGTTTTAGAATTTTTTGAATAGTGTGGAGTGGGTTTTAATTTTTAAAGTTAGCTAATAGATTGGAAAAACTTGTTTAAAATTCTGTTTTGTGTTAAAGTTATTTTTAATTAAGTTTCGATTTGGACCCATATCTTGGGTAATTTTAGACCTTGAAGAACATGAACTTAGGTATTATTTAAGAGTAACGCTGAGTGGGGTTGAGTTGTGTTAGCACACTTTAGTGTGGGGTACTTAGTTTATTATTTATTTTTGTATTATTGAATTAGTAATGACGTGTAGTTTTCGTACTTGGTTTAGGGTACTAGTTGGACTTTTGTACTCTATTCGAGGATTACATTATTTTGTTTTCAGGTGAGTAGTTGCATACTACATATTTTTATAAATGTTCTCCTACCCTGAACTGTTGGAAAATTAAATTGTTGTTTCAAGACTAAACTGCACTAGTTGGACTTTTGTACTCTATTCGAGGATTACATTATTCTGTTTTCAGGTGAGTAGTTGCATACTACATATTTTTATAAATGTTCTCCTACCCTGAACTGTTGGAAAATTAAATTGTTGTTTCAAGACTAAACTGTTTTGATAAATTATTATATTATCAATGGAATTAAATTATTTCGAAAACATGTATAAACTTGGCATATAGTAAACTCTTTGAAATATTCTCATGTTTATAATGGTGAATTACCACATTTTGTGAAACTGAATTGTATTGATAATTGGGACCATCTATATATAAAAGTCCAAGGAATTTATTCCACTGCATGTGGTGACTTTGGCCATTAGAGAACAGATCCAAGTTGGGCTCTGATAACTCTAGTGCTCAACGATTGTAAGAAAAAGACGTGGGCTAGGCTAGGTGACCTTCAATCGAATCATCTTAGAGAAAAGGCCCGGGTTTCCACCTCAAGGATGAGTCTTGGTTTGATATTGGATCCAACGGGCTTATTGCCTTGAGAACTTTGTGACAAGCTACTTGTTATTCTTGGTACTCAGAAAATTATTGATTATCATGTTGTAATCTGTTTTAAGTGAAGAATGTCATTTGTTATGTTCTTGAGAGACATGAGCATTTTAACTGTTGAACTGTAGAACATTCTTTTTGAAACATGTTGTCTTTATCAAAACTGTATGCTAATCTAGTTTTTGTGATATATATATATATATATATTATTTTGGAATTGAACCCTGTCTTCAAAACTGTATTTATTGTCCATGGTTCTACTCATTGAGCTATCAGTTGACTTAGTTGTTTATCATTTTCAGGTGATAGAAGGACTTAGAGTGGATTCATGGCATAACGGGGACTCAATTACATGGACCTTTAAGACATTCGATTTTAATTATTTTTTATTTTTTATGTTTGATTTTCAAATTGTTATGTCAAGTTTGTGCATATTTTTTATTTTTATTTTTATTGAGGTTTATTTAGGATTATTCTATTTTGTGGGCTATTTATATCCCATTGGTTTGGATGATATTGATGAGGGTTGGTTTTTCTGTTTATACTTGTGACTTGTAACTGGATTAGGTTTTGATTTATTTATTTTTGGACTATCATTACATTTATTATTTGTGATATTAGGTTCGTGTTTAGGCTTACATGTGCCTCTGGCTAATAAGACCCGGTGGGCGACGATCGGTCATGCCCTGGATTTGGGGTGTGACAATTGTGGTATCAGAGCTGTAGTTTATCAAGTTACATACCTTGCATTTTATTATTTAGGCAAGGTCCGAGTCCCTATAGTCCTTAGTAGTGTGTGGTTGAGTCAGTTTTGTTTAAACTAGTGTTGAATCTTTCTTGATTTCAGCTTGAAGGTTAAGAGTTGGCACCTAGATATCTATACAGATTGTCTATTGCTTGTGAGCCTTTGGATGTTTGTATTTTCGTGTTGACTCCATTAGGAGAAACATTAGTATTGAGAGATGCTTGTACATCTTGTGAGGTAAACTTGGATGGTAGGATTTTTCTAGTGGATTTGATTTCCTTAGAGATTAAGGATTTTGACGTAATTTTGGGGATGGATTTGTTAATGAAGCATCATGCCTTTGTTGATTGTTTTAGAAAAATGGTAGTTTTTACTATGCCAAGACAATATGAGTTTTTCTTTCAAGGGGATAGGAAAGGGTCTTCTATATGTTTTATCTCTTCCCTTCAGGCTAACCGAATGTTGAGGAAAGGGTGTCATGGTTACTTAGCTTGTGTGTTAAGTATCGAATAGCCATAATAGAAGTTAGAGGAGTTACCTATAGTGAGTGACTGATTTGATGTTTTTTTTTTTTCTAGAGGATCTACCTGGACTTCCTCCAGATTGTAAAGCATAATTTTCTATTAACTTGGTCCCTGACACAATACTTATTTCTAAAGTGCCTTATAGAATGGCATCGTTGGAGTTGAGGGAATAACAAATTTAGTTATAGGATTTGTTAGACAAAGGTTTTATTAGACCTAGCGTTTCATCTTATGGAGGACCTATGCTGTGTGTGAAGAAGAATAATACGTCTATGAGGTTGTGTATCAACTATAGAGAACTGAACAAAGTCACAGTGAAGAATGGGTACCATTTTTCACGCATTGATGACTTATTTGATCAATTGCAGTAAGCTCGAGTATTCTCTAAGATTGACTTAAGGTCAGGCTATCACCAATTGAAGGTGAGGGATGAGGATGTTCCTAAAATAGTTTTTAGAACTCCTTATGGGCATCATGAGTTCTTGGTGATGCCTTTTGGTCTCACAAATACACCGTCTGCATTTATGGATTTGATGAACAGAGTATTTAAACACCAGCTGGATAAATTTGTGGTGGTGTTTATTGATGACATCTTAATTTTTTCAAGGAGTAAGGAGAAGCATGAACAACATTTGAGGGTAGTACTTCAAATCCTTAGGGAGAAGAAATTGTATGCAAAATTTAAGAAGTTTGAATTTTGGTTGAGCACTGTATCCTTTTTGGGTCATATAGTGAGTAAAGATGAGGTATCTATGGATAACATGAAGGTGGCAACAATTGTTGGTTGGCCACGACCTACTTCTGTGATAGAGGTATGCAGCTTTCTAGGGTTTACTGGATATTATAGACGGTTTGTGGAAGGATTCTCCTATATTACTTTGCCATTTACCAATCTCACCAAGAAATGCATAAAGTTTGGGTGAAATGATGATTGTAAGCGTAGCTTTCAAGAGTTTAAACATAGGTTGACATTAGCTCTAATCCTTGCCTTACCTATAGATGGGAGTGGTTTTGTGATTTATAGTGATGCTTTACGACAGAGTTTAGGATGTGTACTTATACAGCATGGAAAGGTGATTGCTTATGCGTCATGACAGTTGAAAGTACATGAGAGAAACTATCTTATGCATGAGTTAGAGTTAGTAGCAGTGATTTTTGCTCTTAAGATCTGGCAACATTATCTGTATGAAGAGTCATGTGAGATTTACACTGATCATAAGAGTTTGAAGTATATTTTCACACAGAAGGAACTAAATTTGAGGCAAAGAAGATGTCTTGGGTTGTTAAAAGATTACGATGTAAATATTTTGTATCATCCGCGGAAGACAAATGTGGTGGCAGATGCCTTGAGTAGAAAAGTTGTAGTTGGAGATGTAGTTGCTTTGTCTATTGACAGTTGTTTGGTGGAAGACATGAGACCTTTTAGACTTGAGGTTGTTACGCCTCATGATAAGGCTTATTGTAGTCAGTTGACAGTTCAGCTGACCTTGAGTGAACGGATTCATTTAGCTCAGGAGATTGACCTCCAGTGTGAACGTATTAAAAGAGAGATGGCAGAGGGTAAGCAAGTAGACTTTGTGGTTAGTGATGATGGGTTTCTTAGATTCCGTAGCTGGGTTTGTATTCCTGCTAGTTGTGATTTGAGGAAGGAGATTATGATGGAGGCACATAGTTCTAATTACAACATTCATCTTGGAAGCACTAAGATGTATCGAGATCTTCATGAACATTTTGGGTGGAATGGTATGAAGAGAGATAATGCAAAATTTGTAGCTCAGTGTTTGGTGTGTCAACAGGTTAAAGTAGAACATCAGAAATCTACGGGGAAACTACAACCCTTACCTATACCAGAGTGGAAGTTGGATCATGTTACCATGGACTTCGTGTGTGGATTACCTCGTACTAGTAGTAATCACGATGTAGTTTGGGTAGTTGTTGATAGATTAACCAAGTCAGCACATTTTATTGCAGTACAGATGAACTATTCTCTAGCTCGATTTGCACAGCTGTTTGTGAAGAAGATTGTTAGATTGCATTGTGCACCTGTGTCAATAGTGTCAGATCAGGACCCTTATTTTGTGTCTGAGTTTTGGGGTGCGTTACAGTTAACTATGGGTACTGGGTTAAATTTTAGTTCAACTTACCACCCTTAGATAGATGGGCAATTGGAGAGGACTATTCAGACCCTTGAGGATATGTTGAGAGCTTGTGCTTTGGATTGGAGAAGTAATTGAGATGATTATTTTTCGTTCGTGGAGTTTGTATAATAATAGTTATCATTCTAGTTTGGGAGTAGTTCCTTATGAGGCTTTGTATGGAAGGAAGTGTAGGTCTCTTTTGTGTTGGTATGAGGTTGATGAAAGGCAATTGTTGGGACCTGACTTGGTAGAGGATATTACGCAGAAAATTGTCACCATCAGAGAGAGATTATTAACTACTCAGAGTAGACAAAAAAGTTATGCTGATCATTATAGAAGAGATTTAGAATTTCATGTGAGAGATATGGTATTCTTGAAAGTATCACCATGGAAAGGACTCATCAGATTTGGAAAGAAAGGAAAGTTGAGTCCTAGACACATTGGACCATTTGAGGTATTGGAGAAGGTTAGTGAGGCTGCGTAGCATGTTGCTTTACCCCCAAGGTTGGCAGGAGTGCAAAATGTGTTTCACAGGTCTATGCTGAGGAAATATGTGCATAGTCCATCGCATGTGTTAAATTATGAGCCGCTTCAGATTAGAGAGGATTTTTTGTATAAGGAGATGCCTGTTTAGATCTTGGATTCGAAAGAGAAATTGTTATGTACAAAGGCCATTAAATTGGTTAAGGTACTATGGAATAATTATCTAGTTGGAGAGGTGACTTGGGAACGCGAGGACGAAATGTGCGAGAAGTACCTACATCTATTCTCATGATTTACTCAGGTTAGTTTCGAGAATGAAACTTTTCTTTTAGAGGGGGAAGGAGGGAGGGGACAGTGCGAGAACCTGAATATACAAATAAAATAAATAATTAAATAATAATTATTTTACAAACCTCAAATATTTTACTTATGGATCTTAAAGTGCAAATTAAATACTATTGAACAATCTTTTAATTAATTTTAAATCTAAAATAAATTTATAGTGAAAGTCTTTAATTTAAAAGCAAGATTTATCAACCCCAAAAAAAAAAAATAGGGGACAAGTTAGTAAGTATATTTTGATCTAATAAGAGTTGTATTTTATTTAAATTAATGGTGAGAGAAAATAAAATAAAATAAAACAAATGATAATAATTTAGAGTTATTTAGGTTTAGATATATAAAGCAACCCTAGTTTTCCTAACAATACCATAGTAGCAGCTGTAGCAACGTGAGAGTAGGTTGGCAGAAGAAAGAAAAAAGAAAAGAGGTAGCATAAAAAATAAAAATAAAAAATTTAGGTGTGTTCTCTAACTTTCTTCTTCCTTTTGCTTTTGTTTTTTCTTTTTTATCCTTATTCTATTATTATTTAATTCATTGATGGAGAGGTTGTAGGTGTATGCATTATATATATGTACTATTAAAAAATATGAGGAGCTTAATTCATGTATAAAGAATGGGAGTAATTCTTAGTTTAAAAATTCTGTACAGGAGGAATCATAGCAAACGAATGAATTTTAATTGAAATTTTTACAATAGATTGATTACATATTCAATTGTATACTAGAATATTCTTATAATTTTTGGGAGTCAAAATCCATACAAACTGATCCATTCAAATCAGTCTAGAAAACTAATACAAAGCAGTAACTTTGGAAGTGTCATTCTCCTTGGGTATAAGTCTGAAAATTATCAAATTAGAGTCATTAGAATCGGTTACGAGTCTAGTTTCTTACATTTTTGGCCTTGCATTGATTGCTTGTGTATATTAAAAGAATCATCAATTTCTTTAAAGTGCTACAAAAAACAACCTGTTTGGATATAATTAATTGTATATAATTATTTTGATAAGCAAATCAAGTAAAACCAATTAGGATTGAAATTTATGATATATTAGCCGATATCTTGAGGGCTTTGGAATTTTTTGAACAGTGTGGAGTGGGTTTTTAATTTTCAAAGTTAATGAATAGATTGGGAAAACTTGTTTAAAATTCTGTTTTATCTTAAAATTATTTTTAATTACGTTTTGATCTGAACCCATATGTTGGGTAATTTTAGATCTTGAAGAACAAAAACTTAGGTATTATTTAAGAGTAACGGTGAGTGGGGTTGAGCTGTGTTAGTGCGCTTTAGTGTAGAGTACTTAGTTTATTATTCTTTTTAGTATTTTTGAATTAGTAGCGACGTGTAGTTTTCATACTTGGTTCAGGGTACTAGTTGAACTTTTATACTCTATTCAAGGATAATATTATTTCGTTTTCAGGTGAGTAGTTGCATGCTACATATTTTTATAAATGTTCTCCTACCCTGAACTGTTGGAAAATTAAATTGTTATTTCAGGGCTAAACTGTTTTGATAAATTATTATATTATCAATGCAAATGAATTATTTTTGAAACATATGTAAATTGGCATACAGTAAACTCTTTGAAATATTCTCATTTTTATAATGGTGAATAATCACATTTTGTGAAACTGAATTGTATTGATGATTCAGACCATCTATATATAAAAGTTCAAGGAATTTATTCTACTGTGTGTGGTGACTTTGGCCACTATGGAACAGATCTAGGTTGGGCTATGATGACTCCAATGCTCAACGATTGTAAGGAAAAGACCTAGGCTAAGCTAGGTGACCTTCAATCAAATCGCCTTAGAGAAAAGGCTTGGGTTGCCACCGCGAAGATGACTCTTGGTTCGATATTGGATCCAACAGGCTTATTGCTTTGAAAACTTTGTGGCATGTTACTTGTTATTCTTAGTACCCATAAAATTATTGATGATCATGTTGTAATATATTTTAAGTGGAGTATGTTATCTGTTATGTTCTTGAGAGACATGAGTATTCTAACTGTTGAACTGTGAAATTTTCTTTTTGACATAGGTTGTCTTTATCAAAACTGTATGCTAATCTAGTTTTTGCTATATATATATATATATATATATATATTATTTTGGAATTGAACATTGTTTTCAAAACTGTATTTACTATCCATGCTTCTTCTCACTGAGCTATAAGCTGACTTTGTTGTTTATCATTTACAGCCGATAGAAGGACTTAAAGTGGACTCATGGCATAGTGGGGACTCAATTAGATGGATCTCTAGGACATTAATTTTTTTTTTCTTTTATGCTTATTTTTCAAATTGTTATGTCAAGTTTGTGCATTTTTTTTTTTTACTTTTTAATTGAGGTTCATTTAGGTTCATTACGTTATGTGGGCTGTTTATATCCTATTGGTTTGGATGGTATTGATTAGGATTGGTTTTGCCGTTTATACTTGTGACTTGTAACTGGATTGGGTTTTGATTTATTTATTTGTGGACTATCATTACATTTATTCTTTGTGATACTGAGTTTGTGTTTAGGCTTACATATGCCTTGGGTTAAGTTCTTGTGGGCTACGACCGATCATGTCTGAATTTGGGGTGTGACAGGGTGAGTGTGCAAAGTTTGGAGTGGGTGAGTTAAAAGTTTGCCAGCCAAGTATTCAAAATTTGTGAATTTGGGTATTCAAATTATAAGGAGTGAATTGATTAAAAGATATTATATATAATATAAGAATAAATTATTAAGGTAGTCCCTATATTTTAGCTCTTTTGTGATTCTAGTTGCAGTGATTTCAATCAGTTTAATTTTGACCTTAAATTTATAACTTTGTCCCAATTTGATTCAATTGATAATTCCTCAGAACATTTTTTTATGACAAATACGCATATAAATAGTATGTGACATATTTTTTAATAATAAAATTATAAATTTACTTAACTCAGTAAGATAATCTTAGTCAATTCAGTGATTAATTTTTGTTAAAAAAATTAATAGCATTATCAGTTATAAATAGACATAAAATCTAAAATTAAAAGTTGAAATTGATGTTATCATGCAAAGTTTTGAAAGATAAAAACTTGTTAAGATCAATAATAAAAGTATTATTAATGAATTTTTACTCTTTATTATTGTGGTTCTTGGTGGTGGTGGTGGTGGTGATTGTAAAAAATAAAAAATAAAAAATAAAAAAAAATTGGGACTTTCTTGTAGGTTATAATAGGTGGATTTATTATCTAATAAGTCCTATGATAGTTAATATCATTTTTCGTCAAATATTATTAAAAAAACATCACCAGTTAATTTTTAGCAACAGTTTGAAAATTTTGGTACAAAAAGTCACTAATTATAAGTTTTAGCAACAGTTTACAAAAAATTGTCACAAAAAAGTTGTTAATTTTAAATTTTTAGTGACAGTTTGAAAATATTGTCACAGAAAAAAGTTATTAATTGTAAGTTTTAACGATAATTTATAAAAATCATAACCAAAAAAGTCACATGCAAATAAATTGTCACAAAAAAAAAATATTTTTAATGGCGATTTAAATATAACTTATTTTCAATAAGATTTGATGAGAATTAAATCTAATTATTAAAATTTATTGATAATTTACTTTAGAAAAGAAATCCAAAATTATGATGAATGGTTGCCCCTCAGTTAATTTTCTGGGAATGTCATGTCTGATGGTGGTTTGCCTAGGATAATGATCTTAGACCAAGATTATTGGGGTAGGAATTTAAAGTAATTCAACCAAATCAAAAAATGGGGTCCGGAAATGAAACAATTACTCGAAATGAGTCCAATCCTTGTAGGAAAAGCAATCCTTGGAAAGTAATCAAAGAATGGCTACAAAGTGACGTCATCCTCGTGGTAAGGGGAACACATTAAATAAGAGGGTAGACTTCATCTTTCTCAACTCTTCTACCTCAACACTGGATTGTCTCCGATTAGGTAGTACTAAGTCGTCATGTTTTACAAAAGAAAATGTGTCTATGTCACTCAGCTGGCCATCATCGTTAACACATTAACGCACCAAATTTTTTCTTGTGCGTCAACAAAAAAAAGTGTGAACTTTAATACTTTATCATTGCAACTAACCTAAATATTTTTTTGTTTAGCCTAATAAGTCAATAAGACTTACAGAATACACCAGTTGAAGCCTAAATAGCAAATCCCGCCACAGTTGGACTTTAAAATTATGAAATAAGATGAAACCTACAATTGGACCGGTGAGTACAAGTCTCTAGATCGCCTAAAAACGACAAAGAAATAGTGAATCCTAGGTGACACTTGTAGGGGTGTAAAAATGACTTGAGACCCGTAGGCAACCTGAAACTCACCCGAGGCCTGAGGTGAGTCCAATCTGTTTCAGCCTAGTTAAGCCCAAGCCCGAGCCTAGCCTAGTACCTTGGGCCTGGGCCCTTCATTTGAGGCCCGATCCGTTCGGCCGATCCGGCCCATCCCAAAAAAATTTGGGCCCATCGCAGCCTACCTGATGGTCAAATTTTAAAAAATAAAAATAAAAGACAACTTGCAATGGTTAAGTAATTAAAAATTAATAAATAAAAGTTTGATCTTGCAAAAATAAAAAGATATAAAAACAAAATAAAATAACACAACAATCAATGTCATTTCCTTACAATGAATGAATAAAAAAACAAAATATATATTTCAACCTGTTACCTAAAAAGCAACCTAAGAGGGGGTTAATTAGGTTTCTACAAATTAAAATAAATAATTCCCAATAAAAATTACAAGCTAATACAACAATTAGAACGATAGAAAAATCAGATAATTATCATACAGAGTGGTTGTCCGAGATGAACTTTCAAAATTAGTCGTTGTAGAACTAATTCATACAGAGTAATCGTCCGCCCGGATGTCTGGCCGATCGTCTGCCCGGACGACCACCGCGGCCAAAAGATCTATCTCTGCTTGGGAAAAAACCTGTCCAGCCGGCCAATATATTTGCCGGCCGACCAAAAGACCTATATGGCCAGCCAATATATCTGTCAAGTGGCCGAAAGACCTGCACGGCCGGCCCAAAGCCTCTGCAGCCTGCCCAATTTTTTTCTGGCAATTCTGGAGCTATTTTCCTACTGTTTTAGGCCTGTTTTGGTCCTGGAATATATCTGTTTAACATCATTTGAGCCTCCAAAGAGATAGATTAAATTGATATGGATAAAACATAATATATTGATCAATTTAATTTATCAAGAACAAAATCAAAACATAATCAAATGGACAAAATCTTGTTTCTAACAACCTGTTTATTATAATTTGTCTAACTATTATAAATTTTGGGTATCATCCCCACAAATACAACATAAAAGGGCAAGTCTACATATCCATGATTTCCATACAAAATTATACACCATGAAGGTGCATTCATGATAATACCTAAGCTATAATATTTATACATCACATAATATATTACCGAAGTTATGTAGCAAACAAAAAGACCATCATACAATAGATGCCAGATTCAAATATGACATTTCAATAGCAAAGAAATCCACTCCATCTTGTCATTCTCATTTAAACTGAAGAATAAGTCAACTTTGTCTTCATCTTTCACTATCATAGATGCTGCCATCAACCTTCAGGTATTACTCATTGGCAACTTCAAAAATTCTGCATTAACCAACCTCCTTTGTTGGGATATGTCATGTAAATATCTTATCCTATGAGCAATCTCCACCATCGTGGTATTAATATTCTTAATGAATAATCCAAGATTTTTTGCCATCTCTGATAGTTCAATGGGAATCCCCTCAGCAAGTCGAGCCAGCACGGTTGGAAACATTAGACATTGAGTAGTTTGTATCACCCATGTTCATACTAAATTTTTCAACAGGAGACTATTCTCATTCTTCTGTAGTTGCATTTGTATCCTCCTTTTCCATGGCTGCAACTGCATCAGCAAGATCCTCAACCAGTTCACCAGTCGCCTTATCCTTCCCACATAGAATAAGCCAATCTTCATAGAACAGGAATGGCCTGTTTCGCATCCCTTTTGCATCTGGCACGCTCTACACAAGTGATTATCTAATTATTAAAAAGAACAAATTGATTTATAAGTACAAAGATATGCAAATAACAACATAAAAATGAGATTTACCCTGACATAGTTTTACCATACGTCGTCACTATCAATAAGCACCATCTTTTGTTCATCATCTTAGCCAAAACCACTTATGTTTAGCATATCTTGAAGAGTGTTATATTATTTCCTCCACAATTTAATCTTCGAGTCGATGTGAGGACTGGCTCGAAGATCAGTTCCAGGAAATGCACTTAAGATCTTCTTCTCACATTCATTGTAGAAGCTTGCCCTAAACTGATTATTATCAAGCTTCCACTTGGGATTACTTGTGGTTACATCCTTCATGGTTGTAATGAGGAAGAGTTCCTCGCGGTGATTCCAAAACCTTCGAGGTTTCCCCTTCTTACGAGAACTAGTGGTACCTGTGTCATCCATAGCTATATATATGTATATCATAAGTTTAAATCATAACACACATGTCAATTATAAATAACAAATCAACTTACACAATATTTGTTACAAATACCACACAAAAACTAAACAAATATGGTTCAAATTACATGGCATAATAAAATCGTCATACAACACTAATTTATTGACCTCTTCTTACTTGCCATTCATTAAACATTTGGGTTGCCAAGGCAGTTATCTATTCAGTCCACTGATCTGATGCTTCAACAACATCAATCATTTCATCTCCTAATTCAATAGCTGGAGAAGGAGGATTCATTTTCTCGTTCTCATCATCATCAAGATCCATAGGCATTTCATGTTGTATGAGATTATGAAGAAGGCAACATGCAATGATAATACGAAATTGAGTCTTGATTGGAAAGTAAGAATAAGTCCTCAATATTGCCCACATCATTTTAAGTAGTCCAAAACATCTCTCAATGACGTTACAAGCAGAAGAGTGCCTCATGTTAAAAAACTCTTGTGGAGACTTGCCAATCATTCTTTACTTCAGTGCCAAGTTCGTGAATGCTTGACTTGCCGCAAGACTGCTCCTGGTCATCTCCAAAGCAATTGTCCTCGAGCTCCCCCTGCTTCTTCATCTAGGAAAGGGTCTTCACGTTCGGGGCATCAGTCCAAATCTGCTTATGGTTCTCATCCTGTTGTTGTTGCTGCATCAGAGAGTTCTTGCACTCCTCACTCTATTGATCCTATTGCTCCATCATTTTCTATGGATGATGTTGCGTCTATTATCCAACAGGTTCTTGCCAAATTTGGTACTCTTCCTTCTCCTACTCTTTCAATCACTTCAGGTAATCTTTCATGGTATTTTGCTTCTGCCTACTGTGATCATATGACCTCTGATTCTACTATATTTTCTTCTATCTCATCATCCTCTTTTGTCCCCCCTATATATACTACTGAAGGTTCTCATATGTATGTTCGTTATATTGGTCAATTTTCTACTTCTACTGTATCTTTTTCTAATGTTTATTACATTCTTGCTCTTAAATTAAACCTTATTTCTATTGGTCAACTGTGTGAACTTGGTCTCACCGTCACTTTTTCTGCTAATGGTTGTTTGGTGTAGGACTCTCAGGCGAAACAGATCCTTGGGATAGGCCGTCAGCATGGACGTTTGTTCAAGCTTCTTCATCTTTGCATTCCATCTACTTCATCCACTGCTGCTCTGTTGCCTCTTCCATTGCTTCTACTTCTATGTCTTCTTTTCATCTTTGGCATTGTCGTTTAGGACATTTCTCTTTTAGTCATTCAAAAATGTTGGTTTCTAGTGGTTGGTTAGGTCGTGTTAGTTCTGAAAATGTTGATTGTTTATCTTGTCAAATTACTAAACAACCTGCCTTACCTTTTAATAAAAGTAATTCTGTTTCTCCTGCCCCGTTTGCTCTTGTGCATTCAGATATTTTAGGACCCTCCCCCACCCCAACCATGGGGCGGTCTAGATATTTTATGATTTTTGTTGATGATTTTTCTCATTATACTTGGATATTTCTTCTCAAAAATCGTCTAAACTTAAACAAATTTATTATGATTTCTCTACCATGGTCCATACTCAGTTTTCTCAAACTATTAAAATCTTTCGTTCTGACTTTCTTATTATGATTTCTCCGCTATGGTCCATACTCAATTTACTCAAACCATTATGGAATACTCAATAGTCCTCTCGGCTTGCCTATCGGTTTACAGATGGAATGTTGTACTAAACCTCAATTTTGTCCCCATTGTACTCTGTAGACTATGCCAAAATCTAGAAACAAATTTAGGATCTCTATCTAATACAATAGACACTAGAACCCCATGTAATAGAATTGTAGTGACCCTCATCCTCGTCTTAGTCATGTTCATGTGCATCTACATGTTTTGTTTTGTTAAGCTTGCACTTGTGGTTTTGACTTGTTTTGCCTAAAGTAAGGTTTCCGTCTTGTTTTGTACCTATGTGTTTTGGCTTGAGTATTGTTTGTACGTTTTGTCCCTTGCTTGGTGTGTGTAGCCGAGGTCATCTTAAGCCTAGGTCACGCCTTTGGACCTTTTACACCTAGGACCATCTTGGAACCACTTTGGCTGACCTCCACCTTCACCCTGGCATATTGGCCGAGATGTCATCATCTAGGCCGAGGTATGCATCACCGAGGGCGAGATATGTATCATCTAGCCCGAGATGTTATCCTTTAGGTATTTTAGATCTTTGTTCCCAGCACTTGGTGATCTTGTTCCTAGACTGGTATGACCTAGACCGAGGTGTGGCACATCTAGGCCGAGGTGTGGCACAGCTAGGCCAAATGTTAATCTTCCAAGCCAAGATCATTGAGACCTTACTTGCCGAAGCCTTGTCCTAATTCGAGGTCCTTACCTGCCGAAGTGCCCATGTCACCATACTTGTTGAACACCCTTTGGCATGCTCTTGTCTTGTCATTCAGTCACCTTTTTGAGGAAACCTAATCCGATAGTGCCACGTGCCCCAGCAGAGGGTTAAGTCAGCTGGCAGTGGGAGAAAACATATCATTGTATGTCATATTTTGCATGGTAGAGAGAGAAGCTCTAGGAAGAAGAGGAAGAAGTTCCTAGAGTGAGAATAGATTTCCAAGCTTGATCCTTAGAGTTTGAACCGTTGGATTCGTGTTTTGAGGTTAGATTCTTGTTTTGCTCTTGTTGTTCTTTATGTTCATCTAACTACATTGTATGATCTAGCATGATTCATGAGCCATGCATTGCTTTGAAATTCGATTTTAGAAAGAGAAAATGATGTTCTTGTGTTTTTGAAAGAAAACCATGTTTTGATCCGAAAGTTTGTATCAAGATCCATGTTTTTGTGTTTGTTTTCATAAAATCTTCAAGTATGGGTGCCCAGGTCCATGTTTTCGAACTCATCTCATGAAATCTCAGATTTTGAATAAAGAAGTTATGATTTTAGCATTCATGTTCTTCATGTTCCTGTCCTTCATGTTCTTCAAAGGGAAACCCAGGTTTTCCCGACTTCATTTCCTCGAATGTGGCCGTTGGGACCATACCTCGACCAATACCTGGTTGGTACCCAGCATGTTTTTCCCGAGATAAAAAACAATGTTTTAACTTTCAGCATGTTTTGCTTTGACTTGACCTAGTTTTGAAAGAAATGCCGAGATCCTTTCCTGTTATGTAAAGCTTGTTCTAAGGGTACATTTCATATCCATCTTTGAGCATCTCTTCTTGTCTTCTTAAAATGCATTCAATGGAATTTATTATGTGCTTGTAGGCCTTGGATCCTTGCTTGTAATCCCTTACCCGAAGAGCTATGTGAGTGGTATTTTTAATAAAGTTATGTTATAAAGTTTTGATAAAACTTTGTTTCGTTTTGGAAAAGTACTTGATCAAGCATGAATGATTGTCCCTAGTTTTGTATCTAGTATTATATTTGTTTTGATGACATTCTGGAAAAATCCTTAGTGCCAGGGGACTATAATGCAATTGCACCCTTGCTTTGAAAGTTCTTAGTGCCAGGAGACTATAATGCAACTGCTCCATTGTTTTGAAAGTCCTTAGTGCCAGGGGACTATAATGCAACTGCACCCTTGTTTTGCCACTGATGGTTTTTCGCGTGGGTTTGTTTTTCTGGAATGTCATCCCTTGTACTATATTGATGTTAGTAAGCATCCCTTGAAGCTTTGAAAGATTTGACAGATGGACTTGGTTCATCCTTTGATTTTGTACAAGATATGTTATGTATTGTTTGACAAAGATCTTGAATATCAGTTATGCAAACCTTTATTTCTGATATTATTCACTGAGTATCCAAGCTCACCCTTTATATATACATGTAGGTGATGAGCAGGAGGGCGGTGACGCCTAGATGTGTTTTGCCTGATGTTTGGATTCATACTTTTGCTAGCATCTTGAAGATTATGCTTCTTGGCATTGTATTTCACCTCTTTTGTATATGTCGTCTTGAGAAGCCTTTTGATCAAGATGTAATATGTACCTTTTTTTTTTTGTATTCGAGTTATAGACTATGTTAAGATGTATGTCATTTCATTTAATCTATGCACAGCTCTTATGGACTAATTAGACTCAAATATATTGCTTTCGCACATGTAAGCCCCGTATGTATACTCTGATTGTGTGTGAATCCTTGTAAGTTGGCCTTTGGTAATCTCGGATTACTGGCCATCACGGCACCATTCTACTAGGGGCAGAATGGGGTCGTGACACGAATAATCTCATAAATGTAGATAGTAGCAAGTCTATCAGCATTAAAGGAAGTTTTCACAGCAAGAAAATGAGCAGATTTTGTCAATTTATCTAATATAACCCAAATAGCATTCATACCTCTAGCTGATTGAGGTAGACCGATGATGAAGTCCATGGTTATGTTCTCCCACTTCCATTCTAGAATAGGGAGGGACTGAAGCAAGCCTGTCGGTTTTTGAAGTTCCGCTTTTACTTGTTGGCATTGTAAGCATTTAGAGTTAAAGTCGACAATCTCTCTTTTCATGTTGGGCCACCAAACGCTAACTTCCAATGTTGGTACATCTTGGTATTTTTGAGATGCATAGCAAACACCGACTTGTGAGCCTTCTCCAAAATCCTCATTTTCAGATCTGCATCATTAGGAACACATAATCTCGCTTGAAATTTCAACATCAAATCTTCAATTGTGAACCCCGGTTTTGGCTTAGTTTCAAACTCATCACAAATCTTTTTAAAAAGCTCATCATTCACTTGCTTCTGTTTAATCTCTTCTGTAACTGCCGGTTGTGCAGACATTACAACTATCAGGCTATTTTGTTTCAAAGACACTACTTGTATTTCAAGTTTTTCAAACTCCTACAAAAGTTTTTTTTTGATCTGTAAGCATACAGGCTAAACTTCCCACATTCTTTCTTCTAAGTTCATTTGCCACAGTATTGGCCTTGCTCGAATGGTAGTGAATCAGTAAATCATAGACTTTGATCAATTTGAGCTATCGTCTCTGTCGCATGTTTAACTCTTTCTGTGTGAAAAAGTACTTCAAGCTTTTATGATCTGTGTATACTTCACATTTAGCCCCATATAAGTAATGTTGCCATATTTTTAGTGTGAATACCACTGTAGCAAGTTCAAGGTCATGTGTTGGGTAATTTCTCTCGTGTGGTCTCAACTATCGAGAGGCATATGTAATCACTGTAACGCCTTGTAAATCATGTACATGCACACACCACAACTAGCATAGCAATATACAAGATAGCCATCTTTCTCATTGAACTAAGATTCAAGAAGTAACAATTTCATGGTTTACATTCCCATGTTCAATGAACTAAGTGACTTTACAAAAGAGAAGGGCCCTAAGGGCATACATGACCACAAGACATTGGTCTATACAACAAAATGGATTTAGAAGTCTTCACACAAAACTTTAAGTTTTAAATAACAAATGTTCTTAAGCCTTCTTTCCCCAAACTGAACGACCCATTACTCCAAACCATCACTACAGTGGCACTTTGTCATTTCCTGAAAAATTAGTTAGGGTTGAGCTATATGCCCTGTAGGAATACTTTTTAATCAAGTATTTAACCGTTTGAATAAGCCCACAGTACCATTGAGACAAGACAATGTAAGTGTTGCTGGACTTTTCATGCTTCTTTCGAAGACGACTAGCCCTACAATTCGGACTCCCGCGGTTCTGAATCTGATCTCACAAGTGCAATGTGAAATAGATAAACACCAAAGAGTCCAACTATGATAAATCTTTTGGAAAATCGATTTTGAATCAAAATGCCAAAAATGGACTACTTTGTCAGATACAGAGTCTCCAGCTAAATATTTTTGGGAAATTTAACACATGACTCTTGCTAAAGGCCACATGTCCGTCATCACAATGATTATCTCAGTTCGGGAACTTATGTACGAGAATGTAAGGTCATGAATTGACCACCCCCACTCGCCCGATCAAAGATTGGCCTCTACTAATCATGATGTGATTCTTATTTACATTATATGCTCTTGTTCCAGTTATTAGGCTAACTTACTATGTGATGTGCACACAAGTATAGACTAATTTCCAAAAATTGGAACACTGTGATTCATGCTTGTTTTTGAAAATTGTGTCAAATATGTACCACTCGAAAAAGTGATCGCATATGTACATTACTCAAATTATTCTAATTCAAGTAATTTAGCCTTCATCCACAAGTATTCAAGAAATTTATCATTTAAGCAATTATCCTCATGGCAAGCATGCTAAACATGGTAACAATCACACTCATGCGATATGCTCAAGCACAAAAATGCTCACCTACTATTCCGAGGTGAGCCAAAAGAAACAAAAGAGTTAGGAAACATGTATGCTCCTAACTAATGCAACATGGCTAACGCAATACATGCGATATGCAACTAATAGGCTCGGCTACTAATTATGACATGTTAATCAATTTGATGGCATGTTGTTTAAGCACCTTTTTCAAAGAAGTATTTAAACGACAATGCATTTGTTAGAATGATGAATCGAGCCTCGATTCATGCAAGAAAAGTGGATGCAAATATGGGATATGCTAAAAGAAACATGATGTTCTATTCTATCGATCGTAAGCAAGTAAATAAAAGGGAGAAAGACGTGGGGTTGGAAGACATACACATTATTACAAGTTTGCCCTCGCGCAAGAGGGTCCAAATAAATGAACTAGCTAAGCTAACTAATTACCTAAATTGTAATAACCCGACCCTTCTATATGTTCTACATCTTTAATTATATGTGTGACTATAATGCTTGATGTGAAATTACATGTGAATTGGTGTTTAATTATGTGGATTATATGCTTATGACATTATATCTGTTAGTTATGAGAAAATTTTGTTGAAATTGAGACATTTGGATTGGAAATTAAAAGCCTTAGAGGCGCGAAAACCCGGAATTGACTTTACCGTTATGATTAGCATGACTTTTAGGACATCATATGAAGTTTTGTAAAAATTCGATTCGTAATGAATTAAATTGAATTAATTGGGCTAACCTTAGTTAAACTTGCTTTGTAGGCTCAAATAAGTGTAAGCCTTAGTTAGATATATGAGACCATGAGCTAGAGGCAACACTTAGACAAAATATCTCTTGAGAGAGAGAGTTCTAGAGAAGGGAAACAGGTGAAAAGAGAGGAAGGAATAAGAGAATCAATTAGGGCTTGGAGTGTAACGCCCTCAAAATAGTATATAAATCAATCATTCACAAGATCTATAGATATAATAGAAACGTTATATTTTCTTTCATCAGAATTAATATTACAAGAGATATCACATGCCTTACATTTTCATTAATGTTTATCTTGAAACTATAGCATGTAATTCTAATCGAGAACAACAAAATAAATGCCCTAAGGGCTTACATCTTTCCAAGACTTCACTTGGTTACAACAAAAGTAGAGTCTAGTCTCTATACAAGTAAAGCCCACGACTTGAATAAACATTCAACATAAAGACGAAATCACAAAAGTGGAGCCTTCAGCCCCTAAGCCTCCCAAACTATGTCCTTGGAGGTGGCATGCCACCTGTACTTGAAAATGGTTTCCCAAGTAGGGTAAGCCAAAGCCCAGTAGAGATATGCTAAACAATATATGAGAATTAACTAAATAATGAGCATCAGATAAATGTGGAACATTCTTAACCAACACATATTCCTTCCAAGGTCATTCAAGATAGATAACCAATATCTCAATTCAATTCCATTCTTTCATTTCGGGTAAATTAATTAACCAAATTCATTATTATCAAAGCAACCAATATGAGACTACAACTCAATGGTTCACAATTCAATGCATTCATCAATCCAACACTTCTATTTCTTGCCATTTTACGGAACCATGTCCGAGGGAACCGACACCCATAAATATATAAGATTTCAGGACTTTCACCCTGGACACTCCGGCCAACTTAATTATCAATGAAGTCCATCCCCTATCTCTTCCCAAACAATGATATATATACAATGCACTCAAACACTTTGTCATATACAATGACTAATCAAAACACATATTCAATGGTTTAATCAAATCGTCATATTCAATGACATAATTCAATTGATTAGTTTCAATCCTCCTAATTCTCATGCAGTTTCTACAACAATCATAGCTATCCTCCACCGATAGCCCAAAACAAGTATATCTAAACAGATAAATAAATCTATCAACAGATAATTTATCAAATTCCCATAAGTGGGTGATTTATCAAATCCAACTACACTATTCATTTACAGATTTCCCCAATTTCATATTCCCCATACCAATTTCATTAATTGTACAAAAACATTATTTAGTTCAAATTAGGGCAATCTTCCTCATTTCCCAAATATTACACCCAAGACCAAATTTCACCATGTTCAAGACCTCTTATACACATATTGTACCAAATATGGAAAACCCCTCTTTCAAATATCAAAACCCTAACCTTAACTTCATCCAAATCTTCCCAAATCCCACCATTCATACAAAATGACAAATATCTAGGTTAAAGCTCATATTAAAGAGTAGAATATCCCTACATCAAACATAGAGCTCAACAAGGAAGAAGGAGAAACTTGAAGATGCCCAAAACTCAAACTTTTCGGATTAAAAGGAAGCCCACGCAAAACTCTATCTTTTTAACAAAGGGAGTAGGGTAAAGAGACACAAGATCATGGAGTATTAGTAGAGAGAGACTGTGTTTCAGAGAGAGAGATAGCCGAATTAGGGGTTTGAGTGAAAAAGAGACCAGAAAATGATATAAAATCACGCTGCTGCGAACTGATATATGCAGTCCTCACTCGAGCGAAGGAGTCATCGCTCGAGCAACCAGACACAACAATGACCTCGCTCGAGCGCAAGAAGCGTCGTTCGAGTGTAGAATGCAGAGCTTTAGGCCTGCCGCCAATGCAAACGCACGCCCGAGCGCAAGAAGTCTCGCTCGAACGAAGAAACAATTTCACAAGGCTTGTTCAAGCGCAAGAAGCCTCGCTCGAGCAAAGCATTCCACCTTCCCAGAAAAGCTGCGTCTGGGAAAATACCTGAGGACTCTCAATCCTCGCTCGAGCGACGAAGCAGATTGCACAAGGCTCGCTCGAGTGCAAGAAGCATCACTCGAGCGAAGAAGCCAAAATCTGGGCAACAACATTCTAGACCAACTAACCACCAACCTATTCGAAACATGCCCAATACAATCCAAAACTCAAATACAAAGAGTCAAAAGAGAATAACAAGACAAGGATATGATATTCAACCACGGAACCCAAGTCCGGGACATAAAGAAGGTTGGGCAAAAACCAGAATCGCTATATGGAGATTCAAGGAATTAGAAGGCGATTCAAGAGATACCACTCTAGGTAAGTGAAAATCAACTAAATGATTAACATCAAGCCTTAAAATGAAGTTTTGCATTTATAGAAGTTAGGGTTTTCACATCATAATCTTGCTTGAGTAAACATTTTATTGTTTCTCTTTAATTTGAGAGTTGATTCCTGTATTCTGAGTTTATCTTGAGTATATTTGAGAGGAACTATCTTCTGATCTCTCATTTTGCACGTTTTGGCTCCGATATGAATATATGCTTGTATCTATGCTGATTAACCATCAAGAGATGAAGGAATAGAAAGACATGTGATCATTTGAATTGTATAGGTTTCATCAAAATGAGTTATGATGTCTTTAAGTTTGAAATCCATGTTTATTATGTTTATATGCTATGATATTGAAAGGAAATTGCTTGTATTCCACCTTGGAAATGTCTTTGGCAAGTCTAATTTTGATGGAGTTTCGAACTGCTCAAAACAGAGCCGGAACTGTATGTGCGGGGCACATGGCCGCACGTGCGGGAACACGGCTGCACATGCGGGGCTCACAGCCTCACGTGCAAAAAACAGGGGAGACAAAGATTGCATTCTGAAATAAAATTACGTGAGGAGCCGCACGTACGTCACACCTTCCCACACTTGTGGTGAGGGACTTCCGCACGTGCAGCCAAGGGGGAAAATTCTATTAGTTTCTTTTACGCTGGTTGACCCTCTAAAATTATTAATGTGCAGATTAGATCCTTCTGCAATGCTTACGATTGCTTACGAATTAAACGAATCAAACATTGAATAAAAAGAAAAGACTAAAGAAAAATGACTTACTTATGAGTTGTGCACTATGTGTAGGTCACATACAGGAAGGGACCATTGTTCATCCACATCATATTGAGTAATAGTAGTGTAATGATATGTTTTACTTATTTCTGTAATTATAATTTTACTCGTGAATGGCACATGTTATTGCTATGGTATTTTGATTGGGAATAATTGAGATGATTGAACAATGTCATTGTCATGGACCCAAGGTCGTTGTATTTCTAACAATAAAGATGGGCCTTAGGCCGTTATGAGATAAATTTTTTATGACTCATGGCCCTAAAGCCGAGGGAGATGGGGACATGCCGATGTTCCATCTACTCTGCAATGATATGGATTGCATATGACTAATGGCTCTAAGGCCAAGGGAGGTGGAGACATGCCGATGTTCCATCTACCCCATATTGTTTTGGATAGCTGTTGTTATGTTGGGCCTAAGGCCTTTCGTACTATGTTGGGCCTAAGGCCGTTTTGTATAATTTGTGGGCCCGAGGCCATTCTGTATTAAATACGGACCTGAGGCCATTTTGAACTATGGATATGGTTTGATATAAATATATGTGTACGTATATATTCTTCAAGGCTATGCTCATTCACCTAACCTCCTTACATTGCTATTATTCACTGAGCCCTGCTCACTCTATTTTTATGTATATTTATGTAGGTGAGCAGCCCGGAGGCCAGCCCTAGGTCAGCTCTAGGAATCTTTTGTTGCTCTAGTTTTGTCAAGCCTCCTAAGTGAAACCCTTTTGTGTTATTTTGGGTTTCTTTTGTATATTCCACTTTGCTACAGATGTAGATACATTGCTAATATGTAAATTATGGATCTTGGCATGTCGTGGACTTGTTGTTTTATGAATGGTATATATATTAACGTAGATGTATATGATGCATGTACTACGATCCTGGCATTTAGACACCGCTCAATGGATGTTTCTTTTTGTCACTATATTTGCTTCCATTTTAGTCCCCGATATTGTATAAATTATTTATTGACTATTTTGTTTTGAAGCCCAAGTACGGGCCAGTCATGTGCAAACTTTTAGGGGTAGATTTAGGTCGTGCTAGTTGGTATTAGAGCACGAGTTGCTATCTCACACACGGGTCCTATTCAGGTTTAAGGAGTCTAGAAAAGAGTTAAGTTACATGCATGTTACTCTTTTGAGCTTGTAATAGTAACATGATTTGTACATGCAATGACCTATGGTATGGATTATGAACTGATTAATGTCAATGTATACTCGTGTATCTCTTTGTGTGTATTATAATTGGTTGCTATGTAGATCATGGTGAGGACGAGGATGGATGATTCAGAGGATGCTACGTCCGCACGATTGGATAGGATGGACAGGATGATTATGGAGATGGCAAAAACTTTGAGACAACAACAACAACAACAATAACAACAACCACCACCGCCACCGGTACCTATACCACCGCTAATGGTACAAGATCATCAAGCTGAGGACCAAATAATTACACTCACGAAAGAATTCAAGAAGATGAAGCTACCCTTGTTCAAAGGGGGAATTGACCCAATGAAAGTAGAAGTGTGGGTGTTGGATATAGAAAAGTTATTTGAGGTCTTTCCATGCACTGAAAACTAGAAAGTGCAACTTACTGCCTTTACTCTTGAAGACGAAGCATGGAGGTGGTGGATGCTCACAAGGATTGAACATCAAGGGTTGATATGGCCACGATTTGTAGAGCTGTTTTATGACAAGTATTTTCCACAATGTATGCGAGATAAGAAAGTGACCGAACTTGAAACCTTGAGGCAAGGGAATAAAACCATAGCGGAGTATGAAGCACAGTTTGTAGAATTATCCCATTTCGCACCACACATGGTGGATATAGATTACAAGAAAGTGAGGCAGTTTGAGGAAGGATTGTGGACCTCTATTCTAGAATGGATTAATGTGTTGAAGTTACCTACATATATTGATGTATTAGAAAGGGCAACAATGGCTGAGGGAAATATAACTGCACAAAACCGAATCTCTGAATGGAAGGGGAAGAGACATAATATGCAAGCACCAAGGGGAGCTGTGGCACCACCAAATAAGAGATCGAATTTGGGGACTTCTAATACTTCTGCCTCTACTCGTGACTCGGCACCAATTTGTCCGAATTGTGGGAAGAGACACTGTGGGACTTGTTATCGAGTAACTAGGGCATGCTTCAAGTGCGGGAAGATTGGTCATTTAGTGAGAGATTGCCCCCAGAAAGACTGACAAAATGGGAATAGACCTACTACAAGTTCAGCCGGCTCGACTCCAGCTTCAACCACAAAAGCAACTGCAAAGCCCGCCAATACCAGAGACACTACTCGATAGGGAAGAGTGTTTGCCCTTATTCTAGGTGATATGCAGAATATTGAGGCAGTAGTGTCTGGTACATTTTCTATCAATGGCCACTCTGCTCATCTCTTATTTGATTCAGGTTCTACCAACTCGTTTGTGTCAAAAACATTTGCTAGCCAGTTAAATATACCTATGGAGCCAATACATTATGTCTTGTGTGTGTCTTCATCACCGGGGGACTCCATGTTATGTACATCAATATATTGTGCATGCGAAATTTTAATTGGGGATGTTCGAGTATATGCTAATTTGTTGCCTCTTGACATGGTCTATTTTGACATAATTTTGGGAATGGATTGGTTAAGTGAATATCATGTAACTATTGATTATATGTCTAAACAAGTTACCTTTAGACCCCTGGGACAGCCTAAGTTTACTTTTATGGGCCATAGGGTGATCCCTCCACCTTACTTAGTTTCAGTACTAACAGCATCTAAATTGTTACAAAAGGGTTGTCGGGGGTATTTGTGTAGCATCTTGAATGGGCAACCAGCGGATGTGTGTGTTGATGACATTCCAATTGTCCATGAATTCTCGGATGTTTTTTAAGGAGAGTTACCAGGAGAGTTAGTAGATCGTGAAATTGAATTCACAATTGAAGTAATGCCGGGAACTCAACCTATTTAAAAAACTTCTTATAGATTGTCACCGGTTGAAATTAAGGAATTGAAAGTACAGTTGCAAGATCTACTTGATAAAGGGTTTATTCGCCCAAGTACTTCTCCTTGGGGCACACCAATTCTATTTGTAAAAAAGAAAGATGGGACCCTTCAATTATGTGTGGACTATCGGGAGCTTAATAAAGTAACCATAAAGAATAATATCCTTTGCCTAGGATCGATGATTTGTTTGATCAACTACAAGGTGTACAAGTCTTTTCCAAAATAGATTTGCGATCTGGGTATCACCAGTTAAAGGTTAAAGTCGAAGATATTGAGAAGATTGCTTTCCGAACCCGATATGGGCATTTTGATTTTTTGGTTATGCCGTTTGGGGTTGCTAATGCAATGGCGGCCTTAATGGACTTGATGAATCGTGTTTTTAAGCCATATTTGGATGAATTTGTAGTTGTATTTATTAATGACATCCTCATTTATTCGAAAAATATGGAAGCTCATGAGAACAATCTACGCTTGATTCTTTAAACACTTCGAGATAAGAAACTATACGCAAAATTGAAGAAATGTGAGTTCTAGTTGCATGAAGTGATGTTTTTGGGGCATGTAATAACTAAGGAGGGCGTTTCTGTTGACCTACACAAGATTGAAGCTATTGTGAATTGGCCAACTCCTACTAATGTGACAAAGGTGCGAAGCTTCTTGGGTTTAGCTGGATACTACCGGAGGTTTGTGAAAGACTTTTCTAAAATTGTCGAGCCGCTAACCCAATTGACCCAGAAGGGTGTTTCGTTTGAGTGGTCAAAACAGAGAGAGTCTGCCTTCGAGGAGTTGAAGACAAGGCTCACTACAGCACCAGTTCTTGCCTTGCCATCCGGTACTGAGGGATTTGTAATTTATAGTGACGCGTCATACAAAGGATTGGGTTGTGTTCTTATGCAGAATGGAAGGGTTATTGCGTATGCTTCCCACCAACGCAAGCCTCATGAAAAGAATTATCCCACACAAGACTTGGAGCTAGCGGCAGTGGTCCTTGCTTTGAAGATATGGCGACATTATTTGTATGGTACGACATGTGAAATCTACACTGAAGTTAAGATTCTCATGTACTTCTTTACCCAAAAGGAGTTAAATATGAGACCAAGACAGTTGTTAGAACTTATCAAGGATTATGACCTCCAAATCCATTATCACCTCGATAAAGCTAATACCATTTGTAGATGCTCTTAGCCGAAAAGGAATGGGGAATTTGGCAAGTTTGCTCACAGAGCGGAAAGAGTTGTTACTTGAATTGGAAAGACTGAATGTGGACATTGTAATACATGGTCAAGATGCAGTGTTAGCAGCAATGTCAGCTCAACTGACACTTATTGAAGAAATCAAGCAACGACAAGTAGAAGATGACTTTCTACAGAAAATTTGTGATGAAATGGAAATGAAGCCAAGGCCGGGTTCATTGTTGAAAAGTCGGTGCTAAAATTTCAAGACAGATTATGTGTTCCAAATGTGCCAGAAATCAAGAGAAGGCTTATGGAGGAGGCACTGAAATCCAAATTTGCGATGCATCCCGGTAACACAAAGATGCACCAAGATTTAAAGAAGAATTTTTTGTGGCCTAGTATGAAGAAAAAAATTGCAAAATTTGTTGCAAAATGTTTGCATTGTTAGCAAGTAAAAGCGGAGCACTAGAGACCAGCAGGTTTACTTCAATCCCTTCTAATTCCAGAGTGGAAGTGGGGACATCTTACTATGGATTTCATTGTGGGCTTACCGCGAACACCTTGAGGTTTGAATTCCATATGGGTTATTGTTGATAGACTAACTAAATCAGCTCATTTTTTGCCTATGAAGACTCGATACAATGCGGATAAACTTACTACTGTGTATGTGACTGAAATTGTGCGGCTACATGGTGTTCCAATTTCGATTGTGTCTGATAGGGATCTGAAATTTGTGTCAAGATTTTGGCAGAGTTTACAGGATGCTATGGGAACAGAGTTGAAATTTAATACGGCCTTCCACCCTCAAATAGATGGCCAATCCGAGAGAACGATACAAACATTGGAAGATATGCTTCGAATATGTGTCTTAGATTTCCAAGGGAGTTGGGAAACTTATTTAGCGTTAACGGAGTTTGCATACAATAATAGTTACCATTCAAGCATAGGAATGGCACCCTATGAAGCGTTATATGGAACAAAATGTCTCTTTCCCCGTATGCTGGACCGAAGTGGGTGATAGATCATTATTTGGGCTTGAGATTATACAATTAACGACGGAGAAAATTAAGATCATTCAAGAAAGGTTGAAAACTGCTCAAAGCAGACAAAAGAGGTATGCAGATCATCGATGCAAGGATTTAGAATTTGAAGTGGGTAATTATGTTTTTGTGAAAGTCACCCCGATGAAAGCACATACAAGATTCGGCAAGAAGGTTAAATTAGCACCCCAGTATGTTGGTCCATTTCAAATTTTGGATAGAGTAGGTCCAGTAGCCTATCATGTTGCCCTTCCGCCGAGCATAGACCAGATACATAATGTGTTTCACGTATCGATGTTACGAGGTTACCTACATGATTCGTCCTATGTCATCGACTACAATCAAATTGCTTTGGATGATAACTTAATTTATGAAGAAAAATCGATTCAAATTTTGGATCAGCACGTGAAGCAACTATGAAACAAGGCAATCCCCACAGTAAAAGTTGAATGGCAAGAACACTACGGGAAGGAAGCTACTTGGGAAAGGGAAAAGGAAATGAAACAACGGTATCTGAAATTATTTTCAATTTTAGGTAAAACAAGTTTGAGGGACCAAACTTATTTTAAGGGGGGGAGAGTATGATAACTCTACCCTTCTATATGCTTTACATCTTTAATTATATGTGTGACTATATGCTTGATGTGAAATTACATGTGAATTTGTGTTTAATTATGTGGATTATATGCTTATGGCATTATATCTGTCAGTTATGAGAAAAATTTGTTGAAATTGGGACATTTGGATTGGAAATTGAAAGCCTCAGAGACGCGATAACCCCGGAATTGACTTTACCATTATGATTAGCATGATTTTTAGGACATTTTATGAAGTTTTGTAAAGATTCAATTCGTAATGATTTAAATTACATTAATTGGACTAACCTTAATTAAACTTGCTTTGTAGGCTCAAATAAATGTAAGCGTTAGTTAGATGTATGAGACCATGAGCTAGAGGCAACACCTAGACAAAATATCTCCTGAGAGAGAGAGTTATAGAGAAGGGAAAAAGGTGAAAAGAGAGGAAGGAAGAAGAGAATCAATTAGGGCTTGGAGATTCATGGAATTAGAAGGGGATTCAAGAGATACCACTCTAGGTAAGTGAAAATCAACTAAATGATTAACATCAAGCCTTAAAATGAAGTTTTGCATTTATAGAAGTTAGGGTTTTGACATCATAAGCTTGCTTGAGTAAACATTTTATTGTTTCTCTTTAATTTGAGAGTTGATTCATGTATTCTGAGTTTATCTTGAGTTTATTTGAGAGGAACTGTCTTCTAATCTCTCATTTTGCATGTTTTGGCTCCTACATGAATATATGCTTGTATCTATGTTGATTAACCATCAAGAGATGAAGGAATGGAAAGACATGTGATCATTTGAATTGTATAGGTTTCATCAAAACGAGTTATGATGTCTTTAAGTTTTAAATCCATGTTTATTATGTTTATATGTTATGATATTGAAAGGAAATTGTTTGTATTCCACCTTGGAAATGTCTTTGGCAAGTCTAATTTTGATGGAGTTTCGGACTGCTCAAAACAGAGCAAGAACCGCACGTGCGGGGCTCATGCCTTCACGTGTGGGGCTTATAGCCGCACGTGCGGAAAACAGGGGAGACAAAGATTGCATTCTAAAATAAAAGCACGGACGGGGCCGCACGGGCGTCACACCTTCCCACACATGCGGTGAGGGACTTCCGCACGTACGGCCAACGGGGGAAAATTCTATCAGTTTCTTTTATGCTGCTTGGCCCTCTAAAATTATTAGTCTGCAGATTTGATCCTTTTGCAAGGCTTATGATTGATTACAAATTAAACGAATCGAACATTGATTAAAAAGAAAAGGCTAAAGAAAAATGACTTACTTATGAGTTGTGCACTATGTGTAGGTCACGTACATGAAGGGACCATTGTTCATCCACATCACAGTGAGTAATAGTAGTGTAATGATATATTTTACTTATTTCGGTAATTATAATTTTACTCGTGAATGGCACATGTTATTGTTATGGTATTTTGATCAGGAATAATTGAGATGATTGAACAATGTCATTGTCATGGACCCAAGGTTGTTGTTGTTTCTAATAATAAAGATGGTCCCGAGGCCGTTATGATATGAATTGTTTATGACTCATGGCCCTAAGGCCGAGGGAGATGGGGACATGCCGATGTTCCATCTACTCTATAATGATATGGATTGCATATGACTAATGGCTCTAAGGCTAAGGCAAGTGGAGACATGCCGATGTTCCATCTACCCCATATTGTTTTGGATAGCTGTTGTTATGTTGGGCCTAAGGCCTTTCGTACTATGTTGGGCCTAAGGCCGTTTTGTATAATTTGTGGGTCCGAGGCCATTCTGTATTAAATATGGACTTGAGGCCATTTTGAACTATGGATATGGTTTGATATAAATATATATGTACGTATATATTCTTCAAGGCTATGCTCATTCACCTAACCTCCTTACATTGCTGTTATTCACTGAGCCCTGCTCACTCTATTTTTATGCATATTTATGTAGGTGAGTAGCCCGGAGGCCAACCCTAGGTTAGCTCCAGGAATCTTTTGTTGGTCCAGTTTTGTCAAGCCTCCTAAGTGAAACCCTTTTGTTTTGTTTTGGGTTTCTTTTGTATATTCCACTTTGCTACGGATATAGATACATTGGTAATATGTAAATTATGGATCTTGGCATGTCGTGGACTTGTTGTTTTATGAACGGTATATATATTAATGTGGATGTATATGATGTGTGTACTAAGATCCTAGCATTTAGACACTGCTCAATGGACGTTTCTTTTTGTCACTATATTTGCTTCCATTTTAGGCCCTGATATTTTGTTTTGAGACCTAAGTACAGGCCGGTCATGCCCAAACTTTTAGGGATAGGTTTGGGTCGTCACATTACTATTACAAACCGAATAAAGTAAATTAACTACACTAGCTAATTACCTAATTATTATAACAACAAATTTAACTAACTATTCTTGCTAATTAAATCAATACAACACATAATTAACTAGCTTATTCTAAGCATAATACTAATACTATTACAATATCACTTCACATTTCACAGATCCCGAGGATCGAGGGAGGGCTCATGCATGGATACATATTTCCACTTGATAATTCTCTCTGTTTTGCTACTGGACTGCCTCTATTGCGCAGTCACAGTTGGAAAAATGCACTGTTTTTCACCTTAGCTTCTGCTCTGCTTTGCTAGAAAAAGGGCACTGTTTGCCTTGAAAACGTGG
Organism: Camellia sinensis; assembly: GCF_004153795.1. NCBI lineage: Eukaryota > Viridiplantae > Streptophyta > Magnoliopsida > Ericales > Theaceae > Camellia > Camellia sinensis. The sequence continues at coordinate 93,038 of NW_021027821.1, read as the reverse complement.
CTGGCAACCGAGAAGCAGTGGTCGGCAGGCCACTAATAGTGGTTTGCCATCCAGAAGAAGTGGCCGACAGTTGGTTCTTTCCTGCAGCAACAAAGGACAAGCAGAGCACAAACTAGAGTATTCTCAGGGGATGTTTATCTACCCTGCCTCTCCTTATCAACAAACAGGTCAAAGGAGGGGTAGGTTTGGTTCGCAAGCTATCAATCAACGCAATTTCATTGTGTGATGACTTATGAACCAAGGGACATAATTCAATAAATGCACAATTTAAAGACTTTCAAAACCCCCTCCCTATCAAGGATTGATCAAGGGAAGTGGTTGACATTGACTCTTGAACCATTTACATCACTAACAAGTATGAAACGACTCAAGACTCAATGGGTTCAATTAACGTCCGATTGAACCCAAGTTGATTTTCTTTTCTTGCATCACTTCATTTCCATTCGTTTGTTCATTGAGTCCAAAAGTGAAGATTAACTCCTCTAATGGAAAGAAGTACCAAACCAAGAGTTGTTTTAGGCATGAGAGAAGTGCCATGCCGTTGGTAATGAACAACCAAAGGGATTAAACCATTAAGCACAACAACCTCAATCTCAAGCTTATATAGGCAAGTAGTTTGGAACAACTTTCAAAGCAAAGAAAAATCCAAGAAAGGAGGGAGGTTGCAGAGGTGATTAGATATAAAAACAAGTATGAAAAGTTTGAAATAAACACTATCAACTCAAATAGGTTGGTGGCTAAGGCCTAAACCACCAAACCTATGAGGACCATCACACTACAAGCATGCTATACAAAGCTCAAATGCAATGAATAACTAGAAACAGTCCTAAAAGAGTGCTAAAACAGTCCAAAAAAGTGCTGAAATTAAGCTAAAAATAGCTAGAACAATAAGCTAAAATATGGAGCAAGTTAAGCTAGTAAGCAAGCACAAAGAGGGGAGGCTAACCCATCCATTTTTTGGACTTCAAAACATGATTTTTACCTATTAAAAACCTTTAGAAATCAGTGGTAAAAAGCTCAAAAAAAGTTGATGAGAAGGTGGGTAACACAAGGGCAAATGCCTTAGGAACAAGGTTCAAAGAAGGGCTATCAACCCTTCTACCTTAAATGGCCTTAAACCACAAGTTTTAGCCCAAAAATTCAGTGTAAAAAACAATCCAAAAAACAGTCCAAGAATAGTGGGAAAGATGGCAAATGAAGTAAAGAAACAAGCCAAGAATTGTACCTCTTGAAGAAAGATACCCTTTTTGAGTTGCAAACCAACACTTACACACTCTCAAGAGCTAAAAGTAAGCTCAAAAATACCTCAGCCCAAATACTACAGGGTTTGGTTTAGAGTGTATAGGCAAAAGGCTTAAGAATTTGCAAGAAAGACAGAGAGAATTGTAGATAGAGAGAAAGAGAGAGAGAAAAAAGGTTTTGCTCTAAATTTTTTCTAACCTTTACAAAAAGAGGGGAGGTCATCTATATATAGAAAAACATGAGACTCTCTCAGAAATATCCATACAGACAAGCATGGTCTGATGCATGCACCTATGGAAACAGTTGGCACAGCTAGCAAAATATCTAAAAAAAAACACACAAGTGGTCAGCAACCCACTAATAGTGGACGGTAGGCCACATTGCTGGCCGGCAGTCCACACAAGTGGGTCTGCAGGTCCCAAGATGTTTAGGCTTGAAAAATTGCTGTTTTGATCCAAAAACAAGGCAAGAGGTTCACAGGGTTTTAAGGCTCAAAGTTGAGGCATTCTGCTGAGGACTTCGAGCATTTGACAAGCATATACATTCATCATTGGGTACGCAATCGGTGGTGCGCAAGTCGTAAGGGCGGTCAAAAATGGGTTGTCTACAGTTACCCCTCTTTAAAAGAACTCAAAGTCATGACATGACGTGAGTGAATGTGAAATCTCGAAGACGACCCATTTTGACAAGGTTGTAAGACTTGAGCAAACAATCAAGACATAAATAAAATTGGTTGAGCCCGTAAGCTTCCTACGTATCCCTTTGCAAGATGCAAATGATATGCATGAAAAATCATTTGAAAGCTGGACTCACACGCTCCGCGCAAAGCCAGCTATTTGAAAACTTGTGATTATGCAAGATGATGCAATAAGCAATAACAGATGCGATAAGCAATAACAAGATAACAACATATGAATGAATGAGCTTCAAGCCCAAATCGAAAAAGGTTCCCTGCAAGAAGAACAACAAACGCACACTCTAACCATGCCGAGGGCATGAGAAGAGGAGAGAAAAACAGCTCAGGGTCGCATTTCACGCGTCCTAAGATAAAAACAAAACTGCTTAGGGTCGTGTTTTACGTGTCCCGAGATAAAGGAAAATCGATCAGGGTCACGTTTCACACGTCCCAAGATAAAACCCGCCCAGGGTCGCGTTTCACGTGTGTTGAGATACTCTAATCACGCTAAAATCGTGAGAAGAGGAAAAAAACCACTCGGGGTCGTGCTTCACCCGTCCCAAGATAAAAGCAGCTCAGGGCCGCGTTTCACGCATCTTGAGATAAAAGAAAACCGCTGGAGGTCGCGTTTTACAGGTCCCGAGATAAAACCTGTCCAGGGCTACGTTTCACGCGTCTTGAGATACTTTACTCATGGTGAAATCGTGAGAAGAGGAGGAAAACCGCTCAGGGTCGCGTTTCACGCGTCCGGAGATAAAACCTGCCCATGGCCGCATTTCATGTGTCCTGAGATACTCTACTCACACTGAAATAGTGAGAAGAGGTGAAAAACCGCTCTGGATCATGCTTCACGTGTCCTAAGAGAAAAGCAGCCCAGGGCTGCGTTTTACGTGTCCTAAGATATAGAGAAAAGGTATGAGACCGTACAATAAATACACAATGGAGTGAAAGTGTGCAATAGATGCACGAGGTGAACAGGTGCGATAGATGCACAAAGTGAACAAGATTACAAATCAATACAGTAACAACGCATGTTCTATGCAACATAGACAACCGATGTATGATGTTAATCGAAAGCATGTTCTATGCAAGAAACAAGATGCACGTTCTACGTAGGACTAAAAGCATATTCTATGCACGAATCATGAATGATGCATAACACGCATGCAACATAAGTATATATGAAAACACACATTCTATGCAACAAAAATATGTAATTTGGCAGAACGAATAAAAACGATATTCGGCGACGACCTCCGATTTACTCCTCAGAGGCTCTGAAGGCTTTGCAACATGCTAAAAAAGGATACACCATGTTCATATTGGCAAGGGGAGAACATTCATGCGTTGGAACACAGTTTCGAGCTCCTCATAAACCAATCTGAACCCGAAAGAGAACCTCCCGTACACGGCTAGGGCAAAAGAGGAACCAAACAGCACTGGGCCACCAATGAAGACCGCCGGCCACAAGTGAAGCCTGCCGGCCACCATTAGTGGGGTGTCAGCCACTAATGTAAAAACGAGGGTAGATTTGTCTTTTCGGCATGGGTCTTTATATGCACACCTCCACACTTCGTTTCCCCACTCACCTTAGTCCAAAAACACTCAATCTCTCTCTCTAGGTGTTTCCTTTCTCTAGATTTGTGTTTTATACGCATTTTCCAACGCCCCATGCAAACTTTATTCGCAAAACACCCTTGATTCTCTACACTTTGAACCGATTAGATTTTGTTTTCGTTGATCTTTTTGCATTTTCACCACTTCAGGCTTGTTTCCCTTAGATTTTGCTAACTTTCTCGGGTTTTGACTTTTTCTCTCATTTTCTCTCTCCTAGGGTGGACTTTTTCCAAGTTTTTTCTATTTTCTTCATTTTTCTTCATTTTTCAGCCACTTTTTGCTCACCTTCCAGATGGCGGATAATATTCCACATGACTGTGCTCCTCTTGAGGTTTCACTTCCACCATCACCCCATATCGAGGTTGAGGATCTGGTGGTTGCCGAGGCCAGCGAGGCGGTGGAGGGCATTGCAGCTAACCTTAAGGTGGAGTTCGCTCTAGAGCTCGAGCCTAAGCCACTACTACTAAGGGTATGACCCTTTGATCCCATGACTTATCATCCTCACCCGCACAGGCTGCCGCTTGGAGACATCAAGTGCTTTGACGATTTTGCCAATGGCATGCTAGAGGATCTTCTACTTAGGAAGCCTCACTCCCACCATTCCTATGGCGCTTACGAGGTACAAACTTTACTTTGCATGCATTCCTACCTTTTATTTAATTGTAATTCTTACATTGCCTTTCATCTAAACGCTCTTTATTGCTGTCTTTCATCTGATTCAACTCTTTCTTTTCCATAAGTGGACTCCCACACTTATAAGGGTTATGGATTAGTGATAGCCAGGGACTGGTATTATGATCTCCCTCTTGAGGTTCGCAACCTCGTCGACGAGGCTGGCTTTGGTCTATTTTGCACCAGACTCTTGCGACACCTAGTGAGCCGGGCTCTTCTCGGAGCACTGGTAGAGAGGTGGTGGGACACCACCAACTCTTTCCACCTCTCTTTTGCTGAGGAGATGACAATGACTCCCTACGACTTCGCCATGATCACAGGCTTAAGACTAGGGGGTGATCTGATGCCCTTTGACATGGACATGGGTGAGTGGGAGGCAACTTGGATCCACCTGCTCGGAGCGTGCCTACCTCTATACAAGCTGGCGGATGGTGAGGTATAGCTGGTTCGCTGAGCACTTTTGTGGGAGCAAGCTCGAGACACCGGAGGAGGTAGAGCAGTATGTCAAGGGCTTCTTGATGCTCCTACTCGGTACCACCTTGTTAAGGAAGAGCAGTATGTCAGCGCCCTCATGACCTTGCCTCAAGTTCGATTCTACGATTGGAGTGGAGCTGGCCTCGCCACATTTTAAGGAGAAAGCGGGTCGGAGGCTACTGGAGAGCTTGGGAGGTATGCACCACACCTTTCTGCTTTTACACTTTCTGTTGACACATTATGCTTTCTGCTTCGCACTTTCTATTCTGTATCTGTTCATGCACTGTGCTTTCTAGTTTACATCTGTTCATGCATTGTTGATAACACTGCTGCCCTTTTCTTGCACTTATAGGTTTATGCCTATTTCTTGGCTCTGCCCCAGAGCCTGTAGATGAGATCCCTCCCGATAGTGCCTTACTCACGGCGATATGACGGCCGGTGCCAGCACTAGAGTCGTGATGACATGACTTTCGCCTTCTACCTCTGATACTTTGATACGGTGGTTACTGACGAGGTTATTCGAAACTCACAATCATTTTTACTTTTCTACTGTTCTGATTCATACTTCGACAACTGAAGACAACTAACAATCTGTACATTCTCTATTTGCAGATTACATGGCAGCCTTGGGCGATGATGCCGGCTAGAGTGAGGGACCAATACGCTGGGGCTTGGGCCACATCCCAATTCTGGATTTTGCTGGAGGGCCTAGTTTATCAAGCCTAGTTCTTGAGTGAACAATTTATATGCCAGACGCCAGGCTTACCTGATCCGGTTGTTCCCATGCCACCCCCAACTTCCATGAAGATAGCATATAGCTTCCTAGTTAAGCCAATTATTCAGTTCATTGTGGGACTAGATGCCGACGTCTTTAGAATGGAGGGTGACTACATGGCTTTCATCCAGACTTATCTCATGTTGCCCCTGATGGGAGTTCGCGCAGGTTCTCCCTTGGCAGGTAAGGATACTCAAGAGGCCGAGGCCGATATTAGACGGACCTCTCCCATTATGCAGGTTACTGGTTGGCTTGCGATTCCCACTGCACTTACATGTTGGCGGTTGACCAGGTCAGTCTATCAGATCTCGATAGAGCCACTCAAGGCAGGGCATGGGTATGTGAGAGCCCGTGGCGCACCTCAGGTATGAGCCACACTTTATAGCTTGTAATCGTACTTTTCCTTTCCAGAGATTAATGATTCTAGATACTGATCATTTAGATGCACTTGCAAGCACTGACCGAGTACACAGAGGGTCTGCTCCAGCTGGTTACTTCTCTGATTGGCATGGTGCAGAAGAGAGAGACATTGCTTGATCTCTATGGTATCTAGGTATTTTTTTTTTTTGCTACTTTCCACATACGTTTCACTACTACCCTGTACTATTATGCACCATACCACTCCTTATCGTAACATTTACACTACTCCATACTACATTGATTCACTGCACTGGCATACTGTAGTCATACACTGTACTCATTCCATACCTTTTACACTCATTCTGCACATACACTGCATCTGATATGTCAACACGCGTTTTCCAGATCCCATATGTACCGAGGACACCAACAGCAACAATAGCACCAGCAACACTTTCTCCAGTGGCAGGGAGGAGAGGTAGATAGGCCTTAACATACGGCCGAGATGAGCACCGAGGTCGAGGTAAAGGCAAGGGTGCTTGGAGCCAAAGCAGTGAGTCCGAGCTTATGTTGAGTGTAGATAATACCTAGACCCACGACTTTGAGGAGGATGAGGCAGTGAGCCGACATTTTGAGTCTGAGGGCAGAGTTGATGATACTGGCTCGGGGTTAGGGAGTGAAGATGACGCTGAGGCTTGCTCTGAGGCAAGGATCGGAGATGATGAGACTGGCTCTGGCTCAGAGTTTGATTCCGATAGTGGTGCTGACGGAGACAGTACCCCTGAGTCCCCTCTGAGGAAGAGAACAAAAAGGGCCTCTTAAGCTTGAGGTGACTGGCACTGATTTTTATATTTTTTGCTGAGTTTCTTTTATTTTGGTAGTTCAGCACATGTATAGCTTCAGATGGGCTTTTACTATGCTTTGGAAAACTTGTGATCTCTTTTGTAAAAATTATGATCGGGGGAAAAACCTTGCAGTTTTACAAAAAGAGTTATTGTTTTTGCATCATGAGCACCACATTTGCATGGAATGAAAATGGAGTTTGAATTTGAAACCAAAATACAACTTGTATTGGCACGATGTTTTTAATCAGTTAATGAGTCAAGCAATTGACAAAAATAGCAAATACAACTTGATAAACAAAGCAAAAACAACTTAAACATAGATATGCACACTTGCTAAAACCAAAAGACTTAAAACAAGGCCTCAACACAAAGACCAAGACAAAACTAGACTACCCAAATTGCCAGAGCCACAAGTGGATGGCAGGCTAGAAAAGGTGGGTTATCGGCCACAAAAAGTGGGTTGTTGGCCACTTATGATTAAACCACAAGACAGCTAACAACTGGCCTCCACTCACACTCTTATCTTCTACAAAAGGTCTTTATTCGTGATTTCTTCACCAGAACCTCATTTTAGTTGCTATTTCTTCCACAAATGGAGATATTTCTTGCCGAGAAGCTCACAGATTGGATAGCCACTTTAGATAGCATGGAAAAGGTAAATTTTTGATTTTTTGGCATAAATGCGCTTTTTCTGTTAAGCCATACCCCACTTTGCTTTCCATTCTTTCATGTCGCGGCCCGGTGCTGGGACCCAATTACGCATGTATTTCGCTTTGAAACGCAGGAAATGTGCTCGACTCTTGAAGAATTTCGCACATTGATGGAAACCCGATGCGATGAGGAAATCATACCTCAGCCCAGTTTTGGCCACACCTAAACTTTGGGACAGATGTGTGGACTTACTTTGCACGAAGCTCGATCTTTCGCCCGTGACGGAGAGCTAGACATGCCCAGCTTGATTCATCAATTTTCTGGCATTGGTGATAGAGGAGACCCTCTTTGGTGAGGTTTTCGACAACATGCCCTCTGTTTATGTATTCTTGCACATTTCCTTCTTGCCCCTAGTTACGACGGAACCAACATTCGGTTCATCGCGGTGGCCTAATGTTTGGAAGAAGGTAAGAGTTGTATCGGTTTGACGCTTACCGAGACCCTAATGGGCTTAGATGTTTTTCATCGGTGAGAGAGCACCAAGTTTGCGGGGAGTCCACTACTTGTTCAGGTATTGTTTCCCATCCTTTCTGATATATGCCTCGCACATCACTCGACACTCATGCTCTATTTTCTCTCAAAGCCCTTTCTTTACTTTTCTCTCCACGTATATCTCTCTATTCTTTAATATCTCTTATTTTTCATCCCTTCCCAAGTAGGGCTCATGGATAAGATGAAGGTGGTGGACTCTTGCCCCGAGTATTCAGCTTGAGCTTATTTCTTCCGCCAACGACTAAAGGACTTTCCCAATGAGGGTTGGTGGTGCAATTGGATGTGCAGCAGGTCTGCAGCTGACATAGCTTGGCATTGCCCCTGGCTCAATCTGACTGAGCTGAGTTACAACATGACTCGGCAGCCTGGCATATAGTTGATTGGCCTCACGCACTGCGTGTTCTACTTTCCTTTTCAGTTCAAATGCCAGTTTGGACAAGATTAAACCTACCTATATGAGGGGGTAGAATACCCAGCTTCAGTCCCGATTCGTGCTTTACACTTGGCAAGGTACCTCACTGCTTGGAGGATGAGAGAGCTTCTAGCCCCTGCCCCTAGTTTCAGTTATGCCCTTTCCAGTGAGTGCTTGGCTTGGCCCAAGGATGAAGCAGAAGCTAGGCCCACTTTGGCTATAGAAGCTTCTGCAAGCACGAGCAGAGGACGAAGGAGCACCTGACTCACTTATGCCCCTAGTTTATCGCTTTAACCTTTCTTTTCAAGTTTTATGATGTAAAAGCAACTTTGATTTTTATTTGAGAGTTGGAGAACTTTACGTTGAAATCAATAGAATTAAAGTTGTGAGCACTAAAAATTTTCCTTTTGGTCTAACAATTGTCTAAGTTGTAAAAGGTAAAATTTTGAGAAAAATCAACTTTTATTAAAACTTTCCAAAACCATTGTTAAAAATGATCATTACCTGACACACACAAAATTGATCCTCAAAATGTACAACCTCGAATCAAATGATCATAATTGCCCCTGATTGCATACCACTACTGCTCCGTATTGTCATAATGAAGATCACAACCGAACTAACAGATGATGAATAGAGATGACCTAATCAGAAAAACGGACAGAACAGTTGAGTTGGAGATGGTTACGGCCAAAATTCAGGATGAAGTTGCCTACGTATCCCAAAGATGAGAATCAGGCCTTACGTAGTTCGGTTCAGGTTCACTAGAGTATGAACGCGCTCCTTTTGTGCTCTAACTTTTGCCAAAGTCACCCTTTACGGTTTTCAACCTTGCGAGCTCAGTTTTTCTTTATTTCTAATTTTTCTTGCTCTAACTTTTGCCCAGGTCACCCTTTCAGGTTTTTGGCCTAGCAAGCCTCTCAAGGGTTGTATTTCTTCAACTTGTCCATATTGATTGGTTGTGAAAATTTCAGGCCATCTAGGACCAAGAGAATAACTTTGATGATGTAGGGACTAGCCTAATTGGGTTTGAACTTGCCCCTAGGGTCATGGATGGGAGCTCAGTTGTCTTTTAGTACCATATCTCTCTCTTTGAGATTCTGGGACTTAACTTTTTTGTTAAAAGCCCTAGTAATTTTGCGTTGGCAGCCCTGAACATGATACAATGCCTTTAGCCTCCTTTCATCAAACAACATTAACTCCTTAAATCTGCTCTGTTGCCAGTCCACCTCCACTATCTGACACTCAACCATAACTCGCAACGATGGGACTTCAATTTCAATTGGCAAAACGGCTTCCATCTCGTAGATAAGAGAATAAGGGGTTGCCCCTGTAGACGTCAGGATCGAGGTTCTATAGCCCAAGAGTGCGAATGGCAATTTATCTGGCCAGTCCCTATAGGGTCTCAACCATCTTCTGCAAGATGTTCTTGATATTCTTATTCATGGCTTCAACAGCTCCATTGGTTTGTGGCCTGTATGTGGATGACTTATGAAAAGCCACGTTGTATTTGTCAAACAAGTCTATCACCTCTTTTTTTGAAGTGGGAGTCGTTATTTGATAGGATCTCGTTCGGAACTCCGTACCAGCAGATGATATTGTTTCTAATAAATTTGGTCACATGCGATGCCTTCAACACTGCGTAGGATTGAGCTTCCACCCACATTGTAAAGTAATCAATCTCCACCAAGATATATTCATGCCCATTCGATCCTTTTGGTGAGACAACACCGATAACATAGATTCCCTAGACTGAGAAAGGCTATGGCAAAGTCATGTTGTAAAGCTTTGACGACGGAATATTCATGCGATTGGCATGAATTTGACATTTATGGCAATGCCGTACCAAACCAATATAATCCTCCTCCATGGTGGACTAGTAGTAACCTTGACTGAGAATCTTTCGGGCTCGCATCACACCATTCATATGCACCCCGCATTCTTCGTCGTGGAGAGCCTCCGTAAGGTGCTTCAATTCCACTTCTTCCACACGCAACTTATGCATTCCCAGATGACCTCTTTTATACAACTTACCCCCGCAGATGATAAATTGGACAGCTATTTGCCGTATTCCCCTTTGTCTTTGGCATTTGCCCCTGGTGGGTACATCTCCTTTTCTAGGAAGTTCCAAATATCATAATACTAGGGATTTTTGTCTTGCATTTCATCTATCGCGGCAATAGTTTCATTAGCCGACGTGTATTTATGTTCGATGATAATCGGATGCATCCGAACTCCAAGTGGGATGTCTACCTTAGAAGATAGAGTTGCTAAAGCATTAGCGAACCTGTTGTTCTCTCTTCGTAGATGTGTGAATGTCAGCTTTTCAAACCACGAAATCAGAATTTCCAGGGTTTGATGATAAACCTTCATCTTTTCTTCTTTGACTTTCTAATCTCCATTTGCTTGAGAAACAATCAAGTTTGAGTCTTCGATGACATCCAACCTTATTGCCCTAGTTCTACGGCTGCTTTTAACCAGCAATACACACTTCATATTCTACTTCATTATTGGACACTTTGAACTGTAGTTTGAAGGCTAAGAGTATCTGGGAGTCGTCGGGTGTTATCAGCAACACATATATCCTATAACCGTACTGACTAAACGCTCTGTCAAAGTACATCGTCCAAGTTTCCTGTACAACTTGTAGAATGTCTTCATTTGGGAACAAGTATTCCATTGCCTCATCTTCTTTTACCGGGTGATCTACCAGAAACTCCACTACAACTCTTCCTTTGACCAACTTGCGGGTGACATACTTGAGATCAAATTCAAAGAGAAGAAGCAACCAACGAGCCAGCCTACCCATTAGCGCTGGTTTCTCAAAGAGATATTTGATGGGATCTAATCATGAAACCAAGATTACAGAGTGAGCTAACAAGTAGTGTCTCAACTTCCTGGTAGCCCATACCAAGGCCATGTAAGCTTTCTCCAACGGAGTGTATCGGGTCTCGTAGTCTAGCATTTTCTTGCTCAAGTAGTAGATGGCTTTCTCCACCCTATCTTTAGATTCCTGACCAAGCATGCATCCCATGGTGGTATCTGTCACTAACAAGTACAGAATCAAAGGCTTTCCCGGCTCTGGCGGTGATAACACAGGCAAATTCTGGAGGTACTGCTTAAACTATTCAAAGGAAAACTAACATCGATCATCCTTTCAGAATTTCTTCCATTTTTTTAGGAGACCAAATAGTGGGTCATAAGTCAAGGTTAGTTTAGAGATAAACCATCTTATGAATTGCACTTTACCCAGAAAGCCTCACACCTCTTTTTCAGTCCTTAGTGGTGGCATTTCTAGGATGGCCTTGATTTTGGAAGGATCTACTTCAATGTGCCTTTTGTGATCATAAAGCCTAACATTTTTCCTGCCGTTACCCCGAAAGTGCATTTCTGTGGATTTAACCTCAATCTGTATTCCCTGATTCGTTGAAAGAATTTCTTCAGCGCGGTGTAGTGGCCCTCTCATTCTTTGGACTTGACAATCATGTCGTCTACGTACACCTTAACATCTTTATGGATTATGTCATGTAGAATGGTGGTCATAGCCCTCCGATAGGTAGCTCCAACATTTTTCAAACCAAATGGCATAACCCAGTGCAGTAGGTACCCCATGGGGTGGTGAATGCAGTCTTCTCTCTGTCCTCGGGTGCCATCAGAATCTGGTTGTACTCGAAAAACCTGTCCATAAATTATAGCAATGCATGGCCCACAGTGAAGTCCACTAACTCATCAATGTGTGGCAGAGGAAAGTCATCCTTTAAACTGGCTTTGTTCAAGTTTCAGAAGTCTACACACACCCGGATTCTACCATACTTCTTTTGTATTAGGAAGATATTGGCCAACCAAGTCGGGTACTTAGATACTAACAAAAAACCTGCCTCGATTTGCTTGGTGACCTCTTCCTTGATTTTCAGTGCCCAATCCAGATGAATCCTACGCAGCTTCTGCTTGACTGGTCTGGCCTCAGGCTTAACAGGGATCCAATGCTATACAATCTCAAGATCGATCCAGGTATGTCTTCGTAGGACCACGCGAAAACATTTTTGAAATCTTTTAAACAAAGTGATTAAACGCTTGCGCTCCTCCAAAGACAACGTGGACCCGATCTAGGCCAGGCGCGGATCCTTTTCAGTACCCACATTAATGGCAATGATTTCATCAGCACAGGGTTTAGCAAACCTCTCATTCTCTCGATTAATCAATTTTTTCAAAGCCAAGGGAACTTCTTCCCCTTCGTTTTCATTAAAATTCTAAAAATCTTGGTCAATACAAAAAACCAACGACACAGAAAAGTACACAGAATCTGCAGAGTTCTCATTCCAAAGGTCCAGATCTTCGGTTACTGACTCAAAAGAAAAGCTGAATGAAGACCTAGACAGGACTTTGGTGTTCGGGTTAGCACCGCTAGAAATACCAGATTCGGACTCAGAATAACTTGAATCTGATCTCGACCCTACAGACTTAGTGGAATCAGATTCTAGCTCATCATCCGATTCAGAATTCGACAGATAGCCTTTCTCCAACTGCCAGGTAAGAGATGGTGCCCTTGATGTGTCCAAAATACCACTGGTTGGGTTCACACCAGGTTCTTCCCCGATCATGGAGACAGTAAGATTATCCTCCAAGTTCTCTAGAACGGCCGTAGGATCTATCAAGAGATAAGCTAGTGCTGCCCCTACTCTAAGTTCGTTGCCATCTGAGTCACCTTCCATGCTTTGTTCAGCTTTGATGCTTGGTTCAACCCTTTCCTCATCATCATTGTCCTGTAGCTGAAGATCAAAGAAGATCTTGAACCCGAGGACACGTTGCTTTGAGGAATTTACCCAAAGCTCGGGAAAGCCAGAAAAAGGGAAGTCTTCTCCCTCCCGAACAAAACGGCCATTCAGTGTCCCATGGATTGGCCTGTGGATGAGTTCATAACGTTTCCCAACTTGCTTGGCTTTGGCTCTGCCTCTCATATCTTTTCCCTTCCTTATACAGTCCTCTTTAGTGGGAACATAGCCCAGTCCAAAGGCATGTAGGTTGTGTAGCCAATCTGTCAGTGCTGCAATACCTTTTTGACCACTCCTTCTGAGTCCCATTCCTAGAACGTGCTGCAGTTTGTTCATGAAATAGATGGACTGGGCATTGGCATACATGTCTTCGTCAGAGACCAGAATGGTCTACACTGGTCGGGTTTCAACCAGAGTGAATCCCAAGAGGAATACATCCTCATTGCAATGGTTGATCTATAGTACTAGTGTAGTCACCTCTGGCGGCGGATGGATGGATGAATTCCCAAAAACAATCGCCACTCCTCCCCCATGAAAGTACTTCTACATCTGGTGAAGAGTGAAAGACACAGCCTTCACATAATGCAACCAGGGCTTCCCTAACAGCAAATTGTAGGTACCTGGCACATCCAAAACATGAAACTCAACCTCTTGCTCAGTTGGGCCCAACTGGACTCTGACTTGCACTATGCCCATGACCTCTCTACTCATGTTATCATACGCTCGTATTACTTGGGCTGTGGGAACAAAGTCTACAGGTTTGAGGCCAATTGCATAGGTAGTGTGAGAGGGACAGACATTGATGGCCAAACCGGTATCTACCAATACCATCGGCACCTATTTCACCCGGCATTCCACAAATATGTGCAACGGTTTGTTGTGAGCTGAGCCTTCCGGCGACAGCTCTTTGTTAGAGAAGGTAAGAGTTGGCCTAGCGCCACCTAGAAAGACCAATCCCACAAGCTACTCGAGCATGGTGTCAATAGATAATTTAGCCTTGTCCATTGCCGACAACACTGCCAGTTACTGTACTCGGGAGGCCATGAGAAGACCCTTGATGGAGATGTCAGCTTGGATTTTCTTGAGTTGTTTCAAAACTGCCTCTTCTTCTAGTTGTTTCTCTTTCTGTTTCTCGGCGTCTTTGTCTTTTCCAGACGTCTCTTCTTGTCTAGGTACGATGGCTTAAAATAAAGCACACTTCTCGTCAGATGGTCTATTTCCTCGGCATACCACATATTGCTCGGAAGGCACTCACCCCAGTCTTCGTCGGTGTGGGCTAGATGCAGTTCATTATCGTCTCACCATTCGCTCTCAACGGCCGACAAATAGTTGCCTGGCTCTACTTGTATCACCTTTACATCATAAGTATCCCCCACAAGGTGTTATAAATTCACAGTTTCCCATTCTTCTTCAATCCTTTCTCATTCAAACTGCCTCAGCGCAGCTTCCTGTTCCACAATGTTCACAACACCCACTCCTAGGGTTTGGTTTTCCAGACTAGCACTCTCCTGCAGCTTTCCTTTCTCATTAGCCCTTCCAGCTACTACAGCGATCTTTGCTTCTTTTCCCTCTGGTTTCATTTCAATTCCTTCCTCATTATCTAGCTCATTATTTAACCATCCAGAGTTATCAGTTAATCTGTTCAAGTCGAACCAGCCGATCTGTACATCCCCCTGACCCTACTCATTAAAGAACTGCAAGTTGTCTAAATCCTCTTCATGCTCTGTTAGATCATCCAACCCCTCGCTCGGGCCATCTTTCCTGACCACATTGATGTCTATCAAGGTTGGCAACACCAATTCAGGCTTGATTTGACCAGTTGAGACAATGTAGCAACTTGGATCATACACCCTATCAGGTAAGCCTCAGGGCACTCCGGCAATGGACTAGTACCTTTCTCCAAGGTCGACTCTCCTTCCACTGTAAGTCTTATCACCACGGGCTTGGGTTGAGGGTTGGACGTGTCCATCATACACAGATCTAAACCTTTCAGAATGAACAACGTCAGGTATGGTAGGTAGAAGGGAGTAATATATACGCTGGGGTCGTAAGAGGTGGCTAGTGTATGGATCAGGTTGAGATTTCGAGGTGGGGGGGACTTGATTATGGGCTGGGAGTGGATTTGTGGTTACGTTTGGTTTCTGGGGTGGGGTGATCATCTTATTGTCAATGAGATCCTGAATCTCATGACGCCATCGAAAGCACTGGTCGGTATCATGACCATGCTATTGGTGAAACGTATAGTATTTTGCGGAGTGGTGTTTGGATGGGAGAGGATTAGGAAGCGGTGAGGTTCTAAAGGTTTAAGGTGCCCTTTCTTGACTAGCACCTTCATGGCTTGAGACAGAGTCATGTAAAGTTGGTTGAAGGTCCTCTAGGATCGGGTAGGGTTGGACGACGTTTATTAGCTTGTGTTGGTAAAGGGGTCGGCAGTCTTGGTTGTGGTGACAACACTTACATCTGATAGCCTCGCAGCTATGCTACCACTTGCAGCATTAGAACTATGGACAAACAACCTTTTTGCAGCTCATTTTCATCTGTGATAAACCCCTGTTTCATGGCGTCTTCGATTTACACTCCTATTTCATGGAGTTTTATAAATGTGAACAGAGATAAGACAATCATCTTTTGTAGTAACTTGCCGTGCAGGTTCTAGACAACCATCCTAATCTTATCATTCTTGGACGACCTTATGGTCATCATCGAGGCTTTAGCTCTCCATCTGGTCACAAATTCAGAGAAACCCTCCTTCGACTCTTAGCGTGTTGCCTCGAGATCACGACTTGTGACCTTAGTTTGAGTATTGTACGAATACTGCGCAATGAAGGCCTCGGCCAGCTCCTCCCAATTCTGTTTAACAGAGTCTTCCAACTTAGCATACCATATGGCTGCTATACCTGACAGGGTACAGCCAAAGAGAGACAGCTTCTGTAGTCTCGTTAAGCCCATCAGCCGCAAGATGTCTGAAAACAGCTGTAGGTGAACCATCAGATCTCTAGAACCGTCAAGCGGTCAATGTGCAACATTTTAAACTGATCTGATAATGTCACTGTAGAATCGGTGTACCCGTCCTCCGAGATGGAGTTAACCCCTTGTGCTCTCTTGAATAACTTTTCCAGTTTATTGACTTGGAGTACAGTTGGGTCAACCTCAAACTTGAATGGAGCCTCAGTCTGATAAACAGGGGTTTTGGAGGCTTGTGCTGGGATTGGCTCTACTGGGTTGCCCTAGTTTTCTTGAACATTGGCAGTATGAGCGGTGGCTATGGGTGTTGGGATACCCATGGTAGGTGCATGGGATGCAGAAGTCGCAGCCAGTTGTGGTTGCTATTGTTGTAGCTTGGTTATAACCTCGGCCTGACGGGCCCCATCTTGCTGTAGGGTTTCAATTGTCTGCTGCAGATGATGTATCAATTCTTCTATACTAACTGGGAGATATTATGTCATTGGAATAGGCGATCGATCTCGTGCTGGGCTAGAAGTAGATGACTGTCCCTGAACCGAACTGGACACAGGTGAGCTGAGGGGTGACTGTTGTAAAAACTGAACTGGTGAACTCTACCTGATTCTCTTCCGTCTTGTAACCGGTGGGAGTGAGGTAAACATGGGTTGTCCCCGAACAAGATCCCCAACTTTATAAGGTCTTCTCACTCAAGTCCAGAGTACTTGGGGGATATCCGAACTTTCTAAAGCTATGGTTTTAAACTACCTAGAAAAAGAAATGAAGCAAAAGGAACAGTAATCAGAAACCGCACAAGACCTCAACTAAGATGTTATCAACACAGACATGATTGAAGCTATAGGAGTGTACTCCACATTGAATTCTGCCTCCAAAACAAATACCAAATTTGCGACTGCTATGCACATTCCTATATAGTTTCACTGTAAAGCACATACTAGTTAAGAGAGAGCTAAAAGACCCCTGTGGTGGGGTAGGGTTACCCTGTCCTAGTTTTGTCAGGAACTAGGGTTTCGCTATTTCACACAAGTGGTTTCACGTAATTCTGCATTCTGGGTGAGCATCCTGTCCTAGTTTGGATTAGTTACTATGTCTTTTCTATATGCAACTAGGCCAAATGGTCAAAATGGTACCTTAGCCAGACTACCTAATATACCTCTCACACTTACACTGAGAAGTGAAAGGAGGATGAAATGGTATAGCGGTAGTCTAGATCCAAGGGTTGTGTTCCCAACATGGCAAAGCCCACGACCGATTAGCCTTTTGGCAAGCTTTTGGGCAAGCCTCCGACAAACCGTCCAAGAATAGCAGATGGCAAACAGAGTTGACTTAAGCGCACCAATGCAAATGCAATGCAAAGAACATATGAGTGTAGACAAAATTTCACATCATGAAGTTCAAGTCAAGTTCTCTGACTCCTAACAGAGTCGCCAGAAACTGTAGCTTGACTTTTCGTCCTCCTTTCGAAGACAACTAGCCCTACAGTTCGAACTCCCGTAATTCTGAATCTGATCTCACAAGTGCAATGTGAAATAGATAAACACTAAAGAGTCCAAATCCAACAAATCTTTTGGAAAATCGATTTTGAATCAAAATGTCAAAAATGGACTGCTTTGCCAGATATAGAGTCGCCACCTAAATATTTTTGGAAAATTTAGGAAAACATGGCTCGTGCCAAAGGCCACATGTCCATCATCACCAAGATTGTCACGACTCGGGAACTTATGTACGAGAGGGAAGGTCATGAATTGAGCACCCCCGCTCCCCCAATCATAGATCAGCCTTTACTAATCATGATGTGATTCTTATTTACATTATATGCTCTTGTGCCGGTTATTAGGCTAATTTACTTTGTGATGCACACACAAGTATATACAAATTTGCAAAAATTGGAACACTTTGATTCATGCTTGTTTTTGAAAATTGTTTTAAATATGTACCACTTGAAAAAGTGATCGCATATGTACATTACTCAAATTATTCAAATTTAAGAAAATTTAGCCTTCATCCATAGGCATTCAAGCAATATATCATTTAAGTAATTAGCCTCATGGCAAGCATGCTAGACATGGCAACAATCACGCTCATGCGAAATGCTAAAACACAAAAATGCTCACCTAGTACTCCGAGGTGAGCCAAAAGAAACAAAAGAGTTAGAAAACATGCGATATGCAACTAATTGGCTCGGCTACTAATTATGACATGTGAATCAATTTGATGGGATGCAGTTTAAGGACCTTTTTCAAAGAAGTATTAAAATGCCAATGCATTTGTTAGAATGATGAACCGAGCCTCGATGCATGCAAGACAAGTGTGGGGTATGCTAAAAGAAACATGATGTTCTATTCTACCCATCGTAAGCAAGTAAATAAATGGGAGAAATACGTGGGGTTAAAAGACATACACATTATTACAAGTTTGCCCTCGCGTAGGAACAAGGTAGGAAGCACGAGGGCAAAGGCCTTAGGAACAAGGTTCAAAGAAGGGCTATCAACCCCTTTACCTTAGATGGCCTTAAACTTCAAGTTTCAGCCCAAAAATTCAGTGTAAAAAATAGTCCAAGAATAGTAGGAAAGATGGCAAATAAAGCAAGGAAACAAGCCAAGAATTGTACCTCTTGAAGAGGGATACCCTTTTTGAGTTGCAAACCAACACTTACACAATCTCCAGAGCTAAAAGTAAGATAAAAAATACTTTATCCCAAATACCACAAGGTTTGGTTTAGAGTATCTAGGCAAAGGCTTAAGAACTTGCAAGAGAAAGAGAGAGAATTTTAGAGAGAGAAGAGTTTCTGCTCCAAAATTTTTCTAACCTTTGGAACAAGAGAGGAGATCATCTATATATATCTGCAAAAAACACACAAGTGGCCAACGGCCCACTAATTGTGGACGACAGGCCACATTACTGGCCGGTAGTCCACAATAGTGGCCGACAGTGCACACAAGTGGGTCTGTAGGTCCCAAGATGTTTAGGCTTGAAAATTTGTTGTTTTGATCCAAAAACAAGGCAAGAGTTTCATAGGGTTTTGAGGCTCAAATCTGAGGCATTCTACTGAGGACTTCGAGCATTTGACAAGCATATACATTCATCATTGGGTGCATAATTGGTGGTGCCCAAGTCGTAAGGGTGCTCAAAAAGGGGTGTCGGCGGTAAGTAATTAATATATATATATATATATATATATGTTTACAAACATAGTATAGTATGTACACAAGTACATCGTAGAATAATCACATTTCCATCTCACACCAATCATCATCGTATCAGAAAGGAAAAAATACCATGAGTCCCCTTATAAGAGTGTGAATTAAAATTCGAATCACTTTTATTTAAAACCATCCCCACATTTACCGACTATTATACGGCAGGATGTGGGCACCCAAAATCATCCGTTTTTCCACTTTTACTGACTATAATACGACAGGACCAGTAGACACCCAAAAACATTTTCCTATATTCGTCCGGCGATAAGCTTAGATAGGGCAATTGGGCACCTTGACTCCCTGCACGAGTACTGACATACACAACCACATCAAATCTGACTCTTAACCCGGGACTGATGCTCAATTTGCCAAACTTTTATTCAATCAACAAGTATTCAACATGATGCGGGAAGAAACACAATTCTAATACTCAAAAAGAATTAATCTCCAAGTCACAATTTCATCCTAACAATATTCACATTTTTATCCTTTATTGTTTTTAAGATTCCAAGACTTTAAGGAAATTCCAATGGAAATATTGCTTTTTACCTAGATGGAAATTAGTGTTTTTACTCAAATTTGGGGCTTTCTTCATATATATATATATATATATATATGTTCTCAACACCAATATTCTTCTTTTATGTAAAATGATATGAAATTTTAACAAAAAATTGAGTAAAATGCCCTTTTTTTTGGTTAAATACATGATTTAACCCAACTCAATCATTTAATCAATATCCACCCAAATAAATCATTCAATCAAGCCTTAAAATCACAACAATACCAAATAAACTTCTTCAAAACAAAGAAATACTAGGTTAAAAGTAACCTTACCTCAAGTTATGAGCAAAAAGACCAAGCTTCTAAGAAAATCTTTCGCAGAAATGGAATTCAATCAATAAGAACGAAGATCTCCACTTGTACTCCACTCCTTGCAAGTGATTTATGTTGGATCTGAGGAGAATAAGAAGTATTTTGGGGTGAAAACTTAGGGTTTTCGAACTTAGGGTGAGAGGGAGGAAAAGAGAAAAGAAAAGTGGAAAAAATGATCTAGAGTGTACTTTTTAAACTGCTGAATTCGAGCAGTCCGTTCGAGCGCAACTTTCTTCGCTCGAGCGAACTGTACAATTTATAACAACCCTCATTTTGCCTTCGTTATATTCATGAGAATTTACATGATTTTTTCTTGTTAAGCTTGCATTTGCAGACTTTGATTTGATTTGTCTAAGTAAAGGTTCCTATCTTGTATTGTACTATTGTGTTTTGCCTAAGTGTTCTGTACATGCTATGTTCCTTTCTT
Source organism: Camellia sinensis (assembly GCF_004153795.1). Classification (NCBI taxonomy): domain Eukaryota; kingdom Viridiplantae; phylum Streptophyta; class Magnoliopsida; order Ericales; family Theaceae; genus Camellia; species Camellia sinensis. Next base: position 72,526 of record NW_021027821.1, on the reverse strand, counting down.
TGTGTGTTGAACCTATGTTGCCTGCCTTGATTGCCTCACATCGAGGTCACACCTTTGAACCTCTTACACCTAGGCTGTAACGCCCTCAAAATAATAACATTAACCCATCAATATAGACATGCATTGATATATAAAAGTTCCACATTCTTCTATTCATCAGAGTTCCATTACAAAAAGTATTACATGTTAACGACAAAAGCAAATGCCCTAAAGGCTTACAGCTTTCCAAGTTAACACTTGGTTACAACAAAAGAGTTCTAACTCTCGTTTTGAGGTCTATCGGGTTTTTGGTGCCTCCGAGGTTGAGGCTAGGTCATAATGACTGATAGCAAGTGTATGTCCCGATGGATACATGTGTATATGTTTTGTACGAGATATTGTCAGTGTAACGTCCTAGATTTTTACTACTCAAATCCATTACCATAACTCTTTAATTAAGTCCATTTTCAAGATAATAAGCAAGATTAAAATAAATTAAATCAATCGCGGTTCTCTCTCGTATAAATACACAATGGTGACGTGACCAAGACAAATAATTTCAAGTGCCCTTGGGCTTACGTTGAGAAAAGAAAACTAAGAAAATGAGATGAGAGGGATTAACCCTCTTACAACAAAATGGCATCCCGCCTACAAGAAACAGGCCCTTTGGCCACATTTAATGGGACAACTTAGTCGTGAAACAAGCTCCAACTTTCTACCTGAAAAAAAAAGAAAAGATTAACAACATGGGATGAACAATAATGTCCAGTAGGAATCCCAATGATCCTAAACAATAGCAGTGCATAGATAGGTATGATCATGAACGGTATAAGTCATAATTATATACATATAATGTGACTTTTTATATCCAAATATATATATATATATATATATATGTATATCTTTTCTCAAAAGAATCCTTCTTTTATCATTTCACAAAAAATCATTTCTCTATCCTTGTAGTCACCAATTTCCCTTTGGAAAGATTCAAAAATAAATAAATAAATAAATAACTAATCCACATCTCAAACATTATTCACGTTAATTATTTCTTCATTTCTATAATTCATCTCTAATTATTCAAATAATTCTAACCCGTTGTTTATTTTCAAAATCAATTCACATTTAACCCTTGCACTCTCGTGCTACTCATTTACATCAAACAATATGCACATTATTCCCAAACTCAATATTCATCTCAATATGTAAATTTAACAATATCCTCAATACATATATTTATCAAAAATTATCTCTACTGGTATTCACATTAGCAATCAAATGAACAACTTAAGGACTTGTCAAGCCTCACATCACCGTTGTGGTCTCACCAAGCCCCACATCTACCTGGTTTACTGGTTGCTAGTCAGAAGGAATGCATTACCTCTATGTAGCACAGCTTGCTTTACCGAATGCTAACCGGAAGGAACGCATTAACTCTATATAGCACATCCGCCTGCTTTACCGAGTGCTAACTGGAAGGAACGCATTACCTCTATATAGCACTCTCATCACTTCATCACATGACACATTATTCAAAGTAAACCTTTAAACATTACACAAAACACGTGTATTCCATTCAATACAAGCAACACCATCCTCCACCGATGGCCAAAGACAAAACCTCTAAACAATAAAGACATAATTTCCATAGATAACACAATATGATTATCAATCCATTTCCATATTTCATCTTTAGCAAGGTTTGTTTAGAGCTAACTCAACTATCACATCATCTCAAAAATCTCATTTAGGACAATAACATTCTCATAACAATTTCCACATTTGACTCCACTGTTACCAATCATCAATAGTTTCGACATAAGGCAAATTTCAAAGCCATTACATGTTTCTTTTCCTCTCCCGATCATACATAGTTATATTTCATGGCAAACCATTCATTTTTTTTTTGTTCTCTTTAATCAATGTGGTTCAAATATTATAATCTCACCAATTTACTTCATTCTCAAGATTGTTAAACAAACAAATAGTTAAAATTAGGGCTTTTCATCACAAACCTCATGAATATATTCAATTAGCACAAAACTCACCAAATTAACAACAAAACAAGAAATCAAACCCAATGAACTTGAAACCCTAACTCACCTCAACATGCTTTTCAAAACTCCCAACAAAATCATTTTTTTTGTGCAATAAAAAAAATACCACATAGCTACCTATAGCAAAGTATTATAAAGAATCAAGAAAATCCCTACCTTTAGAAGAGAAGAGCTGAAAAGCCCCAAAAATCAATCTTGCCAAAATTCAATCTCCACCAGTCAAAATGATGTCCTCAACACGCTCATCATTTTGGCCTAAAGGACTAGGATGAGATTCTAACTCTAAATGTGGTGGATCAAGAGTTTTGTGTCTTAAAAGTAAAAAAAAAAAAAATTGAATGAGAGAAAACAACCAAGAGAGAGAGAGACAGAGAGTGTCTCTGCCAAAACAACCAAAACCAACTAAAGAAGAAGAAATAAAGAAAAGGGAGTAAGGGAAGAGGGATGGGGGTAACCAATGTGGGTTGCCTCCTTTATTGTTTCAATTTATTATGTATATATGTATATATCTATTAAAATTTTATTTTAGCATCTTAATGTTTTATAATATGAAATGATATAATTTTTTCTCATCACAAATATACATTTCATTTGGTGATGCACACCATAAATATTCACAATCTTCTCATAATAACAATAGCAAGTCATTACAGATGACACATAATTTAATCAATTGGATCCAAAATGAATGAAGTTTAATAATCTAAAATAAATTTTCGATTGAGACAAGACTACAAAATATTTTAGATGGACTCAAGATGGTCCCCACTATTTATATAATTAAATAGGACTAAACAGTTAAGTAAAACTTACATACATAAATCCAAATTAATATGTCGTAGGTCTTAAAACCAAAAACTTTAACACCAAAATTCAGCTAATTCGTCAATTTTGGAAAATAAATACGCATTGTTTAAATTCTGAATTTTAATTAATTATTTATTTTTTTGTCTTTACAGAAAATAAATTATAATACAAAATAATTTTACTTTTCTTGTTACTAAGGAGTTGTTTGGGATGTTCTAAATAAGTACATTTTTGTCTTTTTGGACTAAAAAGTTGAGGAAAAAATATGCGTGTTTGGGTTAACTTTTTGACTTTTTATGAATAAATGTGTAATAAAATATTATTACAACAACTAAAATGACTATTTTACCCTTCTATACTGACACACCAGCAGGAAAAGACAAATTGACTTGGTTGGGTACCGTGCATGTCAACCAGTGGCTGCAATTGTTCCACGTATTATCTGAAAATTGGAAAAGGAGTGTAACACAGACACACAGTGTTGTGCTTGTACAAAATTATAATTTTTTTATTTTTTTTCTTTGTTATTAGCGGGTCTGCTTTGAAGGACAACACGTGCTGCATAAACAAAAATTATTTTTTTGGTTTTTTTTTTGTTTTTTTTTTTTTTTGACCAATGGCTACAAATAATTTTTTAATGGCATGTTGAGATCAAATTATTTTAATTTTTTTAAAAAAATGGATAGGAAAGTATAAATTTTGTCAAAAAAAATTGCTGAAAAACTAAGACAAACACCAAACAAAGCAAATATTTTGCATTATTTTTCACAAATTTTCGACACTGATTTTATTTTGTAGGACTTGCATCTATTGCTTACCATTACAAAATTATTGCAAATACTTCCTTCATGTAATTTATATGTTAATTAGTGGACATACTTCCTTTAAAAATAAAATTTGTTGAAAATGTATTTTTCGAAAGACATAAAAATATTAAAACCAAGCGTGTTTACAAATATGAATCTCAATTACAGATATTAACAATTTAACCAGCATTATTGTTAAACATATCCGTCCCTACCGGTGCGCTTGCCGTACGAGTTGGTACGTAATGTTCACTCTTACAGTGGCCATTGTCGGGTTGGAGTCCCCTTTCTCTATCACATCAGCAACCAGTGGTCTACCCCCTCTTGTGCCTTGTTTGACCTTGCTTTTGTGCTATCCTTGTAAGCTATTGGGACCACCTCCTGTTCACCTTCTCACCACTGAAACTTAGAGGAATTTCAGTGGTGGAAAGTGTGTTTTGAGGTCCCAAATAGGAGGGGGTCATCCCCTCTCCTTGTAAAAAAGGATATAAACAAGATAATAAACAACTACCAACATCCACGGACACATGTCCGGATCACTGTATATCAAGGGTAAACCCGGGATCGCTATACAATTGGTGTCTAAGAGTACTTGAAATGATATGAGGATGCAAGTATACACTTAAAAGAGTTAGTCAAAATTTGTCTTCGCTCGAGCGTAACTTTAGTCACTTGAGTGGTTTGCAAAACTCTGCAAAAGTACTAGTTGCTTGAATTTTACACTCGACAGTCGCTCGAGCCAAAGATTGAGTGAAAGTGGGTTCGCTTGAGTGCACACTTTGTCGCTGGAGCCACTGTGCAATTGTCCGCAAAACTTCTGGGAGCTTGAATTTTACGCTCGAGCGACATTTTCTTCGCTTAAGCGAACTGGTCGAATTCTGGAATTTCCATAATTGTGTTTGAAGCTCAAAACATGAATTCAAAGGTTCAAAACTTGGAAGTTTGGTACAAAAACATGGAAAAACATTGTGTAACACGAAAACACTCTCTAATTCGAAACCAATTACTCAAAATTGAGGTAAATTTTCAAACCAAAACTTTAACTTCAAGCTATAAACCATGTTTGAACCAAATTGAGTTTATATCTCTTCAAAATATGATCAAATGACATGAGGAGTATGAAAACATGAAGAACACTTCAAATTGAGGTGTAAAAGTGCCATGCATGTAAGAATTTCATGAATTCCAAACTCAAATTATGCATGCATGTATATGATCAACTCTTATCTTCTAAATTCAAGGCAATACATGCCTCTATTACAGAATTACATGCAAATGAACTCAAGAACTAGATGAATTCAACTTTGACATGTTTTATCTACAAAGATTAAGGGAGAATGTCATACCTAGTGGGTGAATTCAAGTGTATCTTAGCTTAATTCTCCAAGTCTCCTTCTAATCTCCCACAAATTCTCCTTGTTCTATCTCTACATTGAGTTCTTTCTCTCCATCTCAGTTATCTCAGCTCGTGTGTTGTAAAAATAAGCTCAAAAACATGATTAAGGCCTTATATAAGGTGTAATTAACTTAGGCTAATTAAGTTCACTTAAGACTAATTAATCCCACTTCGTTTTGATTAATTCTAATAATTTTTTCTAATTATTTTGTTCCGAATCAAATTTCAATTAAAGTTGCCATATAATTCTAAATAATCTAATTAGCCTATTGGGCTAGTCAATTTTGGTTTCTGATGCCGTTTGGGCTTTCAATTTATGATTCTAAGTCGATAAGTAAACAAATATTGCATGTATCGATAGATAATCACAAAAATAAGCATATCATCACACAATTAAACATACAATCATGCAATTAAGCTTAGTAAAATAATGTAATATAATATTACGGAGGTCGGGGTCATCACAGGAAGTGTCTTAGGGCCAGTGCCTATGTGATTGTTGTGTCTTGAGTGACAACTCGAGTGGTGGGTTTACCGCTCAAGCGGTGAAGAAGGTGCATTCAGTAGCTTATTTTGCAGATTAGAATACTAAGAGGTCATTGCTCAAGTGATGGGAAGACCGCCCAAGAAGTCTGCGCGAATCAGGAAACTTAAAAATCAACTTTTGCTCATTTTCCCCCACTTTTTCATATCCTCTCTCTTTCTCTCTCTCTCTCTAACACCCATTTCCAAAACCCTAGCCCCCAAAACACTTGATTTCTCTCATTTCTACTAAGAATCTACCTTAGATCTTTCAAGTGAGTTGAAAAGCATGTTGGAAAAAAAAATAGTTTTATGGTCACTTTAATGTGAAATTAAAGTAGGTCCCAACCACCAGTTGAGGTGGGATCAAATGGGTTAGATTCTTTGTAAGAAGACCTTTACATTGCAAAAAAAGAAAAAATGACCAAAAACTATTAAGAATTGAATGAGAAATTGTCTCATAAAGTTGGCCTTATGAATGAGGTATTGGGAATTGTGTATAACTACCAATCACACATAGATAGCAGAGGAAAACATTGTTGCGTATTTAAACCTCAAGATTTTGATAAGGGCATGAGCCTTTTGGGGCATCCAAATTTTCCGAAGGAAGGGAGTTATGGATGCTTCAAGAATGGGCTTGGGCCAAAACTATGGTCCAAGTTTGTTATGCAAAAATTTTCACACGCGCCCGCTTGCTAGGACCAACTGGGCCAGGTCCTGGTCTGTGGTCCATGATCCGTGGGACTTCGAACTTGGGCTTGGGTTTTGGTTTGGGTTTGGCCTTGAGCTTAAGGCTTGTTGGAATGGGTTAGGTTTGGGTTGGGCCGGATTGGTGGCCTATCAACCTAATCTTTTTTGGGCCAAGTTTGTTAGGTTGCTGTAGATATACACACATCCATATATAGAGTGTGTAACTCACACACTTTTGTCCCATCAGTTTTCTTGTATTACTTCTTTAGTTTTGCATAAATTGAATTTTGTATTTGTTGTAGAAAAGCTTCTCCTCTCTCCCCCATTGTGTATGAAAAGAGGCCTTCTTCTTGGTTTCAACATAGAAATTCTTTGCTCTCATATTGTAGTCAGGTTGCTCCTATAATATTCTTCATATTTGAGAGAGTGTTGCCATTGTCGGTTCGCCAAAGCTAAGTGCTTTTGCATTAGAGGGTCTAAACCGTCATACCTTGGGAGACAGATGCCGACATACTTCCAGCACCCATGGTGAGGTGGCGAATTTGTTTTAAGGAGACTTTGATACCACATAGGCTTCGGTTTGCTTTATTTTCTATGGTTTTCTTGTTATGCATTTTTGTTCAATCTAGTTGTCATATCCAACATGATTTCTTCTTATGTAATTTAAATTATTAAATATAAATCTATTTGTTTTATTTAATTACCGAATAGTATTTATACAACAAACTTAAAACATATTATATGTTTCTCACGGAATTAACAAATAAATTCATCTGTTAGAATTATACACTGTCTATTACATGTTATTTGTTTCTATTAGTATTTTAATTATGACAGATTCTATGGAAATAATAATAATAATAATAATACAAAAACTACTTGTTACAATTACCTAGAATTTTTGTTTTGGTTTTCGTGTATAATAGCATGCCTGCAAAATATGTCAAAATAAAAAATAAAAAAATAAAAAAATAAAAAAAACACTGTTTGTTATATGAAAGTTAGATATTATATATGTGCTTGTCATTGTTTTCGGAAGATCACAATTTTCAGAATGTCTATTTATTAGAAGCAACAATGATTCATCCCACTAAAAACATCACCACTAATAGCACTAATACATTAAAAAAGTAAAAAAAAAAAAAACACAATTCCAAGATCAAAACATCACATCATTAATGACGGGACCCACTGTCACCTAATTAGTGGGAGCACTAATTAATACTTCCAAGCATTTTTCTTATTAGAAGTAGCATGCTAGTTGTTTACGATGGTAGGGTATAGCACTATCAATTAATAATATTAAATAAAACTGAAGCAGTTTCTGAATAGCCCATTGTTTCACTCCTTGAAATCTATGATTAGAAATTCAAATTTAGTTTAGTAAATTAATATATGCAATGTTATTTTCTAGTTTTTCAATTTAATAAGAATGCTTTTTTTTTTTTTTTAGATTTTTTTAGATCTCAAGCATAATTTGTATGCTTATTTGATTCTAGTATAATTTTATTTTATGAGCATGATTCATATTCTCCTACCATGCTTTGTATGTCTTTGTATTTTATAATTTTATAATATAATTTGTATGCTCATTAGTGTTAAAACGTATTTGTAATAACCCTGTCATGTACTATGTTAATTAATCATGATTATATTTGTAATTATGTGCTTAATTTAAATTTGGGTGTTAATTGCATGATTATATGTGATTTTGGCTTTGTATCTGTTCACCGTAAGAAAATTTGTTAAAATCTGCGCTTCGAACTAAAAATTAAAGGCCTTATCGGCCACAGAAATCGAAATTGACTACGCCGTTGTGATTAGCGTAATTTTTAGAACATACGGTGAAATTTAATTGAAAATTTATTCGGATTAAAATAATTAGATTCAGAATGATTAATTAAGCACAATTATTTGGCCTAATCAAATTTGATTACGAAAGCTTATATAAAGGGCCTTATTACACTAAATTCCTTCTCTTGAATTGATTTTGGCTGAGATTGCACTCTAGAGAGAGAGAGAGAGAGAGAGAGAGAGGGAGCACAAGATAGAGAATTAATCAAGGGGCTTGGTGATCTTGAAGATTAACTCAAGGATTAGCTATAGTTTAAAGGATTGGAGCTCCTAGGTGAGTAAATTCATGAGTTGAGTTTGTAATTATATCAATTCAAAGAGAATATGTAACCGAGAGAAAGAATTAAGTTGTAATTGATGAAATTGAAGTCAATATACACATGCATGTAAGAAATTACCATGAATTTGCATGTTTGAGCATGAAACATGTAGCTCATGTTGATTTCACAGTCATACTCTACATGCATGTAAGAATTTCCATGGTATGGAACTCAATTCAAAAGATTCATGTTACAATTAGAAGTTGATTATGAGAACATGAAGAATATCACACCAAATCATACATGTAAGCATGGTTTTGTTGAGCTTCATGAGAATAAGCATCACTTGTGTCATTTGAAATGGTATTGGGGTCTATATTACACATGCATGTATAATTCATGAAGTTATGGAGTTTGGTTATATGAATAATGAAGTTTAATTATGAAGCTAAGTGTTTTGTTGAAGTAATTTGAGAATTAGATCATGATTTAAGCTTGATTTTTACAATTGGCCTTATATTGCTTATGTACTCATGATATATAATGTGTTCCCACATTTTTTAACCAAGAACATGAGTTTTGGGCATTTGAATGTTGAGTTTGAACTACAAGAACAATTTTGGAAATTCCAGAATTTGGCATGTCCGCTCGAGCGGGGGAAGGGCCGCTCGAGCGTGAAATATGAGTTGCCAGAACTTTTGCAGACTCTGATGTCCGCTCGAGCGGGGAGAGTCACGCTCGAGCGTCAGTCATATATGTTGACTCTCAGCTCGAGCATCCGAAGTCACGCTCAAGCGTAAAAATAAGGCAACCAGCACTTTTGCAGACAAAAAGGGTCCGCTCGAGCAGCCAAAGCCATGCTCGAGCAAGGAACCCTGTTTCAAAAATTTTGTAAAGATGATTTTATGTTTTGTTTCCATTCTCTTCCACTCCTAAGCACTCTTAGGCATGCATTGAGCATTGCAAATGGACTAAGAAGATAGGAAAGAGGCCTAAGAGCAATGCATGAGTTAAGAATGGATTGAGTCGTTTGTGACCCGATATGTGTTATGTATTATGTAGGGTTGACCATAAGGACGAATCCACCGGCAGAACACTGTAAGTAATATCTTAGTAAAGATATTTTCAAGTATGTTACTTTCCAAATGCTACTTTTGTATGGGCTCCATGGATTTGTTGATTGAAATATGAATGAGTATTCTATATGCCTAGTTTTGTATAAGGCCGTTTGATACGTTTAATTTAGCTGAATTGGGCCTAAGGCCGTTTGCCGTTTGATACGTTTAATATAGCTGAATTGGGCCTAAGGCCATTTTCCGTTTGATACATTTAACATAGCTAAATTGGGCCTAAGGCAATTTACCATTTGATACGTTTGACATGTCCGAATTTGGCCTAAGGTCGTTTGCCATTTGAAATGTTTGAATATAAAGATGGGCCAAAGGCCGTTTGAATACCGTGATGGGCCAAAGGCCGGTTGAACATGAGCGTAACGGGCCAAAGGCCGTTTGAATGAAAAGGGATCATGATCATGAATATGAAATACACATAGATATGAATATAAAGAGAATGGGCCCAAGGCCGTTTGATACGCCTGATATGTTTGAATTGGGCCCAAGGCCGTTTGATAGGTTTGAATTAGACCAAAGGTCGTTTTGAATAAATAGTTGGTTGGACCAAATGTCATTTTGTATAGATGGACCCAAGGTTATTTTGTTTTTTATGAGAATTGGACTCGAGGTCATTTTGCTTTGTTGAGATTTGTAAATCTGACATGAATGAGAATAGTGGTTCAAATGTGTACATTATAAGTATGACTCATTTATGAACGAATCTCATTCATTAACCTTTTTATTTTGATATTATTCACTGGGCGTTCAACCAGTGAATAATATGTATGTAGGTGAGTAAAGGGACATTCAACCCCAGCCTCAGTGGAATTTAAGAAAGGAACCCGAGTTTTGTGAAGTCAACCCAAGTGCCTCACACAAGAGGCTTTGTTTATGATCTTTTGCATTTCTTTTACTATTTCTATTGGTCATGATAGACCGTTTATGGGTATAAAGCTTTTGGTTTAGTTGACTATGTGTTTGAATGATCCTGGTATGCAAGATGTTAACTACTGTTATGTGGTGTGAGTTATTATTAGACATATGTGAAACGTTTTGATATGCCATGTAAGCATAGCTTGTTGGACAAAATTTTTAAGTTTGCTTTCGCATCTGGCCCTATATTATTAATTATTAATTGATATCAGGTTTGAGGCCATGGGTAATCTCATGATTATTGGCCGGTTATGACCTTAATGTCTAGGGGCGGGTTCGGGTCATGACATAGTGGTATCAGAGCCCGAGTTAATAACTCACACACTTGTCCAAATGAGCCATAAGGTGTCTAGAAAAGACCTAAGATGCACCCATTCGATAAGTACATGATGTAAGCATTGAGAACTTGTGATTGTATGAGATATGAATTGTTGCACTAATATGTACAATAAGTTGTGTTTTGTTATAATACACGTACATGAACATACGAATCATGAAAAGTTGCTTATGTGCATTCGATTCTGCAAATGGGTGTCTATGTGAAATATGAATATGATTTAAGTGTATAATTACTTAGTAAGTGTTCAGCATGCCATATCTGATAAGTATGCAATCATCTATTATGTACCTATGTGTATCTGTGTTTATTTCTATATTGGGCATTCCTGTATTTGGCATGGCTTAATAAGAGTTTGAGTAGATCATGGATAAAGTAAGGGCATATGAGTTAGCAGACTCTTCTATAGCCCAACTTGATAGACTGGAAAGAATAGTACAAGAAATGACCGAGATCTTAAGACAACAACATCAGTTGCCGCTACGGCAAGAACCATTGCCACCACCAGCGCAAGAGCACCAAGTGAATGAGTTGGGAGTCACAAAATATGTTGAGGTGCTAGACCAAACACTGATGACTGAAGCTAACATGAACCGATCTTCTGAATGGAAAAGCAAGAGACAAGGGTTTTTCTCAAAGAAAAGATCATTTAAAAAGCAAAATACGGGATCATTGCGCACATCAAACTCTACAAGGAATACAACGCCAATGTGTAGCGAATATGGTGAGAAACACCAAGGAGTTTGTTACCAAATTTCTGGGGCTTGTTATAGGTGTGGTAAAATGAACCACATGGTAAGGAACTGTCCCCAGATTGAACAAAACGTGAATAGACCCGTTGTCTCAGCTGGATTCGTACCAATGACGGGAATTGCTAATCAAGATAGAGTAATTGCACTCGTCTCAGAAAGCACTCAGAATACTGCGACCGCTATCCCAGGTAATTATACTGTTTGTAAACAAATGCCTATAAGTTGACTAATTATGGACTGGTACATGTGTACATCTTTGCTTAGGATATTGTTTAATTCGATGCGGCGCATTCTTTCATATCTGCTATATGTGTATCTAGATTGGTCAAACCCACAGGATCAATACCTTATTTACTGTATATATCTGCCCCATTTGGAAAATTTGTGAAATACGTATTGGGATATTGATTGACTCTATACATGCACATATACGTCTAAACCTATGCTCAGGGTGATTTGTTATATCATTATCTTCAATGACTAAACCACTGGAATTATGACTTTGTGATTGTGTGACTAAGTTGAGCACCCCAAATAATGAACTCTACAAATTGTGAGATCATGTATTTTGATTGGTAGAAAATTGACTGGACTATGTGACTATACTAGGCTTGACTCGTAAACCTATGCTTTTGTGACTGATTTGGAACTTTTGCGTAACAAATCCTATATTATGTGCAACCGAGGAACTTTGTTTAACGTGTTAGTGTGCACCATGTGCTTGCATATAAGACCTATTTGGGAATTGCTATATTGATTATGATACATACCTTCTGATATGAACAGCTGCATGCATATGTAACTACGCATGAACTTATGTGGACAATGCCATATTGTACATGACCTGAAATACTTTGATCTGAACAGTTGTGATGAATGACTCTGATATGACTTTGAGAACTGATGAACTTAGGACAGTTGTGAAACTATTGACTATGTACCTAAGCAATCGAAGTATGCCTTACAGAACCAAATGTGCCCTATTTGAGAAAACTTTTATCTGATTCGATCTGATAGAACTTTTGTTTGATTTGGCCTGATAGAACCCTCATTTGATATAATTTGATGGGACCTTTGTTTGATTTAATTTGACAGGACCTTTGCCTGGAATTGATTTGATAAGACCTTCTATCTGATTTGATTTTATTAAGGGGGATTATGAATTGCTTATGAATAAATAACCAGATTATTCTTGGCAAGAAAACTGATAGACCAAAAACTTGAATCCGTTTGGAATACTTAACTTATTAAGAAGACCTTATATGGGCTATCAACAGACTGATCTAACCATGAACACCATTGAGAACCAACCTTTAATTATTGGAGACATACATGTTATAAATGAACAGAATTGTGCAAATCCAGTGATTGGATGTTTAAGGAATGACTACTTCTGTGTTACTGAATTCTTATTTATTTGACGCTATGGAAACCGATGACGGCAGATTGATTTGATTATAAACAATACTGAACATTTTTCTTTGACTGATCAGAATATGTTTTGTATAGGAGAATACTTGCTTCAGTGTTATCAGATTTTGGGAAATCATGTTACAGTAATTGTTAACCGCGAACAGTTTTGATTGTGAACACTATTGGGATTAGAAAACCTTGATTATCCGAAATTGTGTGAATTTAGTATGCCCTGTAAATGACTGCTCAGTGCCATTATATTCTGCAATTGGGGCTTTGAGGATGTGTAAATTGTGCTTAACATGTGATTGACTCCTTCGATATTACCTTTGATGTCATGGGATTAATATACGAATTGCTTTACGTTGATTGACGACTATCAGATAATGTTGGAAGACTTAATGGAATAGGGAACCAAACATTGAGCTGAATTGTAAACTGTTGAATGATTGAGAACACGTGTATTATGTTAGAAATTGACTGCTTCGATATTGTTGTACTCTACAATCGATACTATGGGGATATATGAGTTATGTACGTCGTGTGGCTGATTGCTTTGTTGTTACCTTTGTTGACTCGGGAATCAATGTCTGGATCCACTTTATATTCCTGAAGGCTTTTGATTGACCTTGGATAACTGTGATGAGTCACTAAACTAAATACCAAATTGGATTGTGAATTGCGATTATGAATTGCGGAATTATTAAAGAATGAATTGAACTTCTGTGACAAGGGAATAGACCAAACTTCTATAGTAAAGTTAGCTGACATTTAAAGTAAATATGTTGGTGACCTATTATGAAGAAGGCAATTGTTGAATTTGTGTCTAAATGTTTTCGGTGCCAACAAGTCAAGTCAAACATCAAATATAAGCGAAGCTACTCCAATCTCTTTCTGTTTCGGGATGGAAATTGGAATCCTAAATTGTATGTAGATTCTGGCTAGCCTTCAAGAGGCAATGGGAGCTGAATTGAGATTCAACGTTGCTTTCCATCTGCAAATTGATGTATAATCAGAAAGAACTTTTTTTAGATTTTGGGAGAAATGCTCCAAATGATGCATTAGATTTTCAGGGAAGTTGGAAAAATCTATCCATCGTTGGCAGACTATGCTTACTACAACAACTTACACTTTAGTTTCGGTGTGGCACTGTGCAAAGCCTTGTATGGCGGAAGAGGTAAGTCTCTGACCGGTTGAGGTCAAAGTGTCTCCTGATTTAGAGACTGAGCAAATGACTATCAAAAGGATTGGAACCATTGAATAAAAGTATTCCAAATTGTTTTCTACTAAAAGAAAAATAAGTTTGGAGGACCAAACTTCCTAAAGGGGGGAAGATTGTAATAACCATGTCCTGTACTATGTTAATTAATCATGATTATGTTTGTAATTATGTTCTTAATTTAAATTTGGATATCAATTGCATGATTATATGTGATTTTGGCTTTGTATCTGTTCACAGTAGGAAAATATGTTAAAATCTGTGCTTTGAACTGAAAATTGAAGGCCTTATCGGCCACAGAAATCGAAATTAACTACGCCATTGTGATTAGCGTAATTTTTAGAACCTATGGTGAAATTTAATTGAAAATTTATTCGGATCAAAATAATGAGATTCAAAACGATTAATTAAGCACCATTATTTGGCCTAATCAAATTTGATTAGAAAAGCTTATATAAAGGGCCTTATTACACTCAATTCCTTCTCTTGAATTCATTTTGGTTGAGATTGCACTCTAGAGAGAGAGAGTGCTGAATTTAGAGAGAGAGAGAGAGAGAGAGAGAGAGAGAGCTCAAGATAGAGAATTAATCAAGGGGCTTGGTGATCTTGAAGATTAACTCAAAGATTAGCTATAGTTTAAAGGATTGGAGCTTCTAGGTGAGTAAATTCATGAGTTGAGTTTGTAATTATATGAATTCAAAGAGAATATGTAACCAAGAGCAAGAATTAAGTTGTAATTGATGAAATTGAAGTCAATATACACATGCATGTAAGAAATTGCCATGAATTTGCATGTTTGAGCATGAAACATGTAGCTCATGTTGATTTGAGAGTCATACTCTACATGCATGTAAGAATTTCCATGGTATGGAACTCAATTCAAAAGATTCATGTTACAATTAGAAGTTGATTATGAGAACATGAAGAATATCACACCAAATCATACATGCAAGCATGGTTTTGTTGAGTTTCATGCGAATAAGCATCACTTGTGTCATTTGAAATGGTATTGGGGCCTATATTACACATGCATGTAAAATTCCTGAAGTTATGGTATTTGGTTATATGAATAATGAAGTTTAATTATGAAGCTAAGTGTTTTGTTGAAGTAATTTGAGAATTGGATCATGATTTAAGCTTGATTTTGAACAATTGGCCTCATATTGCTTATGTACTCATGATATATAATGTGTTCCCACACTTTTGAACCAAGAACATGAGTTTTGGGCTTTGAATGTTGAGTTTGAACTCCAAGAACAATTCTGGAAATTCCAGAATTCGGCGTGTCCGCTCGAGCGGGGGAAGGGCCGCTCAAGCATAAAAGGTGAGTTCCCAGAACTTTTGCAGACTTTGATGTCCGCTCGAGTGGGGAGAGTCATGCTCGAGCGTCAGTCATATATGTCGACTCTCAGCTCAAGCCCAAAGTCACGCTCGAGCGTAAAGATGAGGCAACCAGCACTTTTGCAGACAAAAGGGGCCCGCTCGAGCAGCCAAAGCCACGCTCGAGCGGGGAGCCCTGTTTCAGAAATTTTGTAAAGATAATTTTATGTTTTGTTTCCATTCTCTTCCACTCCTAAGCACTCTTAGGCATGCATTGAGCATTGTAAATGGACTAAGAAGATAGGAAAGAGGCCTAAGAGCAATGTATGAGTTAAGAATGGATTGAATCGTTTGTGACCTGATATGTGTTATGTATTATGTAGGGTCGACCATAAGGACGAATCCACCGGCAGAACACTGTGAGTAATATCTTAGTAAAGATATTTTCAAGTATGTTACTTTCCAAATGCTACTTCTGTATGAGCTCCATGGATTTGTTAATTAAAATATGAATGAGTATTCTATAGGCCTAGTTTTATATAAGGCCGTTTGATACGTTTAATATAGCTGAATTGGGCCTAAGGCCGTTTGCCGTTTGATACGTTTAATATAGCTGACTTGGACCTAAGGTCGTTTTCCATTTGATACGTTTATATAGCTGAATTGGGCCTAAGGCTGTTTGCCATTTGGTACGTTTAATATAGCTGAATTATGCCTAAGGCCATTTGCCTTTTGATACGTTTAATATAGCTAAATTGGGCCTAAGGCCGTTTGTCGTTTGATTCGTATAATATAGCTGAATTGGGCCTAAGGCCGTTTTCTGTTTGATACGGTTGACATGTCCAAATTGGGCCTAAGGTCGTTTGCCATTTGAAGTGTTTGAATCTAAAGTTGGGCCAAAGGCCGTTTGAATACCGTGATGGGCCAAAGGCTGTTTGAAGATGAGTGTAATGGGCCAAAGGCCATTTGAATACCGTAACGGGCCAAAGGCCATTTGAATGAAAAGGGATCATGATCATGAATATGAAATACGCATAGATATGAATATAAAGAGAATGGGCCCATGGCCGTTTGATACACCTGATATGTTTGAATTGGGCCCGAGGCCATTTGATATGTTTGAATTAGACCAAAGGTCGTTTTGAATAAAGAGTTGGTTCGACCAAAGGTCGTTTTGTGTAGATGGACCCAAGGTTGTTTTGTTTTGTATAAGAATTGGACCCGATGTCATTTTGCTTTGTTGAGATTTATAAATCTGACATGAATGAGAATAGTGGTTCAAATGTGTACATTATAAGTATGACTCATTTATGAACGAATCTCATTCATTAACTTCTTTATTTTGATATTATTCACTGGGCGTTAGCTCACTCTTATTTATATGTATGTAGTTGAGCAAAAGGATGTTCAACCCCAGCCTTAGTGGAATTTAAGAAAGGAACCCGAGTTTTGTGAAGTCAGCCCAGGTGCCTCACGCAAGAGGCTTTGTTTATGATCTTTTGTATTTTTTTGCTATTTCTATTGGTCGTGATAGACCGTTTATGGGTATAAAGCTTTTGGTTTAGCTGACTATGTGTTTGAATGATCCTGAGTATACAAGATGTTAACTACTGCTATCTGGTGTGAGTTATTATTAGATATATGTGAAACGTTTTGATATGCCATGTAAGCATAGCTTGTTGGACAAAATTTTTAAGTTTGCTTCCGCATCTAGCCCTATATTATTACTTATTAACTGATAACAGGTTTGAGGCCATGGCAAATCTCATGATTACTGGTTGGTTATGACCTTAATCTCTAGGGGCGCGTTCGGGTCATGACAGTATTAGTTAAAATTGATATGCTAATTAATTTCTACTTTTCTAGTATAATATACATATTCATTATTTTATAGATTCTAGTTTAATTCACATGGTTATTAGATCCTAGATTTGTAGAGAAATTTGCATATTCTAATTTTTCTAGATTTTAGCTTATGTTACATGCTTATTATTTTCTAGAAGGTTTTGTATGATTTTTTATCTAGAATTATTTACATGTTTATTGTGTAGTAAATGCATATAACTCTTGCCAATTAATTTAATTTTTGGAGTTATAAGTTTTATTTTTGTAACACATCTAGCATTTTATTCTTTAGTTAATTTTGCTGTTAAATAGATTGATTGCTAGGAGGTGTAACATAGTTTATTGCTTTTACAATTTGTTTCAATTATTTGTTTTGTATTTTCTTATGTTTTTTAGCTAACTTTCTTTACAGCAATACCTATGTGATAGATAATGGGAAAAATTACAAACCCAAATAAATAGAGTTTGGGGCTGTAAACAAAAGTTTTGGACTACTAACCTTTTTGTTGAATAGAAATACCTAAGTGTGGAAAGGAATTTTTGGACCAGAATGAATCCTTAATTAGATTGGTTTATTATTATTTATATTTGAAGTAATTTTTGCTTGAGTTTTGGTAATGGTTAAATTGCCAATTTTATTGAAGCAATGACGTTTGCTTGTATTTTTGGAAGCATTTTTATTTACTTGTAAATTGTTGTAGCAATTTTTTTTAATTACTTTTAATTTGCTTAGCAATTTTTTAATTGCTTGTAAGGTTTTGGATCTTGGTTTGTTTTAATCTCATTTATCCCTTGGAAAACTTAATTCTAAATTTGTTTACCATGGATTAGGAGTCAACATACTCTTGAACATTTTGTCTAAGGTTAACTGGGTTTTAAGTGAGATTGGTGTGACCCCTCTAGTCTTCCTGGAAACCATCCTAACTATGTTCGATTCTAGGTCATGTTGTGAGACTAGTTTTGAATTAAATTTTTGACTCTGGGATTTTCTAGTGTTAAGTTTAGCTTTTGGAAACACAGAATAGTGAAATTCGGTTGTATTTTTTTGGAAATGGCAACTATGACTGATGTTGTTAATATTGCAACTAATGTTAGTGGGGATCAGAACCTCGGGTCAACTGGCTTGCCAACCTTTACTGTAACCTATATAGTCAACCCTGTTGCTACTCCTGCTATTCTGAGAGGACTGCTCAACCATTATGAGCATCCAGAGAAATTCGCTAGAGTGAATTTCAAGAGGTGACAACAAAAGATGTTGTTCTACCTACCTACTCTTAACCTTGTGAGGTTTTTGAGTGAGGATTCACCAATTGTGGAAGAGAATGAGCAAGACAAGTAGAAGCTCATAGCTCTAGATGCTTCAAAGCAGTCAGACTTCCTTTGTCAGAACTATATTCTGAATGGCTTGGCAGATATATTATTCAACGTGTTTTATGCCAAGAAGTCGACGAAGGAGTTGTATAATGCTTTGGACAAGAAGTACAAGACCAAGGATGCGAAGGCAAACAAATTTATCATTGCTAGTTTCTGGACTTCAAAATGTTGGATTCAAAAATTTTCATTAGCCAAGTCCAAGATTTCTAAGTGACTCTGCATGACATTTATGCAAAGGGAATGTTACTAAGTGAATCATTCTAGACAGCTGCTTTGATTGAGAAGCTGTCTAATAGCTGGAAAGACTTCAAGAATTATTTGAAGCACAAGCAAAAGATATTACAGTTGAAGAGCTCATTGCCAGGCTTTGAATTGAGAAGGATAGCAGGAAGAAATGAGGAGTACCTTCATAGTGTAAGCAAATATGGTTGAGCATGGCTAGCCATTAGGGGTAAAGAAGAAGCTACCAACAGGCAAAAGCTTAAAACTGGAGGCTAGAGGTGGTGTCTCCAAGAGGCCAGTCTATAAGCGCGGGAACCTACTTTCAGGTTCAATGAAAAGTGCTTCAACTATGGAAGTAATGGGCATCGGGCGGTTGATTGCCACAAGAAGAAGAAGCTGTACTAGAAGAACCCTTTACAAAACAAAAGTTGAGCTCACATGGCTGAGAAAGAGGATTTGTCTCAAGATGTGGACGACGTGCATCTGTCTGCTGTCATTTCAGATGTGAACATGGTGGGGTCCAACCCGAAGGAATGGTGGGTGGGCACTGGGGCCACTCGCCACATCTGTGCTAAGAAGAAGATGTTCACAACTTTCGAACCAATTTCAAACGGTGAGAAGTTGTTCATGGGAAATTCTGCGACCTCAACTATTGAGGGTAAAGGCAAGGTGGTCCTGAAGATGACTTCAGGAAAAGAGTTCACTCTGAACGATATCTTATATGTGGCGGACATTCTTAAGAACCTAATCTCAGGGTTGCTTTTAAGCAAGCAGGGCTCCTACGTGGTGTTTGAGTCTAATAAGGTCATGTTGACCAAGAGCGGAGTCTATATGGGAAAGGAGTATATGTCGAGAGGTATGTTTAAGCTCAATGCAATGACAATTATCCTAAAAATGAATGAGAAAGCATCTTCTTCTTCTTATATGCTTCTATCCCGTGAATTGCGACGGTAGACTAGGTCATGTGAATTTTGACTCTTTGCATAGATTAATCAATTTAGATCACATTTCATCTTTCAAGATTAATCCAAACCACAAGTGTGAAACTTGTGTAGAAACAAAATTGACAAGGACTTCATTCATTCTGTTAAAAGAAATATCGAGCCTTTAGATTTAGGGCATAGTGATGTATGTGACTTGAAAGTCGTACAATCACATAGTAGGAACAAGTACTTCATCACTTTTGTCGATGATTGCACTAAATACCATTATGTGTATTTGCTTAAAGGCAAAGATGTGGCGATTAATAAATTTATTTTGTTTAAGAATGAAGTTTAGAATTAACTAAGCCAAAAGATCAAGGCTTTAAGAAGTGATCGTGGTAGAGAATATGAATCGCCTTTTATTAAGATATGTGCTCAATTTGGAATTATTTGCCAAACTACACCGCCTTATTCCCCTCAGCCAAATGGTGTTGCTGAGCGAAAAAATAGGATGTTAAAGGATATGATGAATGTGATGTTAATAAGTTCTAGGTTGCCATAGAACATGTGGGAGGAAGCAATTCTCTTCACAAATTACATTCTAAATAGTATACCTCAGAACAAAGTGGGTAAAACTCTGTATGAATTATGGAAGGCCGTAAGCCTTCTTATAATTTCCAATAAATATGGGAGTGTCTTGCAAAACTAGCGGTACCTATACCTAAGTGGGTTAGGATAGGTCCAAAAACCTTAGATTGTATATTCATTGGTTATGCACAAAATAGTAGTACATATAGGTTTCTTATGCACAAATCTGATATTTCAGATATACACAAGAATACCATTATGGAGTCAAGAAATGCATCTTTCATTGAAGATGTGTTTCCTTGCTGAACCCAAGGAGATGATCAGAGTTCTGAGAAGGAGCTTAAAGATGATTGTAGTGAAAGTGATCAAGATGAGGAAGTAGATGAGCCAAGAAGGAGTAAAAGAGCTAAGACTTCCATGTCCTTTGGTTTGGACTTCTTAACTTATATGTTAAAGGGAGAACCTTAAACTTTCCTTGAAGCTGTGACTCCACCTGAAAAGTCCTTTGTGGAAAAAAGCAATTAAGAGTGAGTTTGACTCCATCTTACAGAACCATACCTGGGAGTTGGTTGATCTACCCCCAGGCAATAAGGCCTTGGGGACTAAGTGAATCTTTAGAAGAAAGATGAAAACATATGGGTAAATTGATAAGTATAAAGCTAGGCTTGTTTTAAAAAATATAGGCAGCCAAAAGGCCTGGATTACTTTGATGCGTATTCACCTGTGACAAGGATTACATCCATTCACATAGTGATTGTGATAGCCACTTTATGAGGTCTGGAGATGCATTAGATGGATGCAAAGACACCTTTCTTAAATAGAGATTTCGACGAAGAAATCTACATGGAGCAACCTGAGGGGTTTTCGCTCCAGGGAAAAATAAGAAAGTTTGTAAGCTTGTCAAATCATTCTATGGTTTGAAGCAAGCTCCTAAGCAATGGCATGAGAAGTTTGGCAATGCTATGTTGTCAAATGAGTTTAGAATCAATGAGTGTGACAAATGCATATATGTCAAACATATTGACAGAGGTTAGGTCATTTTCTGTCTATACGTTGATGACATGCTCATTGTTGGTAGTAATGATGAGATGATTAGAACTACCAAGAGACTGTTAAACTTTAAGTTTGACATAAAAGATATGGGCCTTATAGATATAATTTTAGGTATTAAGATTACCAAAACATCTAGTGGCATTGTACTTTCTCAATCTCACTATGTTGAGAAGACACTTAAGAAATTTGGTAAATCAGATACAAGTGTATCTAGGACACCGGTAGACTTGAGTCAGCACTTGACCAAAGATAATGGTGAGAGTGTCTCTCAGCTACAATATTCTCTAGTCATTGGGAGTTTAATGTATTTGATGAGTTATGCAAGGCCGGATATAGCCTAGTATGTTAGCAGGCTTAGTAGATACACGAGTAATCTGAATGTTACTCATTGGAGGGGCATTGTGCGGGTGTTAGGTTATCTACACTACACCTGGCATTATGGGTTGCATTATACTAGATACCCAACAGTACTAGAAGGGTATAATGACGCTAATTGGATATCAGATATAAAAGACTCCAAATCCACTAGTGGTTATGTGTTCACCCTCAGAGTGGTAGGTGTGTCTTGGAAATCTTTCAAGCAAATGTGCATATCGAGATCAATGATGGAATCTAAGTTTATAGCTTAGATAAAGAAACTGAAGAAGCTGAATGGCTTCATTAGTTCATTGAAGATATTCTACGCCAGGTGAAACTTGTGCCAACTATTTGTATTCATTGTGATAGCCAATCGAGGATTGGTCGAGCATAGAGTAATATGTATAATGGAAAGTCTAGACATATCCGTCGTACATATAATTTCATACGAAAACTACTCTCTAATGGAGTTGTCTCTCTATGTAAAGTCTAAGGACAACATTGTGGATCCGCTAACCAAATGGTTAACACGAGAGTTAGTAGAATCGTCATCAAGAGGAATGGGGTTAAGACCTTTAGTAAATGTTACAGGAACGAAAAACCCAACCTAGTTGATTGGAGATCACAAGATCTAGGTTCAAAGGGACAACCTAACTGCGTGTAATGGGTGAGTGACTGAAGAGGTAAATCCTCTTGCCCATTCCTTGATACAGTGATACCCTGTGGGGATGGAAGGTTAAGCTAGTGTTTTTAATGACCTAAGTGATGTGAATAATCAACCGTGGTATAGTGAGATCCTTATATACGTCACTTATGTGAAATTAAACTCACCATAAAATCATTTTGTTTCCAACAATTGCCCACATAAATAAAAACTGACCGAATAAAGAAAACAAACAGTATTTAACAACAAAGATTTGGAGAGAGAGCACACAAACTAACCCTGCATCAGAAAAGGTAACTGTTGGACTTGAACCTTTCGTAGTGAAAGCCTATCAGACTTACTGGATGACCAATGAATGTGATGTCTTGAACTGTTATGTCATTTGTGTAAACCGAGATAATAGACCTCACACAGGAGTTAGTTCAACCATTGTTCTTGTTCTCACTAATGTGTCTGGTATGGCCCTGGAATACAAGCCTGGTTCAGTGACTATTTTCAAAGAATTAAGTAGCCCCACTCCACACTCACATAGGTGACCTATATAAGGTATCTTATTATACCACGGTTGATTATTCACATCACAATTTTAAAAATATTCACTAAAAATAAAAAAATATGAAAACTAAAAAACTGAGTTTTCAAAAAACTTAATTCAAAAAACAGAAACCAAACACACTGATTAATTTTTTTTTCTATGATATGAATCCTTATTCAATGCTGCTTATATGCAAATATGATTAAATAATTTTGTGTCATAAGGAAGTTAAACTCTTTCTTATTGGCTTTGTACCAACAGTTGCCATCTCCTCTTTCTAACTAAGGCTGAGCAAGAAATCCGTGAAAGAAATTCATGAAATCCGTAATCCGATCCAGCCCGGTCCAATCCAGTAGGTTTGGATTGGTTTTTGAATCCGTGGTTCGGTTCCGGATTGAAAAATTAAAAATCCGTAGTTCGCGGATTGGTTCCGGATTGAACCCTACGGTTCCGGATTTGAACCGATTCGGGCCGTATACAAATAGTCTATATTTTTATTATGCACCCTCCTGCATAATATCTTCTCTTATTTCATATAAAAGTTAAATCCAAACCTAAACTTGCATAGTATCTTATTTTATTACTTTTGTTTGCTAGTTTTTAGTGTTAATTTGTAATGGTCTAAATACTTATGGCTGTTTAAATTTTAGAACAGTTTATCGCTATTATGAAAAAACATGTTGCTATTGCGAAACTAATATGGTGCTATATTTATACTTTTATGAAAATAAAGTGTTATATATATTTTTGTATTATTTAATTATATAAATCCGTGGTCCTAAACCGCTCCAATCCGCGTTTAAATAGATTGGTTCGGATTGGTTTCACGATTTAAACGGACTGAATTGGTTTCAATTTTTCAGGATCCGTAGATAACGGATTGGTCCTAGTTTTACTCCAATCCAATCCAATCCGGACCATACTCGCCCCTATTGCTAACATGTCTTTTGTACGGTTCATATATTTGTGGTGTGAATTAATTTAATGGTAGTGTATCTTTATATATTAATGCTTCCTACCCCCACTGGGGGTCGACCCCCAGTGAGGTGTCGGCCCCGGATTGGTCCCAAAAAAAAATTTGTTTTTTTTTTTTTTTTTTTTTTTTTTTTTTTTTTTTCCCGAGGGGGGGTATTTCTATCTTCTTTCCTTAGTCTATAAATATAGGCTTCTTGTATTACATTCAATACAATTCAATATACAGTCTCTCTACTTTCATAACATGGTATTAGAGCCTGGGATTCTCTCCTAGCATTTTTTTTCCTCTTTTTTTTTTTTTTTTTTGGCAGTTTGTTATGGTAAGAATGTTTCCTGAATCATTAATTTTTTTATTATTTTTTATTTTTTTGAATAAAAAAATAGATTTCGGGCTTTAGGTGAATCACAATTTTATTTTTTGTGTTGTTTATTCAAATTTTATATAATAATTGTGATTTATTCCGTTTAAATTTTATTTTGGTTGTATCTTTTGTGATATTTTTATTATGTAAGTATTTTATATTTTGATGTGGTACACATTATGTATGTTTATGTGATGACCTTCACATGAATCGATACTATGACATTGTTCTTAAACCATTGTTTATGTAGTTAGAGATTATAAACTGAATTGTTTGTAATGACTATGTGAGTTACTTGTTTGTTAAAATATTATTGACAATCATATGAGATTATGTGTTTTTTATATAAGGATACTCTCGATTGGTTTGTGATGGTGATTATGATATTCATGTTATTATGAATGGATCACTTTTGGAATATTATGTGAAAAACTATATTTTATGGGAATGTTTGATTGGAAGGATTAAAGCATGGGATTAGGATTATTAATCCATGGGCCCAATCATCCTATGTTTGTTTTGATATTTTGGTTTAGGACTATTAATCAAATGAATAATTAATCCAACAAATTTATAGGATTATTAGTAATGAGGTAGGGGTGGGATAGTTAATACCACACTAATTTAATAGGATTATTAATACCTCACTATTAGTATTGTGAATCAAACATGGCCTATGTGTAAATACTTTTCGTTTGATTGTGGTAGTAATATTCTTGCAAAGCAGTCATTAATATCGGAGAAGTTTAAACATGATAGTTTAAATAGTAGTATTATTCCATTTAATTAGAAGTAGATGAATCATTTGTGTTGATTATTATTTATTTTATCTATTTATTTTTAATAATTAATTTGAAAGTTATTTAAAGTAATTTTGTGTTTCATGACAAAAGTTGTCATAATTTATTATGAAACCTGTGTAGTAGTGTTGGTTTATATGTTTTAATTAGTATTCAATTATGCCAGGTTACATAAAGTTTATTGCACTAAACATTAACCATGAAATAAGAATAATAATTACTCCTTGTGAGAGTTTTACCCTTTGAAATTGAAGTGATAATTAAATTTTCTTTTGTCACAAATATTTATTTTAAATGAATAAAAGATTATTTTATTTAAAATGAGTTGTTAGTTGTGACAATGACACTTGTTCGAAAATGAATTATGTTGTTTGTGTTAATTTATATATGAATAATTATTGAGACCCCTTTTGGGAGTCACCCCTTGACCCCTTTTGCTTTTGATTGGTCAACTTTTCTTTTCTTTTCTTTTTTTATTTTTTTTCTTCTCTCCCAATCCCCAACCCCCACGCGTGTGTAGGGGGTGGTGGGGTGGGAGTTTTAAGGGGGTCTAAATCAATGCCCTTTATATATAACCACAAAAGTGGAGGAGAGAAGCAAACAAGAAGTATTCAAAATTATGAGTGTGAATGACTTGTGTAGTCATAATTATTACGGGTTTTCTATTTCATAAATTTAATTTAGAATTTTGTTATTCAAACACACCATAATTAATATGTGATGAATGTCATATTCTGATTTATATTAGAATTGTAAGGGTGTACTGATATTTTCATAATGTCCTAATAAGGAAATTGATTTTTCTTAGAGTATCTAAAATGTGGGGGGTGTTTGGAGGACTTTACTAAAGTAACTGGAGAAAAAACAAAAATGACTTTGTTAACTCCTAGGGAACATCTCTATGTCAATTAATTAATTTTAAATATGTGAGTGACATAGAGTAACGGTAAGTTTTGATATATTCAAAGACTTAATACTGTAAGACATTTGCTCTCAGGCATGAGTATTGTTTAAGAACAATATAAGTGGATCCACCAACTACTCAATGATATATAAAGAAGAAGATCAAATAGAAAATAACGGCCGCTAAACAAAAAGTTTGACCAGAGAGAAAGTTCATTGAGGAAAATGTGATTAAGGCCTCGTTTGAGAAGTAACTATTTCAGCCAAAAAGTCACTATAAATTGTCACATCACTCTCTCTACTTTTTCTGCACATCTTTTCGTAAAAAGTCAAAAAATTACTAATATCCCAAAAAGTTATTGAAAGACTATCAAACTTACTAAAAGTTACTAAAACATCCTATTAAATTTGAGTCGCCATAATAGCAACCCAACCTAACTGACTAGAGATCCCAAGATCTAGGTTCAAAAGGACAACTGAATTATGGATGACTCACTAGAAATCACTAAAGAAGTCTATCTCCTATCCATTTCTATGATAAGAGTGATATCTGCAACATGTGTAGTATGCAGGGGACTTAGGATAAGCTATGTTTTTAATGATTACTTATATCTTGAAAAAACCAATGGGGTATCTTTCAAGAGGAGTTTTTTAAGAGACTCGAAATAACAATCACCTATATAAGTGTGAAGCGAACACTTTAATGAGATTTAATAAGGCTGAATTCTCTAAAACACTCACGAAAACTAATAATTGCCCAAGGCCAAAACGGGCATAACCAAAGAACCAAGCTGTGTTCGGAGATATTTTGTGTGAATTCTATTGTCTTGGCTTACATGAACGGTTGAACGATTCAAGACATCACGTCCATTGATTAGCTAGTAAGTCCGATAGTCTTTCACTAAGAAGGGTTTAAGGCCAAAAGCTACATATCCTAATGCAGAATATTTCCATTGTGTACTCTCTTTATCAGTGTCTGCATTTCATTTGCATTGTGTCGTCAATTTCATTCATGTGGGGGGATTGTTGAAAAATTTAGAAGTGAATGGAATTGGACTCCATTTGTTCGGGTATAAAAGGGTGTGAACCCAAAAGACATGACCATTCTAAAGGTCACAAGTACTTCTATAAATACAATCACATCCTATGGCATTCATACATAAGTTAAGGTTTGTTTTAGGATTTATACATTATGTTTAGTTGAGTATATAAGAGAAAGTACATGGCACAAATTGATTCGTTGTACACACAAAAAGTTGTGCAATTCCTTTTGGAGGTAGGACGTCCATTAATTGCAAGCATCAAAGGCGAGGGCAAAATTTTGTCTTAAAGACACAGTGTTCAAACATTAGCAAATCTGTATTAAATTTACAAAATTTTTGTAAGAAATTTCTTGTGATTATTTTATTATTTATTTGCATTAAATTGATTTTTTCCGAAAATATTTTCCTACAATTCAAAGTAGGGCTTACAAAATAAAGCATAAAAGAGTATAAATGATAGTGGTATTTTGAGAATACCACCTCCATAAAACTATTATCCATTCTGCTCCATACTCTTTTTCGTGGGCTCCATTCTGGGACCACAACGATGATCTGAACCATTCATCTTGCAAGGCGAGCAGTAAAGATGAATTGTATAAAAAAATCAGTTCCATCGTACATCACTAGACACGTGAACAAATTACATTTTATTTTTGGTACTAACACTGTATTGTAACATGTTATAGTGGCAAAATGCTATATTTTAAAAAATTCACCCTAACGCTTCAAGTTCTTTTTCAGCATGATCACTATATAAATTAATTTCTATCATACGATGCAATCATGTGTAGATAAACATATATAATTGTTATGTCTTAAAAGTAAAATTTTAATGTAAAAAATGTACTATAGTAATTGATTAACTAAAAGTGTTTCTATAGCGATCCTGGTTTTTTTCCTCTCTTTATTTATTATATTCCGGACTCGGTTCCATGGATGTGTTGTTGTCTCATTCTCATTTCTATCCTTTACTCTTTGTATTTGAGTCTTGGGTTGTGTTGGGTAGGTTTGAAACAGGCTGGTTGTGCTTTGAAACCAAAAGTTGATGCCCAGAATTTGGCCTTCACGCTCGAGCGGGGATTTTGACGCTCGAGCAGGCCCTTTGTTGTTGTTTCTCCGCTCGAGCGGGCGTTTTGACGCTCGAGCGTGAATTTCCATCTCCCAGTATTTTTCTCTGCAGGTCTTCGTACGCTTGAGCGGGAGTTTTGACGCTCGAGCGTGACCCTTTGATTTTGTTCCTCCGCTCGAGCGGGGAGTTTGATGCTCAAGCGGGGACCATCGTCTGCAAAACTTCTGTGAGTGTGCATCCGACGCTTGAGCGGGCATTTTGACGCTTGAGCGGGCGTTTTTACACTCGAGCGTGAGTCTGTGTCTGACGCTCGAGCGGGGGTTTCCACGCTCGAGCGGGGCAACTTTTATATCAGTCCGGGTTTCACCTTTTTGGATCACTTTTTGATTTCCTTTCTGTCTCTTACTTTTTGAAAACCACCATTGGAGAGCACCTCACTCTAAAACTCTACCTTCTCTCTAGGATTTGATCTAGTTAGAGTGATATCCTACCCTTGAGCCTTTACAAAAAGTGTAGAGCTTGGTGTGGACTTCCTATCAATCCGAAAATTTCTTGATTTGGAGCACTTTGGGATTTCTTCATCATCTCCTTTGGGTTTCATCTCTTGAGGTAGGGATAACTACTCATTTATATGATCTTTGACATAAATTTTTTGTCATTTCGATTTAATGTTGAAGTTGGGTGATTTTGGTTGTTAGGGTTTCTAAAAGTATAAAGAGGGGTTTTGTTATTTTGGCTCATAAATGTGTATTTTGGGTCTTAAAATGATAGTATTGATGTTATTGAAGCATCTTGGGCCTTTGGGTCAATATTGAGAAAAGGGGGGAAAAGCCCTAAATTGTTATGACAAATTAATACATGTAATTAATTTGGGAAATTATGGAAACATGAAATTAAGTTGGAATACATGAAATTGGCATAATATGAGATGGAATAGTGGAGTTGGAGTTATTAATCACTCACCTTTGAAAATTGTTGATAAATTATGTGTTGATGTAATTATTTTCTGTTTAGAAATAATTGCTTTGGGCTATCGGTGGAGGATAGTCTTGATTGTTGTAGACAATGCATGATGATTAGGCAAACTAAAACTAATCAATTGAATATGTCATCGAATATGACGGTTGGAATAATACATCAAATTTATGTATTGATTGATTATGTATATGATATGTGTTTATATACATTGTATTGTGTGGGAGGAGATAGGGGATGTATTCCACGGTTTAGGGAGAGATAGGGGATGGACTCCTAAATCGAATATTGTTTGGGAGGAGATAGAGGATGGACTCTATCGATACAGCAAATATGTGTATCTATTGAAGTATTGATACAGCAAATCTGTGTATCATATATGAAGTACGGAAGTGTTTTGTTTGAGATTAATATAGCAATTATGTGTATCTATTGTGAAGTAGGAAGTGTTTAATTTGAGTTGTTATCACAATTGAAATGGAAGTACTGTTGATATGAGATGTAATCTCATTTAAATTGTTTGGCCTGGTTCTGAGCCATAATCATGAATTGAGAAATTGGATAAGAAATGGAAAGTGGAATGAAACATGGACACATTTGTCATGTAATTGAAATGGGTTATGAATTGATTTATGTGAGTTAAACATTTTTCAAATACTAATGTTTTAGTTATTGCTCATATTATGTTTAGCATATCTCTACTGGGCGTTGGCTCACCCTATATGGGACATCATTTTCAGGTACATGTAGCATGCCACCTCCAAGGACGTAGCTTGAGAGGCTTAGTGGCTGGGACAGCTTTTGTGATTACATTTTTGTATTACATGTGTATCAAGCCAAGGGCTTATTATCTGTTTTGAGTTAGTACTCACTCTTTTTGTAACCAAGTGTTGGCTTGGAAAGTTGTAAGCCCGTAGGGCATTTACTTTTGTTGTCAACGTGTAATACACTTCGTAAAGAATACTCTGATGAAATGTAATTATGCTTTATTCTCTTATGTCAAGAATATATGATTGATGGGTTTATTTTGAGGGCGTTACAACTTGGTATCAAAGCGTACCAGGTTTGAATACTTTGGGTACGTGAGAAGTGTTTAGTAACACAATGGGTTTGTCTCGCCTGTTAGAGACTTGGAGGTAATGTTATGTACTTATGTGATAACGTGCTTATGTGACTACTTGGGTATGAGATTTAGTTTCTAGGATGTTGATTAGACCCTTGAATTTCTGTGAGTCTTGTTGGAAAAGCACTTGATCAATGTTGTTTCTAACCGGAACTCTAGTAACGCCTCGGGACTATCATTATCCGGAAATGAAATTCGTAAGTGCTTACATGATTATGTGCTTACATGGAGTGAATTACAGTTGTCAGTGCATTAGGACGCGAATGTTATAGCTTCAGCACATTTGTGAATGTGCTAATGTTCTTCGTTACCTTTATTAGGATGTTAGGACGAGGACGAGGACGTAGAGGTAGACGTGGTAGGCGTGATAGGCAGGAGATGCCTTTACCGGATGATATTCCGGCACAGCAGGAGGGTGTTGGTCAGGCCAATGTGGCCGAGCCAGTGGGTCAGCAGGCCATGGGTGCCTTAGCCCGCCAGATAGCAGGAGCTATGAGGGAATCCATAGGCATTCTCAGAGCCGAGAATCAAGTTCAGGCCCAGGTTGTTGATGCAGGGCCTTCCTTTTTGAAGAGGGAGTTTTTCTGGTCTAATTCGGACGAGTTTGTGGGGAATTCGAAAGAGCCACTGAAAGCTGATGAATGGCTCGAACAGATGACGAAGACGTTTGAGATGCTTGGCATCGAAGATGGGGCTTTGAAGGTGACCTTGGCATCTTTCCAGCTTAAGAGGATGCAGGTCAGTGGTGGAAGTACATGAAAGGTCGTATTAGTGGCACGTGGGAGGCTTTTGTAGATGCTTTCCAAGAGAAGTTTCTATCTCTAGTTGCCAAGGAGAAACTGAGAGACCAGTTTTGTCAGCTCAAGCAACTGAGTTTATCAGTGGCCGAGTTTGAGGCCGCATTTACCAGTCTATCTAGGTTCGTACCTGAGCTTGTGGCGTTTGAGGAACGTCGTTGCCTTGAGTTCGAGAAGAAGCTAAGGCACGAGCTCAAGATGAGAGTTAGGGGTTCTATGACCCGGGATTATGGGCACCT
This sequence comes from Camellia sinensis, assembly GCF_004153795.1. NCBI lineage: Eukaryota > Viridiplantae > Streptophyta > Magnoliopsida > Ericales > Theaceae > Camellia > Camellia sinensis. Next base: position 41,222 of record NW_021027821.1, on the reverse strand, counting down.
TGTGGATGCTGCGGCCCATATGGAGATCATGATGCAGGAGGAGGAGGAGAGACAGAGGGGCTCCAAGAGGTGTCAGGATGGTCAGGGGGTCAGTAGGAGGCAGAGGGGTTCTAACCCTCAGCAGTCCCAAGGAGCTTTTGTGAGATCGACCTTTCTAGTATCGAGTTCGGGTTCTGGGAGAGGCAGTCAGGGAAACATCACCTGTTACAAATGATCTTTACATAGATTGTAGTAGCACTCCAAACAATCTGTACGGTGAACTAGAACCGGTGTTCTATACTTTAAGAATTTTCTCTAAAAAACTAGTATGAAGAATAATGCAAAGAGAGAGCAAAATCGGGAAGATAAATGAATTTTCTGGATATAGAAATCTGCCAGAATGATCCAGTATTTATAGGCAAGTGGTGCATGTTCGGATATTCCAAACAGGTCTGAAATAAGAACCGAATAGGTTCAATTCAAATTGAACAGATACATAATTTAAAATAAACAGGTGTGGTGCAGATTTTTCAAATTTGTTTGATTTGCTGGAAAATGTGGAAGGAAATTTCGAACCGGAAGAGACACAATTTTGGACAAAAAATTTGAATTCAAATTTGGCGCAAAATTTGAATTAATTTTGTTTAGAAATTCAAATAATTTTCTTGCAAGAATTTTGAAAAATAATTCAAATAAATTTTATCCAACAAATTAATATAAAGATTGACCGGACCCACAACCCATGCCCGTGCTCGGTACGACTCAGCTGAACGGCGGCAGTGGCGCACGTGCGTGTGTGGTGGTTTGAGCCAAAGCCTACTTTGTCCATAACTCATCACTTCTACAAACTTGGGTGCCCCTTGGGGCTCAACCCAAGTTTGTCTATCCATTTAGATCTTATATACTCACAAAAGCTCTCTTCAAGTTTTAATGTGCGACAATCCATTTCGAGGAAACCTACCTTTTACTTCTTTAATTGTCCATTCCATGAATCCGAAAACGACTTCAACTTCTCATTCACTCATAAATGGTTTTGACAAACCGTCTTCACCGTGTGACTTGCCATGCGGCAAGGAATATATCATCTCTTTGGACCCACCCCAAAAGGCATGTGAGCCCCACTCAAATTTGGGCTCAAAGTTAGCCCAAAATAAGCCTATAAAAAATCCACAATTCCAACAATCCCCCATATGAACGGAATTTGATGGAGAGAAAATGCAACAACATGATCTAATTACAGAGAGTACAGAAATTGGACATATTCTGCAAAGGATAGGTAACTTTTGGCTTTGAACCTTTCCTTGTGAGACACTATCGGATTTACTAGCTAACTAGTGAACAAGATATCCTGAACTGTTCAACCATTTTTGTAAACCAAGACAATAGAACCCACATAGTATATTACCAGACACAGTTTAGTTCTCACTATTGTGTTCATTTTGGCCCTAAACAACCTAGTCTTTCATGAGTGCTATAAAGAATCGTAGCCCTTCACAAATCTCATAGAACCGGCCTAGTTCACACTAACATAGGTGATTCTTATGAAGAGTATCATGCTATACACCACTAGGTATTCCTAGTATAACAATCATTTAAAGCATTATTTAACCTAAAAACGCTGCTGACATCACTATTTCAATATAGAAATGGATAGGAGTTTGACTCCTCTATGATCCTTATGAGTCATACATAACTCAGTTGTCCTTTTGAACCTAGATCTTCAGATCTCCAGTCAACTAGGTTGAGTTGCCGTTGTGGTAACTCTTTATTTAATAGGCTTAAGTCCCATTCCCCTCGATGAATTCTCCACTAACTCTCTTGCTAACCCTTTGGTTAGTGAATCAACTATGTTGTCTTTAGACTTCACATATTTAATGGAAATAATTCTATTAGAAAGTAGTTGTCTCACGGTGTTATGTCAACGACGAATGTGTCATGACTTACCGTTATACATATGACTATATGCTCTATATATTGCTGATTGACTATCACAATGTATGCATATAGCAGGCACCGGTTTTGACCACATTGGAATAGCTTCAAGGAAATAACGAAGCCATTCTGCTTCTTCCCCAGCTTTATCTAAAGCTATAAATTCTGATTCCATAGTAGACCTTGTAATGCAAGTCTGTTTTGAAGATTTCCAAGATACAACCGTCCTACCAAAAGTAAAGACATGCCCACTGGTGGATTTTGATTCTCTAGTATCCGATATCCAATTTGCATCATAGTATCCTTCAAGTACTGCTGGATATCTAGTATAATTAAGCCCAATGTTACAAGTAAATTGGAGGTATCTTAGAACCCTTATAATTGCTTTCCAATGTTCTACTCTTGGATTACTCATATATCTGTTTAATTTACTTACTGCATAAGTTATATCCGAAAGAGTGCAGTTTATCAAGTACATTAAGCTTCCAATAATTTGGGCATACTCTAATTAAAAAATACTTTCCTGTACATTTTTAGAAAGGAACAAATTAACATCCACAGGTGTTATAGCAAGATGATCATCATCTTTGCTGAATTTGTCAAGTATTTTCTCATTGTAATGTGATTGTGACAAAGCATATCCTTCTGATGTTTTGGTAATTTTCATTCCAAGAATTGCATCAGCAATCTCCATGTCCTTCATATCAAAATGTTTATTCAACATTTTCTTGGTAGTTTTAATCATGTCATTATTACTACCTATGATAAGCATATCATCTATATAAAGACATACTATCACATAACCTTTGTCTGTGTTTTTAATATAAACACATTTGTTACATTCATTAATTTGAAAACCATTTGATATCATTGCCTTGTCAAATTTCTCATGCCATTGCTTCGGCGTTTATTTTAAACCATATAATGATTTAACCAATTGACATACTTTTTTATTTTATTTTCTTGGAACATAAAATCCTTCTGGTTGTTCCATGTAAATTTCTTCATTTAACTCATCATTTAAGAAAGTGATTTTCACATCCATTTGATGAATTTCTAGATTGTTCAAAGATGCAATGGCAATTAGCATTCTAATGGATGTTATTCTAGTAACTGGTGAGTATGTGTCAAAGTAATCAAGACCTTCTTTTTGTCTAAATCCTTTGACCACAAGTCTTGCCTTGTATTTGTCAATTGATCCATCCACTTTTATTTTTCTTTTGAAAATTCACTTGTACCCAAGAGGTTTACAACCTGGTGGCAAATTCACCAATTCCCAAGTGTGATTTTGCAAGATGGACTCAACTTCACTATTTACAGCCTCTTTCCATAAAGGAGCCTTAGTTGGACATAGCTTCTTTAAAAGATAAAGGCTTATTTTCTAATAACAAAGTTAGAAAATCCGGATCAAAAGATTTTGAGTTTTTAGCACGTTTACTATGCCTAGGTTCCTCTTCCTTATTTTGATCTATCTTTTGCTCTTGTTATTGATCATGTTTGTGATCATGACTACTAATAGCATCATAAGATCTTTTACTGATACTGGTCTCTTGTCCAGCCTTATTAGGAAACACATGTTCAAAGAAAGATGCATTCCGAGATTCAATAATAGTATTTACATGCATTTCGAAATGTTCTGATTTATGAATCAAAAATCGATATACAATACTATTCTTGGCATAACCAATGAATATGCAATCAACAGTTTTCGGACTTATGTTAGTATTTTTAGAACTAGGAATAGCCATTTTAGCCAAACATCTCCACACTTTTAAGTATTTGTAGGATGGTACTCTCCCATGCTACATTTCATAAGATATTTGATTCACTTTCTTTTGGGGTACTTTATTAAGAATATAATTAGCAGAAAGTATTGCTTCCCCCCCACAAGTTCCGAGGTAATCCAGAACTTATTAACATGGCATTCATCATTTCTTTTAAAGTCCTATTTTTCCTTTCAGTAATTTCATTTTGCTGAGGTGAGTAAGGAGCAGTAGTTTGATGAATTATTCCATATTCTTTACAAAACTCACCAAAAGGTGACTTATATTCACCACCTCTATCACTTCTTAGTTTTTTAATTTTCTTACCAAGTTGATTTTCAACTTCATTCTTATATTAAATGAAAGTTTCCAAAGCTTCATCTTTGATTCGAATTAAATAAACTTAACTATATCTAGTATAGTCATCTATGAAAGTGATAACATATTTTTTCCCACCTCTAGTTTGAATTGATTTAAAATCACAAATGTCATTACGAATTAATTCAAATGGCTTCGTACTTCGTTCAATTGAATGAAAAGGAGCTTTAGTTAATTTTGGCTCAACACAAATTTCACATTTATTATTTAAATCAATATCAAATTTAGGTAAACATTCCATGTTAATTAATTTGCGCAGGTATCCATAATTAACATGTCCTGGTCTACCATGCCACAAATTTGAAGACTCAAGCAACTAAGAAGAAGATGTATTTTTATTAATAACAAAGGGTACAACAGTTATTACATTTATTTTGAAAAGGCCATCAGACATGCAACATTTTCCTACATACATCTCGTTTTTGGTAAGTACAAACTTATCACTTTCAAAAACTAGCCTAAGCCCATTTTTACTGAATAGAGATCCGGAGACTAGATTCTTGTGAATGCCCGGTACATACAGCACATTGTTGAGAGTGAGTTCCTTTCCAGATGTCATCTTCAAAATAATCTTTTCTTATCTTTCAACTTTAGAAATCGAGGAGTTTCCCATAAAAAGTTGTTCGCTGTTGTCCACCACAGAATAAGATGTGGACATCTTTTTGTCGGCACAGATATGGCGAGTAGCACCAGTGTCCACCCACCATTCTTTAGGATTTCCGACAAGATTTGCCTCGGAAACAACTGCAAAAAGATTTATGTCATCTACACCATTGGAAATTTTATCCACTTCAGTTATATTGGCTTGAACAGGCTTCTTGCTTGATCTTCCTTTGCGTTTGCGTTTGCTATGACAATCTTTATCCCGATGTCGCTCTTTGTCATAGATGTACTCTCTCTCCTCTCAACCACACCTCCGACCTACCACCTTTCTAACTTTGGACATTAGAACTCCATGAAAGCTTGATCCTAAGCACCTTGCTAAGACTCTTGGACATTAAATGATCTATCCAAGGTGAATTGAGGGAGTTAGAAAGGGAGTTTCTAAATCAAAGTGGCCTATCCTCCTAAGAGGCGATTTGCTTATAACCTAAGTCACTTTTCTATCTCCATTTCTCCTGTTCTAAGATTTATTGTCATTATGTGATTGTTGTAAGTCCTTAGGGCTATGGTGGAATTAACCTTAGCCACCTATCCATTGAGTTGATTACTATTTCTTTTGTCTCTTTACTTTTCATATCTTCAACCATGTAGCTCTTGTATATTTTGGACCCCTGTGGATGTGCTTGGGAGTAATTATAGTCATCTATCCACGAGTTCAATAAATAGAATAACTCTCCTCTTTTCCATATTACACCACTCATCTTCACCTATCCTATCTCTCAAGTATGTCAATCTATGTGTTTTGACCCTTGACTCAATGAAAATGAGTGTTAAGGGTTATTTCATGAGGCTGCTTGAGTGATCCATGGGATTTTGTGATAAGTGTTGTTCTCTTTCTTTTCATTGAGTATTTTGGAAGGAAAACAAGGGATTTTGGATCAAAGGAAGTTTAAACCTCCCTTCTCAATCATTTATGAACATAGAAAGGGGTGTTATCACCCTTGTTCTATGACTAGATGAGGGGTTTTCAATGAATTTGATGAATCTCTTGCTTTGTTAGGCCAAGCTTTCGCTAAGAAATTATTTACATTAATCTATGCTGTCCACTTAATAGTATGGATTTGGGTATTAACTTGCCTTCATTCACAAAGAGAAGATGTAGGTTCCTATCTATTTCTTGGGCTTGAATTTTTTTTGGTTTTGATCCATTTAATTTGTTGTTGTCCATAAAATATATGTTGTATATATCTATTTATGTTGTTATTGAGGGCCCCAGCCCATCCATCTCCTCTCCAACTGATTCCTATAAACAGAGGGGACGAAAGGTGTGAGAACCACCCAGAAGGCCTCTCTCTAGCCACCATCCTAAGATTCTGCACTAACCTAATCCCCAGCTAGAAAGGGAACTCGGTCGGCTCATTCAATGTCTAGCCGGTCATGCCCCCACCTAAGAACAGAATAGACAGTCTCTGGGGAATGCTCTGCTAGGCAGTTCTAGAGCCCCTGGATTGTTTCTTTTTCATTATTTAGTGTGATTTGTTGGATTCAGCAGTGACTAGGCTGGATCAATTGTTTATTGGAATACTCTCTCTCTCTCTCTCTCCCCCCGCCCCCATTTTTCTTATTCAAATTGTTGTAATAATCTTTTAACCCCACATCTTTCTAATCCTTTTATTTATCTACTTTCGGTATTGCATCATGCTTTCTTTATCATGCCTGTATATTGCATCCACTTTTTCATGCATTTGGGTCTGGATTATTCATTCTAATATGATGTGTTGTCTTCAAAGATGAATACATTCAAATCTATGTATTGTGATGATACTCATGCTACATCTTATAATCCAGACTCCTAGATACATATTTTGTATATATTGCATTAGAAACTTGCTTATAGGATCAAGCATATTTGTACATATTTGTATATATCTTGTGGACTCGCCTTGGAGTACTAGGTAAACATTTTTAGCTTTAGCATACCTCCTGTGCGTGTTCCTTACCATATATGTTGCTGCAACATGAGGTTAAGTGCTTAAGTGAGATATATGTTTGAATGCCAATGGATAGAGGTTGTGTTATTTATTTTGGGAGTGTAAAAAATCTTTATGCTGCAAATTTTATTCAAGAAAACTCTTTTCAAAAGTGCATGAAATCAGAGCATAACCAAAATTTATGATACAATTTATATTTGAATTGTGAGGCTCCTAACCTTACTAAAACCTATTAAATCCTTGACTTTTGAATTCTTTCAATAAAGACCCTCAAATCCTTATTTGTCTTCAATTTTAATTATAGAGTCGAACATGTGCACCAACCGAAAACTCGAAAAAAAAAAAAAAAAAAAAAACCCTGATTGAACCCGAAGCTTAGGAATCATTTCCAAAACCCTAATAATAATTAAATTAATTTTCTAATTATATATTTTGCACACAAAAATCCTAGGTTTTCAGTTATGAGTATGATTCACCGTTTAATTTGAAACAAAGGAACTTTAACCGAATTAAATTTCTAGATTTTAAATAAATTAAATACTACACTTAATTAAATGTTCAAATTCATAAATTAAGATTTTGGCCTTCACATTTTTCTTGAATCACATGTTGACCCCAAACTAGTACCATTACATATACATATACATATACATATATATATATATACTTGTACCTTTCTTAAAGAAATAATTTTGTACACAAAATATCTTCAAATCATACATACACACACACACACACACACAAAAACAAAAACAAAAACAAATCCCCTCAAACCCACTTCCTAAGGCCGACTATGCTATACATGGATATATGTGATGTCCTTTTAGGGACAAATTGCTTGAGTTAGGGAAGAAAAATTGACCTAAGGTACAAATTTGAATATATATTGATATATATATATGTGTGTGTGTACTGTACTTGTAACCAATTCAACTTTGATTAATCAAAACCTTAACTAGATCATGTTTAAAGGTGTAATTAAGGCTCTAATCATCATCCATTCCATTACATCCTAACTAAATCCAAGCCTATTCAATTGAATTGGAACTAAGGACATTTTAGACTTTTCACTATTCTTATTTTTCTATAAATACACCAATTCTCTCTACAGTTTTGAGCACAAAACACAGTCACACACTTACATTACAGTTGAGAGAGAGAGAGAGGGAGAGAGAGAGAGAGAGAGAGAGAGAGAGAGCTTTGGTGGTAGAAGAGAGAGAGAGAGAATAACCTTTGTGAAAACTCTTCAACTAGGCAACAAGTAAGCCACATTACCATCTCTCCTTCTATTTCTTTTTTCAAATACATGTTATTAGAAGTTTAAAATCATATTTTCAGATGTTTTGGAATGGTGTTCATGTGTTCAAAGTTGATGAGTTGAGCATTGATCCTTCTTCTACTCATATTTTCTCTTAACAGATGCAAAACTACCTTTTTCTTTCTATATCTCACATATTTCCAAAGGCACACCATCTCTCAAAAAATTTGAGTTATTGATACATTATGTAGTATGTTTTCATCCCAAAGAAGTAAAAAGTTTCCCTTAGTTGGCCTCTTTTCTCACCAATCTTCTTATTTTGAGTATTATGCATGACAAACCAGTTTTATACACAACTTTTGAAAATTCTTGAAAAATGTATAAAAATCTGTTAGACCTTGGTTTTACATCAAAAACTCCCATAAAGAGTTATATTTCAAGAAAAATTGGTTTCATTGAAAAAAAGTCAACGGTTTGTAACTAAAAATCTAAAAAAGCTATTCCATTTCTGAAAAATGTTCTAAAAAGTAGATAAAATTCTTTGCGAACCACCAAAAGACTAGGCCCCGAAAAAATCTGAAATGGTCCTTTTGATTTTAATCTTTAATGGTACTGAATATGAAAATTTAGTTTTGCATTGGTATTCTAAGCTCTTGTCTTCATGAATATGCTTATTAGTATATGATCATATATTGGTATGATATTGCATGTGTTATGGTTATGTTCCATATTTTCTTCATTTGATGATGCTCATGCTTATGTGGATATTACTATCCGGTTAAGTTGTTCTAACTTTAATTTAAGACATCTAACTCACGGAAACCTTAATTAGGGTGGTATTGGGGTTTTGATCAGTTGAATAATGAAGAGATGATAATGTGTTATGTATGCATTTATGGGATGTGCTCCCTAATTGAAGGTTAAGTCTTGCGCAAGCGGTTATCGCGTAAACCCTAGAGTGGAACGGACATATTTGGACTCTTGCGATGATTTGATTTGGTGATATAAGGTTAGGTTCGGATGGGACATTCAGGAGGATAAAACTTTTTATGAAAGGATAAGGTTGGATTTGAGATGATAAAACCTTTTTCCTTTTGTCGTCCCTTTTGAGGTCCACCGACGGCGCTGCTTGGTATGTAACTGTTGTGGGCACCCTTGGGCTGAAGGACGTTCTACTCCTCTCATGTCTGCTAGAGGGGGCATCACTGGTACTACAACAAGTTGAAATTGAGGGTTAGCAACAAATATAATATCAGATAAGAAGGATGCATAAATAAAGACAGTTTATCAGAGTGTATCAGAGTATAAGCATGAAGACAAATAGCACAAAATGAACCAGAATGGGATACCAAAATACCAGCTGTAGCAAGAGCATGCTCTCTTCTCCACACCATGTGAACTTGAGGCTCGATCACATCCAGACATCACTCAGTGTAGGTCGTAGGAGGTTGCAAGCAGAAGGGGAGAATGTGAGTAAAGAAGAATAAAGTAGTGTGGAGAAGAGTAAAGTAGAAAGAAACAATATAAGGGTATCTAAGAAAGCTATAGAACGAGCAAGATGCACTTTTCTCATCTCCAGAGCAAGAGTAAGAATATGATTCTCAGGAAGCTCTCGAGGGACCTCTCTAAGAACACCACTCAGCCTCATGCATGTAACCAAGGAAGGGAGAACTAGAAAGCTGGTGGCAGGATCGATGGGAGGATTTGCACACCTCCAAGGACAACAGCATCAGCAGGGAGAAGGGCAATAGACGCAACATCTCCCAATACTCAGGCCATATCTGGGGTGATAAGAGGCATGATATGGGACTACAAGAAAGTGGTGTAATCCCCATGCACATGGAACAGGTCAGCATCATGTCCATGTAGCATGGCCTTAAACTCCACAATGTCCGTAATCAGATCAGCAATCCTCATGCGAGCAAGCGGACGAGATGGAATGTCTGCTACACTGTGATCTAGAGTCTGGGGAAGAAAGCTCTCCCAAGTACCAGGCTCTACTGAATGGGCCCTCAAAAAGTATCCTTGCCCGAGAGGCTACCTACAAGCCAGCGTATCGCTCCCTCTCAACTTGGGGCATTGCCACCTAGGGGTGCCAGTCTACCTGTGTAATTAAAAGGGTAAGCTGTAATCAAAATCACGAATAAGGAAAATAAGAATAAAACGACTCAGTATGAGTTCTAAGGTCAGGACATTTACTTGAGTAGGAGTCATGGTATAGAAGAAATAGAATAAATGAGTGAAGCTAAGAGACTAACGATCGCGTCGTCTGAGGGCCTCATCAGAGTATAAAGACTGAGGTACCGCACAGTCAATCTCCCATACAAGAACATGGACAAGCTCAAGGAAGTAGGTATATGCCAATATCTGCATCAAGAACGAGAGGTGGCATCAGATAACAAGTAGAAATAAAGTCACAAATGTATAAGCAGAAGATGCAGTAAAGTAAACTGAAAGAGGGTTGAAGCTACATCTCATGCATGCCAATACCCTCCAAGCAGCCTTGCCTTCTGCCAAGAGGAGGAACTCACATAGCTATACAATGTGGCAAGGTTGGTGCTTCCCTACTCGTAGTCCCTTATCCGCGGGATGTTAACCATCTTGCTTAGAAAGTATAATCCAATGGTATTCTCCCTATTCGCAAACAGGGTAGAAATCTGTGGGCGTACTAAGTAATGGTCTCTAGAGTGTCAGGATGTGTGCCGTAGAACCTCTGGTGCAACTAGCTGTAGGGAATGATCCTTGGGCTATTCTTCAGGGGTATAGCGCTGAGTAGATAAAGTTGGGCGGCGTTACATGATCCCATATCTGATTCAAAAGGGATTGGATCACCCCCTACCGAAAGGCTGGTAATCATGGAAAAGTCATAGGGGGTCATCGTCATCTCTCTAGTTGAAGAGAAGTGGAAGAAGTTGGTGGCGTCCCACCACCTCTCCATAAGGGCCTCAACAGTCGACCGGGTGGCCTGCATTTGTGTGATCCTAGAGCAGAATGTACCAAAGCAGAACTACTCCAACAAGGCTCGGACCCCAACTAGGAGAACCTGGTACCATTGGCGAGGGAAAATGACTATCCCATAGCCCTTCGCCTGGCATTCATCGTCATGTTGCAACAAAGTTTGCTCAATACAATGTAAATGTGAGCAAATGCAAATAAACATGTAAATTTGGAATCAAGGCTTACCAGTCGAGCACCATGAGACAAGTGCAACTGTCACTCCTGAAGGAACACTTCCGGAGCCACCCCTAGCCAAAACTCACTAAAGGTGAGCATGCTGATATGAATAATTTGGTGAACATTCGGCCAGTAGGTAGTCAGATCAAATGGCTTGAGAGGCAGAGGTACGAGCTTAGGTCCAAATATGGGAGGAAGGATGTCCTCTGCTGCCATGTTTGGGTTGTCCTCTTAGACATCCATGTCCTTAGCAAGCATGTGCACATCAACCTCAGGTACCAGAGAAGGCGCATCAATCTCTGGAAATACAGAACGAACATCTCCTTGAGGGATATCAGCATCCATCAAGGCAGAATAAGTGTGAGTGAGCCAAAAATGAGGAAAATGAAGGAAAAAAACTAAAAGACTACCCAAATGAGCCCAAAAATTTGAAAAAACAAAGAAAAATGTGAGGAACCAAAGTAAGAGAGTGAGGGGCTAAGCCAATATGTGTGAAGCACGTAATGGAGGGTGAAAGACTTAAACTGAATCAAATCGTAAACTGATTGGTTCAGAATGTAGAGGAAATTGGTAGTTTCAAAGAAAAAAAGGCGTGGGTTATTGGGTTATGTAAGGGAAGGAGAGAATCTAGAGAGAGTGGAAAAGAGAGGGAAGATGTTTTTGGGTGGTGTGGAATTCAAATGAACTATTGGTTTGATTTTATAAACGTTTCGGGAGGCAAAAAGACAAGACTGTCCCTGAAAAACCTGAAAAAGCCGGCCAATCTATCATTGAGTCAGCCAACCAATGTTTTAGCTAGCTGCCTAAATGAGTGGTCGGCAAGGTCTTTTTGTACAAGAAAAGTCATATTTTGTCCAAATAAGCTGTGTTTGTGCCTGGAAGGGAGAATTGGTGCTGATTTGACGCGATGTGAGGTAAACATGTCAAGACCATGCATGAAAAATTGAGCCATGCAAGCAAAGGAAGTCAACTAACATGGATTTCTATTAAACATAAGGTAGTTACAAGAGTTTCTCCAAAAGCCAAAAAGGGAGGTCCTAGTCATTACAAGAGCAACTACATTTTGCTAGAGGAAAGTGCTAGGACATGCAAGCCCGAAACATGCTTATTCTTATGCACCGGTTTCTTCATAAGTATAAAGGTGCGACCTTTGTCCTTCGAAGGGCAAAATGAGGAAAGGATGCATCTAGAGCTAGCCTAAGTTGCAGGAAAGGACTCCAATGCCACAAGGACTATGAAAGGTTTCCTAGTGCATCGCTATTATCGCTAGAATCATCACGACCATTAAAGCTTTCTTCAACGCCAAAAATAGTTCCCGTGCCATCTTCATCATTGCTACTCACCACCAAAGAACTTAGGGCAGGTGGTCAGAGTGATTCCAAGTTGTCATCCTGAGGCCAAAAGAGTCGTGTCATTGAAAGTATAGGCAAAGAATAAACATGTGGCATGGGAAGTGAGTCGCAAGGTCAAAGTATTGTAGACTGCCCTGAACTCCACTCTGCGCGCGAGGGCGCGAATCGTTGTTCTTAGCTACTATAGTTCGGACTCATGTCACAGTTCTGAATCTAATCTCACAAAGTGCAATGTAAGACTGGTAAATAACCAAAGAGTCCAAGTCCAGCAAATCATTTTGGAAAATCGATTTTAATCAAGAAGTGCCAAACATGGACTGCTTTGCAAGATTTTAGAGTCGCCACCTAAATGTTTTGTTTTGGGAAATTTAGGAAACCCTGACTCGTGCCTAAGGCCATGTGTTCGTCATCACCAAAGTTACCTCGGCTCGAGATCTTGGGTACGAGAGGGAAAAGTCAGGAAATGTGCACCGCCACTCGCCCGATCAAAGATCGGCCTCTACTGACATGATATGTTGTTTTTGAAAATACATGCGTTCTTATTCCGGTTGATTAGCTAACCTTTACTATGTGATGCGCACAGCATACAAGTATAGACTAAATCACTCAAATTGGAACAAAACATCTCATGTTTGTTTGATTGAAAATGGTTTGAAGTTGCTACTCGCAAGTAGGCTAAGACGCGGATTTGCCACCCTCAAGTGGGCTTAGAAAACATGATTTTGCCACTCTCAAGTGGGCTTAAAACTCGTTTTTTGATGAATTGTTCTAATTCAAGGAATCCAACCTTTATCCATAGGCATTCAAGCAGTTATAGTAGTTAAGCACATAGCCTTATGGCAAGCATGCTAAACTGGCAACACTTACACGCATGCAAGGATGCTAAAGTATAAACACTCATAGTGTACTTCGAGCTAAAACAAAAGCTAGTTAGTGATCAATGCATGATTTTAGCTATGTCAATAATGTCTAATGCAACACATGCAAAAATGCAACTAAGATAGGCTCGGCTATTCTAAGATGGCATATGAATGCTACACTTGATAACATGCTTTGAAACACGTATTCAAGAAAGTGTACTGAAATACAATGTAGTTTGTATGATGCGCTGAGCCCGATGCATGCAAGACAGATGAATGATGCAAACATGCAAGCATAAGGATGCTAATTGAAACATGCCCTAAAACTAACCATCGAAAG